>OZ020275.1:1063379-1173236 GCA_963971205.1 Aethes cnicana
TGTTCACGCTGCGGGGCATGGGCGCTGTGAGCGCAAACGTCAAAGTGACATTTGACTATACATTTGACAGGACATGATTCCCTATTAAAAAAAAAAGATTGTCAGTTACTAGTGTTGGTACCGTGAGCGTGCTTATGATCATTCCGAATCAAAAACGCGCTCACACTGTCGTGAGTGTGACAATCAATTCGGGACACTTATGAGCGTTGTGAACGCTGTGAGCGCTTAAAGCGCAAAACGGAACGCACCCTTAGAAGGCGCACGGCGAAGCAGTTAAGAAGCTAAGGTCGATTCACGAAAACGGTGTTATATTTATGGTTTTTTTTGTCAGGCACCTGCATACACCCCGACAGTGCGGCGACGAAAGCGCGCCGAGCCCGCGCCAGAGTCTCCGCCGCGACAAAGGTAATACTTTGAAGTTTAAATAAACAAGTACTTAATAATGATCTTGTATTCATACATACATAAACACACGCCTGTGTCCCATTGGGGTAGGCAGGGACCACAGAACGCCACCTGCTTCTATCCAATATCTCCATGTGTTCTACTTTTATTTCCAATCTAATCTAATATATAAAATAGGGATGACGACAGGGTGAAGAAATCGAAATTCTAATTAGTCAGTCAGTCAAGTAATAAAAAAATATTAGACACGTATTTTTTGTTTAATCAAATTAACAAAGCATGACTAAGTTAAAACGCATTAAAGTTGGAGAGTGGGGGCTAACTACGTCATCCCTATTATTTGTTATAGGATCCGACCCACCATGTATACTTTTGACTTGATTGATGATTACATAAAATACTATACTCTGTATTCCGACGTTTTTTTTTTAAATTCCAGCATAACGCCGGTGGCAAGTGAGCGCGTGCTCCAAGTGCTGGTCCCGAAGATGCGTCTGGAGGGCGTTTCGCCGGCCAAGCGCGCCGCGCCGTGCTTCGACGCGCCCAGCCCCAACGGAGCTACGGATTCGCGCGTCATCGTCTCGTGAGTGTTGCAATACAATATCGTGAACGGTGCTGGCTTTGAGAGGGTTTCTCCGGTCCGGTCGGTTCATGCTTGCAAGGACGTTTAAAAATAATCATTAGCTTTAAATATATTACTAAGTCAAACATTTTAAGCGAGAGACCTCATCATGTTCTTATTTTCATGTATTAATGAACTCTTTTATACATGATGTATTTCATTATTTATTGACATTTTGAGACTGTCGACATCTATGGAATTTATATTTATTTGACAATGGAGGCCATCTCCATAATATTTTTTTTCTGGACCCCCATCTCTAAGATCTTAGATTTAAGTTTAAGTAAGGGACTATATATTCAATGTAATTTTAGTACGTACCTATATGTATATTTTATACATGTAATGTAAATTTTGTAAATTTTGAAAAAAGGCCTGCTTGAGTTTGTTGCGGCGCTTCTTCTCAAGCAATGGGTCTAGGAAGCGCTGGTAAATTCTTTTTCTGACGTGTAAAAGTGCCCCTATGTGGCTAATTTGCTTAATAAATGATTGAATTTTGTTTACTCCAAAAGTTGGCAAAGTCGCAAATAGCTGTCAAATATTTCGCCGTTTTCACAATTTCTGAATATTACCGAATGAAAACATGAATTATCGCTCTATGGTTGAAAAAAACATTAAGTATGGATTGCAACAATTATCATAGGAACACGAAATTTTTAGGATTATGGAAGTACTATCTATTGAAAACTTTCCATCGCATTTTCCATGCATTTTAATGTAATCTTATCATTTGAATATAAAACGAGACGCGTCATTCAACTATAAAACGATAACTTCTTTTTTGACTCAGTAATATTGAGAAATTCATAAAAAACAGCCAAACATTTGACAGTTATATGCGACGTTGCCAACTTTCAGAATAAACCCTCTTAGGTTGAGGTTCGACTATTTGGGGCCTTTTTCAATATTGAGTGGGGTAATTGGGCGTTTTTACTGTCATCATCATCATCAACAGCCCATAGTAGTCCACTGCTGGACGTAGGCCTCACCTAATGTACGCCAATGAGCTCTGTCCAAGGCGTGCCGCATCCAATCTACACCGGCCACCTTGCGCAAATCGTCACTCCACCTGGCAACAGGGCGCCCTACACTTCGCTTGCCTTGTCGTGGTCTCCACTCAAGAACGCGTTTACTCCAACGACTATCCGCAGTTCTCGCGATGTGACCGGCCCACTGCCACTTCAAAGAGCTTATTCTTTGGGCTATGTCGACAACTTTCGTTCTCTGCCTGATCACCTCATTGCGGATCCGATCTTTCAGAGAAACGCCGAGCATACCCCTCTCCATAGCCCTTTGAGCTACTTTGAATTGGTGGTTGGTTTTTACTGTATTTATCACTTACTAAAGAGAGAGTACTGATCCCGAAGATGCGTTTGGAAGGGGTCTAACCCGACGCGCCGTGCGTGCTCGATGCGCCTAGTCCTTACGTAATAAGTACTTACTAAAGAGAGTCGAGAGAGCTGTCGGTAGGCCTCCAACAAGATGGAGTGACGACCTTGTTAAGGTCGCAGGAACGCGGTGGATGCGAGTTTCACAGGACCGATCTGAGTGGCGCGCCTTGGGGGAGGCCTATCTCCAGCAGTGGACGTATATCGGCTGAAATGACGAAAGAGAGTATCTGAAGATGTATCTGAAATCTGAAAGGCACATCTTCGTTTGGGAGTTGACTATTTGGGGCCTTTTATTGGGTGGTGTTAACGACATATTTAAATGGTAGGATTTGAGTATTCGCGTCCATTAAATATTAAAATGTATGCTAGTTTCCAAGATGTGTTTGGAAGACGCGTCGCAAGCTAAATAGAATCATGTATGTTTTTATTTTTCTTCAATTTGATGTTTGTTTTTTATGTGTAGCCGGCCGTGGTTTCACCACATGGTCCTGACGGAAGACCAGCGCTAGTTCAAACACAGCATATATATATATATGCTGTATACCTAAATGCTGAGTCTGGACGATTTCGTGGCAAACGGCCTTTTATTGTATTTCTTTCGTGTTGTATTTTTGTTTTGTGAGCGTCACGTATAAATGTTTTTATTTCGTTATTTCTTTATTCTGCTGAGTTTTTTGCCCACGTGCCAATTTGCTGAATAAATGATCGATTTGATTACAGAGAGGAACTCGCCCGCGCCAAAGAAGCCCGGCCTTCGTTCGAGCCCCCAACCCGCAACTCTCGGCCCGAGAGCGCTGAGAACAGCCGCCACAGCCACCACAGCGACAGCGACAGCGGGACCGAGCGCGTCAGCGAGGGCCGCACCCGCCGGAACAGGAAACCTGTCACTTACAAAGAGAAACCGCTCAACAGGTACGAGATATCCCATAACTAATATAGAACAGGAAGTCGTGGAAGGTGGGTAGATGTGGCGGTGGGTAGTTTTGCTAGTGGTAGGGCCTGGTGCTAGGTCCGTCCGGGGAGGTACCACCGTCTTTCCCCGCTAACCTGCCGCCAAATAGCAACTGTTGTATTCCGGGAGTTAAGGCAGCCGGTGAAATTTCTGGCACAGAGGCATTCCATCTTAGGGCTCAGGGTAGGCGACGCATTCGAGATCTTATGGTTTCTTAATGGGGGATCATAGGATTTCGGTGTCCATGGGCCGCAGTGACCGCTTACCAGCATGTGGGCTGTTCGCCCGTTTGCATATACCATTGATATTAAAAAATATACAATACGAGCTTTTATCCACGACTTCGTCTGCAGGGAATTTAACACTATATTTCCAAAGCCCTTTTTCCAGTAGGTATCCTTTAAAACCTTTTCCGGGATAACGGTATTTCTGGGATTACGGGATTTGTGGGATTCCCGGGATTTCTACCAAAAGTCTTCTTCTGGGGTCCCTCTAATGAGTTACCGGGATTTTTCTGGGATTTCCGGGATAAAAGGTAGCCTATAGCTTATTCCAGGTTACAAAACATTCTGTTTGCTAAATTGCATGTAGATTGGTTGAGCCGTTTTAGCGTGATTGAGCAACAAACATCCAAACACACAAACTTTCAGCTTTATTATATTAGTAAGATTAAATATGGATTGTTTCAGAAAACTACGGAGGTGATTTCAAATGGCAACACTAGGAGTTTTATTTATTAATATTATGGTCACGATAAATTGTGGCCAGTGAACCCACCTGAAGAGTTTCACAAGTCTGACCCTATCGAAGGGCCTTCGGCAAGTTGCAGTATTTTATCCTATAACGAGCTTTTGCCCGCGACTTCGTCTTGGAATTTAATACTATATTTCCAAACCCCCTTTCCAGGATTTTTTTCTTTTGCAATTTCTGGGATTTGCGGGATTCCTGGGATTTCTATCCAAAGTCCTTTTCCGGGGTCCCGCTGAAGTTTCCGGGATTTTCCGGGGTAACAGGTAGTTTATGTGTTATTCCAGGTTAATTTGGCAAACACAAATGCAAATTGATCTAGCCGTTTTAGCATGACTGAGTAGAAAATATCCAAACACAAACTTTCAGCTTTATTATAGGTATTATTAATATTTTAAATTATTAAAAATATTTTAGGGCTCGTAGAGACTGACTCCATCTGAACTGCAATAGAGATGACGACAACTTTTATCTTTTCTTTATTTCTTCACCCTGTCGTCATCCCTATTCCTATGAGACTGATGTTCCTGTGTATGCATTTGAAGGTTACAGGGAAAGAACATAATATGTCTTGGCACTTTAAAAAAAACGGACAGACTTTACTGGAGAGTGTTCCGTTCGTTCATAATTTTCCAGTTTGCTTTAAATACCAGAAACAAATAAGAGAAAATATTTTTCACGGGTTATGGTTCGTAATGTTGAAATCCCTGTATGTTGAATTTCAAAACGACATTTTGCGAATTCTTCATTCTGTGCCTGATAGGTAATTGGGTCTAGGCTTGTGTAGTTCATGAACTAAGAACTAAAAGGAATAAGTTCGTCTCACTGAACTAGAATGAGCTATTCCCATCTCCTTCCTGCTCTTAGTTCATGTAGCACACTATCTCGATTGCGCGAAATCGAACCGAAGCATTCCGAATAGCTCCGATTGAACGAACCGCCAAGTGCCAGCCGATTCAAAACTCAGTGAGCGCTGAACTATAATTAATTATTGTACTAAAAATCGTAATCGGTTCAGTTTGTTCCAAATACCGGAGCGGCGGAGCGGGCGGGTGCATAGAGCCATAGAGTCTACTCTAGTATTATCTGTCTCTGCTGTACTAGTGAACTAAATGAACTAAAAGGCCGAACTAGTTCATTTGCACGATTGTAGGTACTAGATGGGAGCGATCCGCCAGGTGAACGAGCACGCACAACTCTAATTGGGTCAAAGGGTTATAGATAGGCTCGTTAGTTATCTATACGCGCCAGAAGCGACATTTTGGGAATTCAACATTTCCAAATTCAACATAATTGGAAGTCAACATTTTGGCAATTCAACATTCTGAACCAGAATTTTTGCACAAACTTGCTTTTTTTCAGTATTCATTTCCAAAACCTTTTTTTGTATTATATCCAATTAAATGATAATATTAATGGACAAGAATACGCAAAGCTCGACTCAGATGGCGCTGCAAACGCTTGACCCAAACCAAAACCCAAACACTGCAGCTGTCATCCCAATGCAATTATACCTGTCCCTAGATACATACCAAGTCTTCCGGAAATACGTGCCGTCCGTTCTCATTGCATCCTGGAACTGCACAGCGCGGCATTTTTTAATAATTTAAGTAAAAACAATAACAATAAATATTTGTCTATGTACTTGACTATGGTCAAGCGATCGCAGCGCCCCTAGTGGCCAAATTATGCAGATTTCTTGTCCATTGCAGTTCAAAAGGGGATCTCGAATTTTATGTTCGTGTTGCAATATATATTTCTCGTGATTATGTTGAGACGGAATTCATGATTTATGCATGGTATCGGTACACTATATATGATTATAAACTAATTAGCTAGTACCACTATTTGTAGTAATTTATAATCATGTTTGAATATTGTAAGAACTTAATAGACCTTATAACCGTAATGCATACAACGCCATCTATTATTGTAATCTCAAATAATAATAAAGTAAGAGACTATTGAAGTTGTTGTAACTATTTGCCTGAAGCGTAATGTCGAACTGGGTTTCCACTACAGTTGCAACTTGCAACCATGATTTAATCCACTTAAATGAATTTGGTAACAGAATTATTATTTGACGTTTTATTTCCGGGAAAGTTATGTCCAGGTTAAGTATCAAATAATATCAATAGCTGCTGTCTTAACTATATGGGGTAAAACGAAACGTTGTGACGACATTTTACCCACAGTATGAGCTATCGATTCTGAGCATGTTTTTCAAGTATTTTTTTTTCGTGACCGTCAAGATAGCGTACACCGTAACGATATCCAGGATCTGATTATGCAAATCAATAGTACCCAAATAGTACCTACGGAATATCTAGGTTAAAAAAATAGTACCCTTGAACTTTTCGAAATATAAGGCTTGTTCACGGTGTACGCTACCGAGCGTCAAGCTGGCGTACACCGCGTGGATCTCTGGAACGGCTTCGTTCTCGAGAATAATTTATATCTCAAAAAATAGTACCCAAATAGTACCCAACGACCGACAAATTTCACCTCTCTATCTATAATAGAAGCCGAGATATGTCAACATTTAACGGTGTACGAAATTTAGCAGCGTTACTACGGACAGTATTCACTCAAGTTCACAAAAAGTTAAGTGGTTGATTATTTCAGCTTCTATTATAGATAGAACGGTGAAATTTAATGGGCGGTGGGTACTATTTGGGTACTATTTTTGGAGCTATAAATCACTCCCGAGAACCAAGCCGTTCCAGAAATCCACGCGGTGTACGCCAGCTTGACGCTCGGTAGCGTACACCGTGAACAGGCCTTAATTTTGGAAAGTTCAAGGGTACTATTTTTAACCTAGATATTCCGTAGGTACTATTTATTTGCATAATCAGATCCGCTGGATATCGTTACGGTGTACGCTATCTTGACGGTCACGACAAAAATGACTCCTTTGTAGATAGATATGTTGCCGTATTGGTGTAGTTAAAATAATAATGTTCTATTATGAAAGTACCTCTTGCTTGCACTTCAACGCCTATCTAACATATGGAAATGAGGTGTACTTGGTTAATAATTCGCATTGTTGAAGACTTAAAATAGGTCAGAATAAAAACCACGATTACCTACGTTATTTTAAAGGAACCGGGAATAGTGTCTAGTTTAGTTAGCGTTTGATTGATATTTTAACAACTTGTTTATTTTGAGATAGAAATCTCACTTTCAAAAAGTAACTAGTCATAGATAATGTTCTCTGTATCCTTTATCTGTATTTAATTAATATTTGTGTATATAGATGAGAAAGGATGGGATACTCCGATGCATATTTACAAATATATATTAAACTAGCTTTTCCCGGCAACTTCGTAAGCGCAGAAATATCAAAATGAAAAATCCCGTTTTTCCGTTCCCGTGGGAATTTCGGTGCCCTCTCTTAGTGCTCCCCTACGTTCCCTAAGGAACCTGCATGCCAAATTTCAGCTCTCTACGACCAGTAGTTTCGGCTCTGCGTTGATCGATCAGTCAGTCAGTCAGTTTCTTATTTTATATAGGTATATAGAAGAAGATTAATTTTGTCCTCAGTCAATAATTTGTGGCTCTTTTTGGACTGTTTTCACATTAAGGGCCTACGTTGAAAAATAGTTGAAGCTATGGAGGCGTGGCTTAGTCGCGCGCGTCCCGCGCGGGGCGTGCTCCCCCCGAGTGTTCCCGCGAAATTCAAAACACCTACACTAATTCTGATTTTGCGCTAGTTTGGTAAATAAAGTAGATTTAAATATCGAAGTCATTACTTTCGGATTCAATACAAAGTACGAAACAAATAACAAATTTATACAAACATTAGAAGCGAATATTTTATTTTTTTCATTTTAGTGGGATATAAAATTAATTCATTAATTTAAATTTCATATCTGTGATTAACAGGGATCGGAAATTCGGATACACATTTACCCAGAGTTTGACCGCGTGAACGGTATGGGGCCGGACTCAATTTAATGTTCCTATAAAAAAGTCCCGGGAATCCCGGAATTTCGAAATTTAGTGTATGCCTTGGTAGGTATACAGTCATAGTTATGAACTAAACATGTTTAAGTATTTTAAGTGTAGGACCCAATTATGAAAAAGTCTTCAAATAACTAATTCCGTGTGACCTATCTCTCTAGGCCATACGTACAACCGGTACTGCCTAAATCGGCATGGCCAGTACCTATACTACTACTACTACTGCCTATTTGATCACGAGAGGGTTTAGGCTATAGTCCCCACGCGGGCCCAGTGCGGATTGGGGACTTCACACACCTATACTAACATAGTCACAAAATAAAGTTGATGTGAGCATCTCAATTACCTTCGTGATTATAAAGATACACGTAGGTACAATGTTTTGTACATTTGCTTGATAGCCCAAATACATACCTATTATTTTATTACCTATTCATATGTGAAAATATTGCAGTTCCAATATTATTACAAAGGTACATATGCGTATTGAGTAGATACCCTCCTTTTTTGAAGTCATTTAATTATTCTCATTACAAAATCTTATTCATTTAAAAAATCAGGTAGATATTGAATATATTCTGTAATTAACAGGAATCAGAAATTCGGATACACATTTACCCAAAGTTTAACCGCGTGAACGGTATGGGGCCGGACTCAGTTTTTATTTGCCTATTAATATTCTCGGCATTTCCGGGATTCGTAAATTTAGTAACCAGGCCTCGAAATAGCTTATTTAGGTATGTATATACATTTATTTATTATAATTACTAGCCGATGCCCGCGAACTTCGTCCCGCGTAGACTTAGAATTTGCGTACCCGATGACACACACAGACTACACATACAGACAATTATAGTTATAGAAGTATTGAAAAATTGGTTTGCCCCGTGGAAAACCCATTCCCGTGGAAATATCGGAATAAAAAGTATCTTATGTTATTGCGGGGCCTCAAACTATCTCCATACCAAATTTCATCCAAATCGGTCCACTCGTTGCGACGTGAAGGAAGAGCAAACAAACAAACACATTTATAATATTAGTATGGATTTTTAGTGTAGGAATTATGAAAATCTTCAAATAACGAATTCCGTGGGACGGTCTACCTCGGCCATACGTACAACCGATATGGCCTAAATGGGCATGTTCTCTAGAATACAAAAAAAAAGTAGTTGTCACCCCCCAAGAGTAAGAGGGGGAGCTACGACGTAACAAAGATGGCGGCTGGGCTTTTTCTACTAGCATTATTTCTTGGTAACTACTGGACCGATTTTATCAAATAAGGTGTCATATGAAAGGTAATATAATGTAGATTGTTTGTTGTCTATATTTAGTCACGCAAAGTTAATATAAAATGAAATATTTATGAAAAATAACATTTTTATGAAAATTGCTTGTTTTCTTGCAGAAATAACTCGATAACTACCAGAATTATCAAATTTTAGTTTAATATAAAAGTTATAGCAAACATTTTTAGATTTTTAATGAATTTCAAATGATTACAATCGACCGGTAAATAACGAAGCAATCCAAGAACAGGACCAAAAATGAGAAATAATCCGGAAGAGCTTATTAGCAGTCAGTGAGTTCAAATAATTATATAATTTTACATTCGGTTCTAGATGAATGAAATGAATTGAGTTTTGTTTTGGATTGGCTTCAAATGGGTTTCCTTAAAGTCATAATTGATAATAATCAATTTACATATATATAATCTGTGTATATAATAGGCAAAGGTGATTGACTGACGTATCAACGCACAGGCCAAACCCTTAAGGATAGAAACTTGAAATTTCGTACACGTATTCCTCTTATTCTTTATTATTCTTCATATATATATTATTTACAAGGGCTATTCGGGACGGAGACAAATCTAAAAAATCAAAGATCATCGAAATCGGTTCAGCCGTTCTGCAGTTATAAATGGTGTAACTAACACTATACATATTATAAAACAAAGTCCCCCGCCGCGTCTGTCTGTCAGTCTGGATGTTCACGATAAAGTCAAAAACCTTAAATAGTATAATTTAAATAGTAAATAAAGAGACATGTGAGAATTCAATTTAATTCATTCAATTCAATTAATTGTCAAATAATTTAAATAGTAAATAAAGAGACATGTGAGACTATTAGGAAAATAATTATATCATGAATGTTAAATTGTCATTGCATGATTTATTCTAATGTAAATTTAATATTAAACTTAGTTTTAAGATCAAACCTTGCTGCACCCAAATAGGGTCCATGTTTGTACTGACTACTTATTTTCTAAGAGCTATGTAATACCATGGTTGTCAAGGAATAAATGATTACTGATTACTGATTACCACTGAACGGATTTTAATGCAGTTTTCACTAATAGATAGAGTGGTTTCTAATCCAGCATAACTTGGTCTCTGCTACAAAACAATCCATGAGAATCCAGAGTTCTAAGTAAATTGGAAGGTTAAAAACTCGAAACCCTAGCTAGCTCATTTTGTGCTCTTGACACACACTTGACCGTTTCTTTGAAATCATTAAAATCGTATAAACCTGTTTATTCGGTAATTTAGGTCGGTCGGTTGTAATGTAATAATTTGAAATTCATTAAAAATCTAGGAATTTTTCTACAACTTTTATAATAGGTAAAATTCGGTAATCCTATTATCTTTGAAAGAAAACAATAAATTTTCATAAAAATGTTAATTTTCATAAATATTTATTTATTTAAATTTTATTGCACACAGAAAACTTAGTGTACAAAAGGCGGACTTAATGCTTCAAGGCATTCTTTACCAGTCAATCTTTAAGCGAATCAGATTATATTTCATTGTCTATTAACTTGATGTGAACAAATATAAGACAAAAAATAATTTATATTATATTACCTTTCATATTTTCATTTTCTGACACTTTGTTTGATAAAATCAATCGATCCAGTAGTTACCGAGAAATAACGCTAGTAGAAAAATCCTGGCCGCCATCTTTGTTACGTCGTAGGTTCCTCCTGGCCGCCATCTGTGTTACGTCGTAGCTTCCCCCTTCATATACACTTAGGAGGTGACAACCACACTTGTATTCTGAAGAACGTGCCGATTTAGGCCATACCGGTCATACGTATCGCCGAGGTAGGTCATGTCCCACGGAATTCGTTATTTGAAGACTTTTTCATAATTGGGTCCTACACTAAAAATACTTATCTATCTATACTATAATAAAAGAGCAGAACCCGGCGTGTCTGTAGATAGAAAGAAAAGTTCAAAAAAAGGAACAGGGGGTCTAAAGATGTATGGTAGACCACAAAACAGCGATTTTTAGAAATCTTTTCTGTCTGTCCTTTTGTGTCCGAAACTACTGAACCGATTTGAATGCAGTTTTCAAGGGTAGATAGAGCATGAGCAATATATAAGCTATGTTTGATTAAAATCGGATGTCGGAAAGAAAACTTATCCTCAATTTTACATTCCACGCAGACGAAGTCGCGGGCAGGAGCTAGTCATAAATAAATGTATAGAAATACTAAAATAAGCTTTTTTGAGGCCTGGTTACTAAATTTAGAAATCCTGGAAATCCCGGGAATTTTAATAGGCAAATAAAAACTGAGTCCGTCCCCTTACCGTTCACGCGGCCAAACTTTAGGTAAATATCTATCTGAATATCTGTTTTATTTTAATTAATACGATTTTGAAATGAGAATAGTTAACCGACTTCAAAAAAGGAGGCTATCTACTCAATAGGCATATGTACCTATGTAATAATATTGGAACCGCAATATTTTTACACATGGATAGGTAATAAATAATAGGTATTTGGGCTATCAAGCAAATGTACAACAGATTGTACCTACACGTATCTTTAAACTCAGGAAGGTAAAAGATGCTCACATCGACTTTATTTTGTGAATAGGTAAGTATAGGTACTGACTTTTCACTACTGTTTAGAGTAATGCAGGGGAAAGAAGGCAGATCTAAGTCGAGATAAACAGGCGAGTCCCAAAGATACCAGCTTGTCAATTGCTGGCTTCCTTCTAAATACATAAATTTCATACCTACTTGATTAGGAAATTACATGGCTACCGAGGCCGCGCACAAAGTCAACCATAAATGATAGGTAAGTATTTTTAACTAAAACGACTAGTTCTCCAGTTCATAATCCATTAGCAATATTGAATGCGGTTACACGAATAAATCGTATAAATAAATAAGAAACTTAATTTTGCTTTCTCTCATACTACCGGCACTTTGCCGTCTTCTTTTTAAACTTTCCCATGCTTACTTCTCTTTATAATCACGAAATATTGATTACATACGAGCGCGATACGGAGCTGGGATTGTCGAGCACAGGTCCTACTGCAGCGAAGGTTTCTGGCCGACTGGCGTAGAGTGATGCGTATATAGGGACCTTGCACGAAAGAAAGAGATGGCAGCGCGCACGTCGGACGAAATAAAACAACGTAAGCGCCAAAGCCGAATTAAATTAATTGTAATTGATATATATATAAATATTGACATCTAGTATGATCAGTCTTTAGTTAATATAGATGTCTAGTTTTTAAGAAAGTCTCGAAGTCCTTTTCTTTGTCGTTAAGAAGCTTCAAGAACATTAAGATAATAGCAGCTGCGACTTCGTGATTTTTTTCTATCGAACAAAATTATCTCAGTCATGTTTTGGCCTTGATCAATCCTTCAAGTATATAATCAACTAGCTGTTACCCGCGACTTCGTACGCGTAATGGTAATAGCGTTCCCACGGGAACTATGCGTTTTTCCGGGGTAAAAAGTAGCCTATATGTTGACCAGTGTTATAAACTACCCCCATACTAAATTTTGTTGCAATCCGTTGAGTAGTTTTTGAGTTAAATACATATACATACATAAATATTTTTTTTCCAAAAATCGTTATTTTGTGTTTAGTTAGTATCGTTTAGGTACTCGTATATAGTCCCCTCTACCTACTTGATAGTTTCTTTTAATTTTCAAGTTTCATACGCGACTTCTTTAACCGACTTATTATTACTATAGATTAATATTAGATGACACTATAAAAGAAGAAACATACAAACAAATCTTTAACCCCCTTTTTAAACCTTTAGGGGGAATTTCCAAAAATCCTTCCTTAGTGCTCGCTTACGTCATAAAAGGAACCTTCCTGCCAAGTTTCATGTTTCTAGGCCTAGCGGTTTAGAAGTTTCATACAAACCTTTAACCCCCTTAATACCCCTTCAAGGGGGGAATTTACAAAAATCCTTCCTTAGTGTTCGCTTACGTCATAAAAGGAACCTTCCTGTCAAGTTTCATGTTTCTAGGCCAATTCGTTTCGGCTGTGCGTTGATCGATCAGTCAGTCAGTCATTCAGTCAGCCAGTCAGTTTCTTCTTTGATATATTTAGATTACGTCGTAATCACATTTTTTCTCGTTCCCGTGGGAATATCGGGAAATCCTTTCTTAGTGTTCCCCTACGCTCCCCAAGGAACCTGCATGCCAAACTTCAGCTCTCTACGTCGATCCCCGCGACCTAAACATTAAAATGTAAAAATCCCATTTTTTCCCGTTCCCGTGGGAATTTCGGGAAGTCCTTTCTTAGTGCTCCCCTACGCACCCCAAGGAACCAGCATGCCTAATTTTAGATCCTTATGATGTTTCCCGCGACTTCGTACGCGCCTAAAAATTTAAATGTAAAATTCCCTTTTTTCCCCGTTCCCGTGAGAATTTCGGGAAATCCTTTCTTAGTGCTCCCCTACGCTCCCCAAGGAACCTGTATGCCAAATTTCAGCTCTCTACGACCAGTATTTTCGGCTCTGCGTTGATATGTCAGTCAGTCAGTCAGTCAGTTTCTTCTTTTATATATTTAGACTATCTTTTTCCCGCGACTTCGTACGCGCCTAAACATTAATGTAAAAATCCCATTTTTCCCGTTCCCGTGGGAATTTCGGGAAATCCTTTCTTAGTGCTCCCCTACGCTCCCCAAGGAACCTGTATGCCAAATTTCAGCTCTCTACGACCAGTATTTTCGGCTCTGCGTTGATATGTCAGTCAGTCAGTCAGTCAGTTTCTTCTTTTATATATTTAGATAGATAGATAGCTGTTTCCCGCGACTTCGTACGCGCCTAAATATTAAAATGAAAAAATCCCATTTTTCCCGTTCCCGTGGGAATATCGGTAAATCCTTTCATAGTGCTCCCCTACGCTGCCCAATGAACCTGCATGCCAAATTTCATCTCTCTACGATGATCCCCGCGACTACGTACGCGCCTTAAAATGTAATAAACCCATTTTTCCCGTTCCCGTAGGAATTTCGGGAAGTCCTTTCTTAGTTTTCCCCTACGCTCCCCAAGGAACCTGCATGCCAACTTTCAGGTCTCTACGATGATCCCCGCGACTACGTACGCGCCTTAAAATTTAAAAAAAAACATTTTTTCCAGTTCTTGTGGGAATTTTGGGAAATCCTTTCTTAGTGCTCCCCTATGTTCCCCAAGGAACCTGTATGCCAAATTTCAGCTCTCTATGACCAGTATTTTCGGCTCTGCGTTGATATGTCAGTCAGTCAGACAGTCAGTTTCTTCTTTTATATATTTAGAAGATAGATAGATAGCTGTTTCTCGCGACTTCGTACGCGCCTAAACATTAAAATGTAAAAATCCCATTTTTCCCGTTCCCGTGGGAATATCTGGAAATTCTTTCATAGTGCTCCCCTACGCTCCCCAAGGAACCTGCATGCCAAATTTCATCTCTCTACGATGATCCCCGCGACTACATACGCGCCTTAAAATGTAATAAACCCATTTTTTCCCGTTCCCGTAGGAATTTCGGGAAGTCCTTTCTTAGTGCTCCCCTACGCTCCCCTAGGAACCTGCATGCCAAATTTCAGCTCTTTACGATGATCCCCGCGACTACGTACGCGCCTTAAAATGTAAAAAAAACATGTTTTCCCGTTACCGTGGGAATTTCGGGAAGTCCTATCTTAGTGCTCCCCTACGCTCCCCAAGGAACCTGCATGCAAAATTTCAGATCTCTACGATGTTTCCCGCGGCTTCGTACGCGCCTAAACATTAAATTGTAATAAACCCATTTTTTCCCGTTCCCGTAGGAATTTCGGGAAGTCCTTTCTTAGTGCTCCCCTACGCTCCCCAAGGAACCTGCATGCCAAATTTCAGCTCTCTACGTCCAGTAGTTTCGGCTCTGCGTTGATGTGTCTGTCAGTCAGTCAGTCAATCACTCAGTCAGTTTCTTCTTTTATATATTTAGATAGATAGATAGCTGTTTCCTGCGACTTCGTACGCGCCTAAACATTAAAATGTAAAAATCCCATTTTTCCTGTTCCCGTGGGAATATCGGGAAATCCTTTCATAGTGCTCCCCTAAGCTCCCCAAGGAACCTGCATGCCAAATTTCATCTCTCTTCGATGATCCCCGCGACTACGTACGCGCCATAAAATGTAAAAATCCCTTTTTTCCCGTTCCCGTGGGAATTACGGGAAACCCTTTCTTAGTGCTCCCCTACGCTCCCCAAGGAACCTGCATGCCAAATTTCAGCTCTCTACGACCAGTAGTTTCGGCTCTGCGTTGATATGTCAGCCAGTCAGTCAGTCAATCAGTCAGTCAGTTTCTTCTTTTATATATTTAGATTGGATGCCTACGTCATAAGAGGAATACGTGTGCTAAATTTTAAGTTTGTAGCCCGAAGGGTTTGGCCTGTGCGTTTATTTAAATCTTTCATCCCCTATTTTCCCTCTTAAGGGTTACTACTACTACTACTACTACAGCCTATTTATCTTAAGGGTTGAATTTTAGAAACTCTGAAATATGTTACTCATTATTTTTGCCGCACTCAATTCGTATGAAATTTCATGCAAATATGTCCAAGGAATAAAAAGTTTTATAAAAACTTTCATTCCCTATTTCACTCCCTTGGGGGTTGAATTTTGAAAATTCCTTCCTTGGTGGATGCCAACGTCATAATAAATAATTTTTTTTTTTTTTTTTTTATAAATATCTTGGGACATTTCACACATATTGACCTAGCCCCAAACTAAGCAAAGCTTGTACTATGGGTGCTAGACCACGATATAAATACTTATATAGAGAAATACATACATATATAAATCCTAAACATCCATGACTCGAGTACAAACATTCGTACTCATCACACAAAGTTTGCCCCGAGCGGGACTCGAACCCGCGACCATCGGAACAGAAGGCAGGGTCACTACCAACTGGACCATTCCGGCCGTCTACGTAAGAGGAATATGTACGTGTGCGAAATTTCGAGTTTGTAGCCCTAAGGGTCTGGCCTTTGCGTTTATTTAAAACTTTCACCCCTTAATTCACACCCTGGGGTTGAATTTTGGAAATTCCTTCCTTGGTGGATGCCAACGCCATAAGAGGAATACGTGTGCAAAATTTCAAGTTTCTAGCCTTAAGGCCAACCTTTGCGTTTATTTAAAACTTTCACCCCCTATTTGACCCCCTTAGGGGTTGAATTTTGAAAAATCCTTCCTTAGTGGATGCTTACGTCATAAGAGGAATACGTGTGCGAAATTTCGAGTTTGTAGCCCTAAGGGTCTGGCCTTTGCGTTTATCTAAAACTTTCACCCCTTAATTCACACCCTTGGGGGTTGAATTTTGAAAATTCCTTCCTTGGTGGATGCCAACGTCATAAGAGGAATACGTGTGCGAAATTTCAAGTTTCTAGCCTTAAGGCCAACCTTTGCGTTTATTTAAAACTTTCACCCCCTATTTCACCCCCTTGGGGGTTGAATTTTGAAAAATCCTTCCTTAATGGATGCTTACATCATAAGAGGAATACGTGTACTAAATTTTAAGTTTGTAGCCCGAAGGGTTTGGCCTGTGCGTTTATTTAAATCTTTCATCCCCTATTTTACCCGGTTAAGGGTTGAGTTTTAGAAAACTCTGAAATACGTTACTCATTATTTTTGCCGCACTCAATTCGTATGAAATTTCATGCAAATATGTCCAAGGAATAAAAAGTTTTATGAAAACTTTCATCCCTTATTTCACCCCCTTGGGGGTTGAATTTTGAAAATTCCTTTCTTGGTGGATTCCAAAGTCATAAGAGGAATAAGTGTGTGAAATTTCAAGTTTGTAGCCCTAAGGGTCTGGCCTTTGCGTATATCTAAAACTTTCATCCCTTAATTCACACTCTTGGGGGTTGAATTTTGAAAATTCCTTCCTTGGTGGATGCCAACGTCGTAAGAGGAATACGTGTGCGAAATTTTGAGTTTGTAGCCCTAGGGGTGTGGCCTTTGCGTTTATCTTAAACTTTCACCCCCTAATTCACCCCCTTGGGGGTTGAATTTTGAAAAATCCTTCCTTAGTGGATGCCTACGTCATAGGAGGAATACGTGTGCGAAATTTCAAGTTTCTAGCTTTACGGGTTTGGCCTGGGCGTTTATACATCAGTCAGTCACCTTTGCCTTTTATATATACAGATATACACATATCCGAAAATCAGACTCCTAACGTGAGTACTTTACGAGTTCTACGCACCTAAAAATGGGTTTTTTATTTATGTATCCTCTTAATATTTATTATTATTAAATCATTCCTTGGTAAGACTATTAGTTGTATTACGAGTGCATAGTAGAAACATTGGCGAAAGTATAGTAAAAACGTGACTCACTTTGCTTACATGCATTAAATGCTTGTATGGAATTAATGTACCTATCATAGATATTTATAAATGACTAGCTTCTACCCGCGACTTCGCCCGCGTGGAATTCGGCTATCGCGTTCCCGCGGGAACTATGCTCTTTTCCGGGATAAAAAGTAGCCTATGTACTTTCCCGGGACTTCAACTATCTCCATGCCAAATTTCATGTAAATCGGTCAAGCCGTTGAAGCGTGAAGAGGTAATAGACAGACAGACAGAGTTACTTTCACACATTTATAATATTAGTATGGATATAATATGGATAAGCTTTTTTGATGCACTCATTTTTAAAAGGTTTCCCATGTTATTGAACAGATCGATATTGTTGCATTTATACAGTAAGATTTTAGACTGAAAAAAGGATTTTACTATTAAAAATGAACATAAAGTATTTGAAGTAATCTATACTTATATTATAAATTCGAAAGCATATCTGTTGCCACTTCACATTTAAACCGCTGGCCGGGCTGGCCCGATTTAAATGAAATTTGGTATGGAAACATTGGAAACAGTCGGAGTCCGGGGAAAGAACATAGGCTCCATTTCATACAGGAAGAAAGCATACCTAGTTGCCGCGGGAACGCGGTAAACGAATTCCACGCGGACGAAGTCGTGTGCAGAAGCTAGTGAATTTATAACTAGCTTCTGCCCGCGACTTCGCCCGCGTGGAATGGGGACTATCGTTTCATTGCTCACCAGTTGGCGCCACTGTTGACTAAGGTCCAGAGGTATAGCTGTCAAGGGCGACTTTATAAGATCGGCGCCGAAACAAAGTTTTCAATCTTGAATCTCATTAAGTTTATTAATTATAAATAAATATCATCATATCGAGTAGATATGCTGCAATGTTGTGCAGTTCCGTTTTGTTTGAAAAAAAAATCAAAGCTTTTACATCATAGCCAAATAATCCATATTTGCGATAATTTCACGAAGGAGATCATTTTTCAACAGGTAAATTAAAGAAATTATGATTTATATCACGAAGCCCGCCAAAACCAGTGAAAACTGAATGTTATTGGACCTCACGCGACACTAGCGCCTCTAGTGGCAAATTCACACGCGATAGCCCCCATTGAGCGTTAAACTATAGCAAATTATATACGAAAACCTTCCTCTTGAAACACTCTATCTATTAAAAAAACCGCATCAAAATCCGTTGCGTAGTTTTAAAGATTTAAGCATACATGGGGATATAGGGACAGAGAAAGCGACTTTGTTTTATACTATGTAGTGAAGGTAAACGTGCATCCGATTATCCAACCTTTGAATAATGTGAGACTGTAGTATAATGTTATTGTTTGTATGACTTGCTTGTCTTACCATTTCGAGGCCGCCTATGAGGGTAGTTTGTGACATATGCTTTAGAATATCTGTATTTTCAGTAGTATCTGTGGTAGTCATCAAGAGAGATTGTCAATAAATATGTTTGCATTTGTACCGGTGTGTTTTCTCAATAAGTTTCCTACATCATACAATACATGGTGTCAGGTGTAAAGACTTTAAATGGTGGAATTGTAAAATACTGTAGTGAGAAAGATACGATACCTTAGTGGAATAAAGTATACGCCGTGAAGGATTCTTTGTGTTGTCGGGAAAAATGGCGGATTCGGAGGCAAAAGCAAAATATCTCAGTGTTAATATACAACCACCCACCGGTCATAAAGTACAAGACGCTAGTTCGTGGATAAAATTTAAAGAATTGTTTGATATTTACCTACTGGCTTCGGGCCTTAGTACAGAAGATGATGCAAGAAAAATTGCAATATTTCTTAGCTGTGCGGGAGAGGAAATCCTTGACGTCTGGATCAGTACATGTAAAGAGAAGGTCACCACATGGATAGGTCTCGTGGAGAAGTTGGATGACTATTTTGGGAAGAAAACCAACACAGTTGTAAACAGTTACAGGTTTTATAACCTAAGGCAGGATGAAGATGAGCCAATACAGCATTTTGTTATGAGGTTGAAAAGTGCTGCTAAAATCTGTGACTTTAAAGAAGAAGATAGAATGGTGCGGGATATGTTGGTTATAGGTTTGAGAGATGCTAACACTAAAGAGAGGTTACTAAGAGAAAAAGATTTGAAACTGGAAACGGCAATAGAATTGTGCAGTGCAGTCGAGCAGAGCAGAAATCAAGTAAAGGAGTTGGAACAGAAATGTCATGACTTAAATATTATCAAAGAAAGTTCTGCAAGTAAACATAAGGATACAAATCATAGAAATAGAGTGATAAGCTGCAATAAATGTGGAAAGCAGCATGAAATAAGAAACTGTCCAGCATATGGAAGGAAATGTGCAGTATGCAATGTATATAATCATTATGCAGTAATGTGCAGGTCTAGGAAGCAGAAAGAAGCAAAGCGTGGTTTTCAGAACTATGGCCGGCAGTCAAGGCCAAAGGTTGATGGGATAGAGGAAGGTTTCAAAGATAGTGACTGTAGTTCAGAAGAGTTTGTGGTGGACTCAGTAAGTAGTTATAATAAGTTACAATGGAATGAATTAATTAATGTTGAGGGTGTTGATGTAAACTTTAAGCTGGATTCTGGTGCAGACTGTAACACCTTGCCACTCAGTTTGCTTGATAAGTTAAAGGTAAATAATATAAAACTTAGTGAGCCTACAGTGCTAGTAGTATATAATGGGCAAAAGATTAAAACTCTGGGTAGTATAGAGCTGAATTGCAGGGTGAGAGATCAAAAAGGTTGCATCAGATTTTGTGTTGTAGATATGCAGGTGCAGCCAGTGCTGGGCTTACCGGACTGTGTAAAATTCAATTTAATACGAAAAGTTGATGGCTTGTTTTCGGATGATAAAAGTAGGTTTCTACAAGAAAATCAGGATGTGTTTACAGGTCTAGGTAACATAGGGACATATACTATAAAACTAAAAGAAAATGCTGAGCCAGTTATAAAACCAATAAGGAGAGTTCCACAAACTATAAAGGAAAGGCTTAAAGATGCATTATCTAGTTATGAGAGTAGGGATATAATTGAGAAAGTAGAGGGACCTACTGCTTGGTGCAATAATTTAGTCATCGTAGAGAAACCAGACAAGTCGTTGAGGTTGTGTCTAGACCCTAAAGAGTTAAACAAAGCCATTCTTAGGGAAAATTACCAAATTCCCTCACCTGAAGAAATATACAATTCACTTGCAGGTAAAAGCGTCTTCACCGTATTAGACCTCAAGGATGGCTTCTTTCAAGTGAAGCTAAGCGATGAAAAGGGACTATGCACATTTGGAAGTCCTTTTGGAAGGTATCGGTTCAAAAGGATGCCTTTTGGAATATCTTCTGCCCCAGAGGTAATGCAGCGAATAAATAACACCTTATTTAGTGATATACAGGGTGTACATGTTTACTATGATGATATCATTATTGCTGGGGATAGTTTAGAGGATCATGATCAAGTTTTAAAAAAAGTAATGGACAGGGCTAGACAGCACAGTGTAAAGTTTAATCCAAATAAAGTGCAGTATAGGAGTGATTTTGTCAAGTATGTGGGGTTGCTAGTCTCAAAATCGGGTATAAAACCTGATCCTGAGCATGTCAAAGCTATAGTGGACTTAGATGAGCCTAAAAATATCAAAGACTTGCAAAAATTTCTAGGAATGTGTAATTATTTAAGTAAATTTATTCCAGAGTATACAAAAACAACTGAGAGACTTAGAGACTTGTTAAAAAAAGATGTTATTTGGGACTGGGGTATGGCTCAAAAGCAAGCGTTTAAAGAAATCAAGACTAAAATCTGTACAGCACCTACGTTAGCTATCTTAGAAAAAGAAGGGGTACTGACATTGCAAAGTGACAGTTCTAAAAGTGGAATGGGTGCTTGTTTGTTACAAAACGGTAAGCCAATCTCTTTTTACTCAAGGTGCTATACAGAGTGTCAGCAAAGATGGGCCCCTATAGAAAAAGAGCTTTTTGCAATTTGTTTAGCGATGGAAAAATATCATCAGTTTGTATATGGGCGCAGAATTATTGTGGAAACTGATCATAAGCCTCTAGTGGCCATCATGAATAAAGATATCAATAAAATCTCAGCAAGGTTACAAAGAATGGTCCTCAAACTTTTAAAGTATGATTTTGACATAAAATACATTCCAGGGTCTCAAATGTATGTTGCGGACTTTCTATCTAGGCATTTTAACTTAACAAACAAACAAGAGGAACCTATGTTAAAAGAGTTAGTACACAGTGTAGAGTCAGAAATAGTTCATGGTTTAGAAAAAGATTTGCAAATATCAGATAGTAAATTAAAAGAGTTGCAGTCAGAAACTAAAAGAGATGGGAATTTACAACTAATAATGACATGGTATAATTCAGAATGGCCAAAAAATGATAGAAGTATATATGGGACAGAGTTAAAAAAGTTGTACAAGTTAAGAAATTATATTGGAGTAAAAGATAATGTTGTGTATTTTGAAAACAGGGTGCTAGTACCTAAAAGTCTAAGAAAAGAAATGATAAGCATTATACATACAGGTCATGCCGGGGTTGTGAAATGTAAAAAAAGAGCTAGGAAAATATTGTACTGGCCAGGAATGTCGAGTGATATAGAGAACTATGTGTTAGCCTGTAAAAGTTGTGAAAAGTATAGAGTGTCAAATTGTAAGCAGCCTCTTATATCACACGAGATTCCTGACCTGCCTTTTATTAAAGTAGGTATGGATGTGGGCCATTTTGCAGGAGAAGACTATCTTGTAGTTGTGGATTATTTTTCTAAATGGATAGAAGTGGCTAAATTGAAAAATAAGACTGGCAGCTACATTATATACAAGTTGATGAAAATGTTTAGTACACATGGGTTTCCCAAGTATATAGTCAGTGACAATATGCCATTTGGTAGTCAAGAGTTTATAAAATTTGCAGAAATGTATGACATAGAGTTGGTCAAATCAAGTCCGCATTACGCTCAATCTAATGGATTATCAGAAAAAGCTGTAGGGATTGTAAAAAATTTAATGAAAAAATGTAAAGAAAGTGGAACAAATTTTGACTTAGCTATGTTGCATTATAGGTCAACTCCTGTGGCAAACTTGGATTATTGCCCTTCAGAGCTGTTAATGAGTAGGGTGTTAAGAACAACATTACCATGTTCAAAAGAAACACTTAAACCCAAATTGTGTAACAATATTAAAGAAAAAATGGTAGTTAACAATGAAAAATCTAGGCATTATTACAATAAAACTGCCAAAGAAAAGAAATCTTTTAAAAAAGGGGAGGATGTGATTATTCAAGACGTAGGAAACAGTAAATGTTGGTATCCTGGTAAAATACAAGATGTAGCAAAGGAACCTAGATCTTTCATTGTTAAAAATGTCAAAGGCAATTTAGTTAGGAGAAATGAAAAACATATTAGACCAAGTAGAAATAAGTTTATTGAAAAGAAGGATGATTTGTTAGACGGGTCAGTAATGAAGCAATCAATGTTCTGTAACAATAATTCAGAAGATCACTTGGAGTTTCATGAGCCAGTGAGTAACACAGCGGGAGATCAGTTACCCATTGTTACTAGAACGGGGAGGCTGGTGAAGAAACCAGCATACTTGAGAGATTATGATTTAAATTAAGAATTATGTATCATAAGCGGGGGATGTGACATATGCTTTAGAATATCTGTATTTTCAGTAGTATCTGTGGTAGTCATCAAGAGAGATTGTCAATAAATATGTTTGCATTTGTACCGGTGTGTTTTCTCAATAAGTTTCCTACATCATACAATACATAGTTGACTATTTCTAATCAGTTTTTTTTGTAAATACTACTACTGCTACTACAGCCTATTTGCGTCCCACTGCTGGGCACAGGCCTCCTCTCACCACGAATGGGTTTGGGCTATAGTCCCCACGCGAGCCCAGCATGGCACTGGGCCTGCGTGGGGACTATAGCCCAAACCCTCTCGTGATGGGAGGAGGCCGTGCCCAGCAGTGGGACGGAAATAGGCTGTTTTGGTGTTGGATTATTCTTTCAGACATGGCTACAAGTTTTGGACCGATTTTCTGTCATCTATATCTATCATGAGAATATCTTCGAGATACAATAATTACAAATACAAATAAAGTCATTGGTCTATTATAAGTAAGGATTCACAATCAGCCGGAGAAAAATGGCCCCGTTGGGCCTTCGTTATAAAGAGGCGTTATTAGCATATTGGAACGTATTTTCTATTGTCAGTTTGCTCCATATATTTTGACATATTCTGTTAGGCACTGTTCGTCCATATGTTATTACTTATTATAGGTCAATGATTAAAGTATCTTCTAATGTAGGTAAAATAGTAATACTTGCGTTTATACGATTTTAGAAGCAGTCAACACCCCAATGTTTAGTTGCATGTAATTCAAAATGATAATTATTTAATAATATACTATTACTAGTTTTAATAGCTTTATTATGTACAAATGTATTCGACTTTAAAATATATCTTTATAGTTAGTACATCTCCTTTGATAACTTTTTTTGATATATGTTAATCTTGACTTATGCAAAAGTTATAATACTAATAATGTTAAATTTCTCCATTTTCTTTAGCATAAAGAATTGGAAGAACGAGAAACTAATCATTTGAACGGTACAGGGGTTATAAGTAAACATACATAAAGTTAAACATACAATGTATTAACACGTTCCCTGTCAGGATGGTCCCAATAATAGGCCATACACCTTTTTTTCAGGAGCCCATGCTTCCACAGTGGAGTCACGCTTCATGCTAAATGCAAAATTGGACTGAGATTGTGATAGACCGGAAGATAGTGACAGAAAATTGCGAACCATTTGTACCCTACAGGGGTATGGCGACCCAATACTGGGGGCCCAATCGCGTGGGCGTTAATCGAACGTCTCGGATAAATACATCGGTACATTGCCAATATATGCCATACCCTACCAGGGTCCATGTACTCTACTATATTTACTAGTTATTTAAGATCTAATGTTCCTACATTAAGAAAAATGTATATGGTTGCATTGAATAAATAAATAAATTACGAAAGTCTGAACGATTGTACCACAAAGAGTCTTGTATTCTCCGATAGTCGATGAAAAACGAAGTAGGTAATGCCATACTTCTCCGGTGTGGCCTACATCCCGCCACAATAAAAGAAAGCACGATGTGCAGATTCTGTCACGAAGCAGAGGAAACGCCCCTGCATATCCTCTGTGAGTGCATACTTACATACAAAAACGTAGTAAGTAGAGATCTTCTACTATCTAAAGTCCCGCGCCTTCACGTTTCAAAACTCTTCATTTTTTTATTATTATTTAAAAAGCACCGCCAACACTCAACGCATAATTGATGGCTGTCTCAGCACGCACACATGTGTTGAGAGTGTTGGTGGTGCTTTTTAAATACATTGAAGCGTTTTGAAATGTGAAGGCGCGGGACTTTAGATAGTAGAAGATCTCTATCTACCTAGGGAGGCACATTATACACCCAAAAGAGATACAAAATATCACCGCCCAAAGAATCTGAAAATTCGTGGACTCAACGGGCATTTCAGGTAAATTATAACGAAACTCCAAAGGGCCGTCACAATAATCAGCCATGGTCGAAGAAATAATAAATAATACATCCCGCCATACCGACGAAAACACGTTACAAATGGTTCGAAATTTTCTGTGACTATCTTCTGGTGTATGCCATCATTTTGTATGGGGACAAGGAATGTGTTAAAGATAAAATGTATACTTTTGTTCAACGCCTAGAGTTCAAATTGGCTTTCAGTTATCCTGGTAGTCAAAGGATTAATACAGACATCGGCACGGAGCGGTGACCTTCGATGCGCAGAAGTTAAAAATAAGGTCTCATCGGCAGAGGGGCGCGGGACGCAGGGGGCGCTTTGTCGTGCGCGCATGCTTATTGGCCCTTTAATCGTAAACATGCGCAGAAATCCCCTCTACTTTCGCTCAAGACCCGTGCCGACCTGTAGTTTCTACTTCTAGGATTTGCTCATAATTTATTGCATCGAACCATAGACACTAATAAAACCAGAACTGAGACTATCGTTTATACAATTGTGGAACGGTTTGATTTTGATCATGTTATAGCCGATGTATAAAATTGATGTTTATGACTGAAATATATACTGTAATATTACGATGTCGTTTTATTTCATAAATTGTACCGCCAAGTGTTTACTTACGTTTAAAGTCAATTTTCATAATAGTTTCGACACTCAAAAAGTATTACTTTGTTTTTGTTATTTATATTAAGTTCAAACATGATATGTAGGTCACCTACCGCTACAAATCAATGTAAGAAAACTTCTGTTACCGAGTCACTGATTAACGCACAGCCGAAACTACAGGTCAGTCAAATTTCAGCTGTTTGGCACGCAAGTATCTTAAAGTGTATGGAGGGGAGCACGAGGAGAGGAAATTAATCGAAATTCCCATGAGAACTGGAAAAAATGGGTCGGCGCGATTATACCGCGGGAGACATATAGTTAATTTCTTTTTGTTATTAGACTGGATTCTAAACTGCACCTCTTTTTTATACCAATGGTATAGGCAAACGAGCGCACAGCCCATCTGATGGTAAATGGTCACAGCGGCCCATGGACACCGAAATCCTATGATCCTCATTAAGAAACCATAAGATCTCGAATGCGTTGCCTACCCTGAGCCCTAAGATGAATACCTCTGTGCCAGAAATTTCACCGGCTGCCTTAACGCATTCACTGCCACCGACGCATATATGCGTTTTGCTGACTTTCCCGCAGTGCCTCGAACGCACATGTGCGTTGCAATGTTCCGTTAATGACAGATGTGGCACCTGGCGAAAGTTAGAAAAACAGAAGTGGCAGTGAATGCCTTAACTCCCTACCGGACCAACAATCCGAGCACTGCTATTTTCCGGCAGGCTTACGTTTAGAATGAAAGTCACATTCAAGTTTACGCTCGATTTAGAAAGACCACAGGATCAACGTTTGTAAAAATAAAACAAAAATTATATTTACAAGTATTTATTACTAACCTACACATAAAATACAACAATTATTAAGTAAACGATCAACTTAAATTTAACATTAACACAGAACCTTAAGCAACATTAGTCCTATAATTATCCGATAAATAAAATGGTTCAACTGATGATAGTCTGACATTGGATATTAATTTGATTGGGTTATGTATTTAAAACATCACGAGGAAACCTGCACGCATCTGCCAAGTAATTCAAATATATTTGAAATAGATAGAGTGATTCAAGAGGAAGGTTTTAGTATATAATGTGTTATAGTTTAACGCTAAATTCCCGCGGGAACGCTATAACCGAATTCCCCGCGGACGAAGTCGCGGGCAGAAGCTAGTTCAACTATATTATCAGCATTACATGGGTAAACTACGTCTGCACGCATCTGCGAAGCAATTTAAAGATGTCTGTGAAGTCCCCAATCCGCACTGGGCCCGCATGGGGACTATAGCCCAAACCCTCTCGTGATGAGAGGAGGCCTGTACCCAGCAGTGGGACGCAAATGGGCTGTAGTAGTATGGGTGAACTATCAAAATGACGTGCAAATGATTATATTACTATAGATAGGGAATAACATGTTATATTAGTCATTTCAACATTGTCCTCATTGGTAATAAGGAAAGACGATGTTCCAATTTTAGCGAGACAACTAATCACTCTATTTTATGAAATATTGTATAAACTTATCTACTAAATAAAATTATTATTATTTGTTGGTACATTTTCATGTCACGGGCCCATGGGGACCCGGTCATTCGCATTCATGGGGCCGAAGCCAACATGAAGAGGCTTTTGGTACCTTTTACTATAAATGTGAGATGGCCGCAACTGTGGAGATCTGTCCTCCCAATACAACATGAGGCTGTACTGGCGGACAGCCCTCCCCAGTTGCCAAACTATTGCCGAGGAAGGAAGAGACTTGGAGTGGGCTATGTGGATGGGAGGTGTGGACTGGAAAATCGGGCTATGGAGTGAGATAACGGACATCTGCCTGATCAATATCTCACAAATCGAAAGCAAGGCAGACGGTGACTCGCCGCTTACGCACGAACCAAGAGGCTAGCCTACGTGGGCCCCCTATTATTATTATTATCACTCATACACAGAGATGCGATTTATTTGAAATACTTCTATTTAAAATGCAAATACAAAATGCAAAATACCTATTTTGTATTTTACATTTAAATGCCTTTTAGTAAAAAACATTTTGTATTTTATTTGAAATACCTTTCGAGATGTATTTTGCATTTTTAATATTGATTTCAAAATGCAAAATACTTTGTCATTAAGTTTAGCCAACATTAGATACCAGTCAAACAAAATGAAATGAACGAATGACGCTTGTATTGCCGAATTTGACCGATAGAGGTGCGTGCCCTTTTTTTCGTCTTTGGTCAGAGTGTGCGCCTTATGTCTGAACTAATAAATAAAAAAATATGTTTATTTTTTTCACTTTTTAACAATACCAGTCCAATTGTTATTAATAAAAGAAAAGTGTAATAATAATAAAATAAGAACTAGATGCACAATCAACCGAAATAAATGGCCACACAATTCACAAAATGAAGCCATGGCTATCTTTTCGTTAGTCTAGTTTTTTTACATTATTTTGAGTATTATTATTATTAATAACATAACAATTTATTATGATACGCGTATTGATAAATTAGACCAAAATGTCATGCATAAGGTGCTATTTGGCTCGGCATTGTATCTCTATTCTATTTCTGATGATAAATACCTAAAATAAATAAAAATATCATTTGATTTGGTCAAAAGGTATTTTATTTTGAAAATACCTATTTTGCATTTAGCATTTGAAATACAAAACGCAAAACTATTTAGTATTTTGCATTTGAAATAGTAAATCTGAAAAGTATTTTGCATTTTGTATTTAAATGCTTTTTTAAAACCATTTTGTACATCTCTGCTCATACAATACTATTCCGGGAAGCGCTCTTTATCCATTCGCGCGTTTCACATACACGTTCACGATTGCGCGTGCGCGGTCATCTGTCTCACTTTATGAACGACGTTTGGGCTTTGGGATTTACTGAATCACTTTGACGTCACTAATAACAGGTTTATCAGAAAAGAGAGAAGTATTTTTGAATACCGTTCGCTATATGATCTCTTAGTGAACTCAAAATAATAGCAAGGTCACTACTTTACCTGTTGACAAAGTCATTACAAGCTTCTACTAATTAATGTCTTGAATTGGAAAGTACATACTAAATTTTATTAACTGGTTTCGCTACGATAAACATAGCTATCACATTTATATTTTATATGTTACTTAAACGTATGAAGTATTTTAATGTAGTAGGAATTGTCATCTTGACTTACCTTTTGTACTACTACTACTGCAGCCTATTTGCGTCCCACTGCTGGGCACAGGCCTCCTCTCATCACGAGAGGGTTTGGGCTATAGTCCCCACGCGGCCCCAGTGCGGATTGGGGACTTCACACACATCTTTGAATTACTTCGCAGATGCGTGCAGGTTTCCTCACGATGTTTTCCTTCACCGATAAGCTCCGCAAAGCTGCAGTACCTTTTGTACTGCATTTAATTTATTAATGTTTTAAAATGCTTGATTATTTAAAATGTATCGAGACATTTTTATGTTATGTACAAATTATATATGTGGAAGCTTATAATTTGCTTGTAAATGACTAATTTTAGTGCGTGTTTTCTTTAAGGCAGGCAGCTTTCCGAATAAAATAAATAAATACTTAACGAAACAGTGACAATCATCAATTGAAGCCACTAAGGTCACCTAACACTTTCAGTGCCAGCATCCAATATTAATATTTTTTTCTTAACTAACTTGCCCAGGCCTTTACCACCACCACGGAGTCTTAACACATTCCCTGTCCCCATATAAAATGACAGCACAATCTCACAAGTCCAACTGACGTATGTATACGTATCTTAGTATGAAGCAGTGACTCCATAGTGGGAGCATGGACTTGTGAAAAAAAAGCTTCATGTCCCCACATTGGGGGCCTTCGGACAGGGAACGTGTTAAACAACATTCTCAGCTTAGGGTGGGTTGATTCAAACCGTCCGTTAACTAAGCAGCGTTAGTTAAACATTTTACTATGGGATAATATGAAGTTTCTGTATGGATTGACAGCTGGGCGGCCATATTTAACGTCCGTCAACTGTGCTTGAATCAACTGGCTTAATCGGCTAACTTTGTTTATGTAACTCTAACTAAGATTTGAACATTGAAAGTTACTTGTTTTCCACTCGACTTCAGTTAATAATTGTACCTACAATTTTGGATCCTACTGCAATGGAATAAGGTTCAAGTGTGTATATATCATGGAACTCGTCTGTAAATACCTCATCACCATCATCATCATCAATTCAGCCGAAAGACATCCACTGCTGGACATAGGCCTCCCCAAGGCTCGCCACTCAGACCGGTCCTGTTCTACTTGCTTCCACCGGTTTCCCGCGACCTTCACGAGGTCGTCGCTCCATCTTGTTGGAGGCCTACCGACAGCTCGTCTCGGACGCCACTCGAGAAATTTCCGGCCCCATCGGCCATCAGTCCTGCGAGCAACGTGCCCCGCCCACTGCCACTTAAGGCTCGCAATTCTTCGGGCTATGTCAATGACCCCAGTTCTACTACGGATATGCTCATTTCTGATTCTATCACGCAGAGAAACCCCGAGCATAGCCCTCTCCATTGCCCTCTGAGTGACTTTGAGCCTTCTTATGAGGCCCATCATAAGCGCCCACGTCTCGGAACCATAAGTCATCACTGGCAACACACTATGGTAAATACTGTAAATACCTACATAAACTCAAGCCTGTTTCCCGTAAGGGTAGGCAGAGGTATTCTTGGGTAGAAGCACGTGGAGTTCTGTGGTATCTTGCCTACTAAGTTTTTAAATTAGCAAAATTGCAAGTATTTATCTCAATTTCAAATTGCTTAAAAATGACGGCGTATTGTACAATCGTAAAGAGGTATCTTATCTCTCTTCCTTCTCTCTTCTAATCCATTATTAAAAAATTGATCTCGAGATATTTCGTATGAAATCTAAATAAATAATAGTAATAGGGATGACGACAGGGTGAATAAATCGAAATTCTAATTAGTCCGTCAGTCAGGTAATAAAAAAATATTAGACGTATTTTTTGTTTTATCAAATTAACAAAGAATGACTAAGTTAAAACGCATTAAAGTTGGAGAGTGGGGGCTAACTACGTCACCGTTAGGTATAAATCGTACCTAACCCTGACGTCACGCGACATTTCAACTCAATATATCTCCGTATAAGTTTGATTATGTGAAAAAAGAAAAAATACATGTCCAATACTTTTCAATAATCTTCCTGATAGACTAAGGAAAAAAAAGTTGTCGTCATCCCTATTGCCGAATGTCTGTAAGCGTAATACTTCAGCACCTTTTGACTGATGTGGCGTGCATAATTGTCATGACAATATTTGTGAGAGACTTGAGAAAGAAAATGTGTGAACATTTAAAAAGTCATTAAACGATAAGAGCGCGTTGCAAAATGAAGATTTACTCACATTTTCTTCGTTTTATGACCTCGAGATCAATATTTTAGTCGAGATATGTCTATTGATACTGTGTCTATTGTGGTATCGACAAATCACCGTGATCAATGACTTTGAAAAAGTTCTTATTTCATCAAGGTCACGTCAGGTTTGACGTTTAACGAGATAAGGATTTTTTCAGCGTAATATGATGCTAATACATTGTGTTTAGTGATTTACTGTGAGGTGGAAGGTTTTTCCAGGTCGGGGGGCGGCTGCGCGGGCTCCGGCCGCAGAGTCAGCTCCGCCGGGGGCTCCTTAGGAGGCGCGTCCTGCAAGGGTACAGCAGAATACAAGGGCCGCATTCAGGAAGCAACCGGATTTCATAGGGAACTAGCTGAATCCGCGGACTTCATACCGCCTTAGACTTATGGGTATGAAAAATAGCTTACGTCCTATTCTCAGACCTACTGAACCATACACACCAAGTTTCATAAGAATCGGCCGAGCCGTTTCGGTGGAGCTCGGTTACAAACACTGTGACACGAGAAATTTATATATTAGATGTTAAAACGCCACAAAATAGCACAACCACAGATTAACTTGATTTTTGAAAAAAATAAGGAAACCCCCTGCGTACTAACTTTTGATATACCCAGTGTCCTGCTGTACTGCGCGGCGTTAGATTCTAGAACATTCTGGGGCAACTTTCCTACCGCTCTGCTCACCGGTTTCTTCGAGAACATTCTTATAAACGTACCGTGACGTCGGTGGCACCGCCCTGCTGCTGGGCGCGGCGCTGGATTCTAGAACATTCTGGAGCAACGTTCCTTCTTTTCCACCGGCTTACTCACCGATTCCTTCGAGAACATTTCTTACGAAAGTACCGTGACGACAGTGGCGCCGCCCTGCTGCTTGGCGCGGCGCTAGACTCTAGAAAATTCTGGAGCAACGTTCCTAGCGCCCTGGTCACCGATTACTTCGAGAACATTCTCACAAACGTACCGTGACGTCGGCGACGACGGTGGCGCCGCCCTGCTGCTTGGCGCGGCGCTAGACTCTAGAAAATTCTGGAGCAACGTTCCTACCGCCCTGGTCACCGATTCCTTCGAGAACATTCTCACAAACGTACCGTGACGTCGGCGGCGACGGTGGCGCCGCCCTGCTTGGGGTGGCGTTTCTCGACATGCCCGAAGCAGTGTTCGCACTCGTCGTCGCTGTCTTCTGAATCAGACTCGCCGAACTGACGCGGCTTCTCGTAGATACAGCAGCCTGGGACAATAGATCCGTTCGTTCATCGACTTTCCGAAGTCTTGTATACGTTGACTGTTGTAGAGACACCATTAAACCGAAAGACGTCCACTGCTGGACATAGTTTTCCAAGATTTGCTACTCAAATTAGTAATGATAATGAGTATGGAACTAATAACTCAGAATGGAGGTCACGTGACTTTCAATCAATCTTGTTCGACAAGATTTGTTGAAGATCTATCGTTAGTTCGTCTTCCAGCCGGCCACATACAGTTGGAATTAAGTTACGGAATAGGTACCGATTTGGAATTCCGATTCGGGATATAGTCTGGATTCCGACCGTATGTGGCCGGCCTTAAGTGCTTTCTGGCCTGATCGGTCATCAGTTCAGCGAGAAATATGCCCCGCCCACCGCCACTCAATCGCATGGAGGTAGTAATTACATCTGGAGGGAGTTCCACCACGGAGGAACTTTAAACGACAATCAGGCACTTACATTTGGATTTCTTCTTGTTCATGTGTTCATTGTCGATGGTGTCCGCGGCCCAGCCGACCTTCTTGCGCGGCGGCCGCGCGCGCAGCGTTATCACCGCCACAGGCTCTGCGGGCTGTACATGACACGTCAGATAGACGCTCGGCCAATATTCTAGTATCCAGATCATCAGGTTGTAAAAAGTTTAAAATTTTCTTACGGCAATGGTACTCAGGCTTGTCAATTTCAAAGCGCTGTGAATTTTGTAGGGGAGCTCGTAGCATGGCAACTTATATAATATACAATAGAGTTATATAATATATTATTGCTTTGGCAAAACTTAGTTACTTTAGCGAGAAGGAAAACTGAATAAATAGGTCTTATTAACAACAATTATTTATTAAAATATAACACTAAACATTGGGATACAACTTAGGCTAATAAAATTCGTTGCAATTAATACATAACACCATCATCGTACAGCTTTAGACTCAAACAATCTATCAATCTTGCTCTTATGATAACCTAAGAAATCAGACAGGACTTCTTTCGTATGCTGCCCCAAGGTAGGAGGTGCGGTCCTAGCGTGATTACCCCCTTCACTGTACACAGTTGGTGGACCCACCAGCTTTACCGACCCACATTGAGGATGAGGCAGTTCCTTCACCAGCCCTATAGCTTTAACATGTTCATCCTCAAACACATCTTTCATCTTGTTAACAGGACCGTGAGGAAATGAAGCATTCTTGAACAACTCCATCCATTCCTTATTTGGCTTAGTTCTTATAACCTCACTCACAATTTCAATGAGTTCATCTCTATTTGTCACTCTATCTGAATTGTCTTTAAACCGAATGTCTTTACTTAGCTCCTCTTTGCCAATTATCTTGCAGAAATCAGCGAATTGGGCATTCGAGCCTGTACCAATGACTATATCTCCGTCTTTTGTTTTAAATGCTTGGTATGGGACTAGATTTGCGTGTGCGGTGCCCCAGCGTTCGCACTCTATTCCGCAGTTCAAATAAATGCTGGCTAAGTTGATCATGCTGGAAACTTGAGTGGAGAGGAGGTTGCAGTCTATTTTCTGGCCTTTGCCAGTCTTCTGTCGGTAGTAGAGGCCGGTGGAAATTGCCCCGAAGGCGTGGAGACCGGTGGTTAAGTCTGTGATGGCAATGCCTGGCTTGCATGGATTGCCGTTTCGTTCCCCGGTTGCGTTAAGAAGACCTCCCATGGCAGCTGCTATTACATCATAGCTATAAGATAAAGGAAGACAGACATACATCTTTGAATTGTTTTACAGACAACACAAAGTAATTAAGCATCCATTAACATGAACAATGACTATGTTATCTTGAAAACTAATAAACCACTTTTTATTTCACTTAGACAATTTGATTCAAAAATTAAATTACTGTGTTTTCTCAAGATACCAAAATATTATGTGATTCATGGTTGTCATAATGACAGTTTAAAATGTAATCTTTTCTTACCCAGGCTTTTTAGCATAAGGCCCTGTGGGCCCAAAGCCAGTGACCGCACAGTAAATCAGCTTGGGGTTGATTTGGCTCAGCTTTTCATAACCAACTTGCAACTGGTCCAGCTTGCCCGGCAAATAATTTTCTACTAACACATCACATTTCTTCGCCAAGTCATATAGAACATTTTTACCTAGAAATGAAAATTATTGAATTGAGTTTTAAAAAAAAGAACCCATTTTAAATTGGATTTTATCTTAAACACACATGAGATATTTATCTGCACAACATTGCATAACATGTATTACAAACAATTTTATCTCTTGATGAATAATAAGAAGAACTTATAAAATAATATGAATAAAATGGAAAAACAGCTTAGAGTAAGTATTTTGACATTTTGAACTTTGATCTTAATGACTTTGACTAATGTTCATTTTCTGACTACATTAGGCATATATAAGGTTGGGTGTAAATGGATACTTTACAATGGAGAAAGCAGTCATATGAGCTGTTGATATAATAAATAATGTTTGCAACTACATATTACAAAACAAAGACAAAAATGTATGACTAATTTTATTCAATGACTTGACAATTCTTAAGTAACATTAATTGAATTCTGAGTAAAATCAACATACCTTCCGGTGATTTCAGGTCAATACAGATGCTTTTCTTATTCCTATTCACGGCGAGGTAGTAAAACGAGTCTTTGGTGCCGTCAATGAAGGGAGGACCCCACTTCCGAGCCTCGTCGCCGTCCAGGCTCTCCACTTTTATGACATTCGCCCCCAAATCCCCGAGGGTCATAGTACAGAACGGTCCCGCCACCACCCTAGTCAGATCTAAGACGTTCACATCGCTCAACAACCCTGGCAACTTAGTAGAGAACTCCGCAATCGGCAAGCAAAATTGCCGCGAAGAAACCAAAATCTTCCTAAATAAAACCATATTTAAGCACTCACACTAGTCTTTTCAAAGGAACACTAAGTCTTAAACGTGATTGTTTCTGTTATCTATCATCTAAAGGCAAATATGAGCGAGTAAACAAATGTAAATACCTCTTGAACTTGGGGGGGGACGGTCGACACCGCCGTACTCGTGGTAGCCATCTCCTCAGGTCCGTGCTGCCGCTCGCTCATCAAAGAAAGTTGCACTTAGACAATATTCTCACATTATAAGCTAAGTAAATACTAGAATAAGCATGTGATCGCCGTTTAAAGCCGTGTTGGATTTTCGCAACGATTATTTTACTAAATGTCAAGATAACGTCAACGTTGACAGTCCAGTGACAGCATTGATTTTTAATTTAGATATTGTTGTATTCGGAATAATGGAATTTGCCACTAATTTTTTTTATTGCATTATTAATGCATTATTATAATCCTGTTTAATACTGTATAATATGATGTTGTAAATTAATTCAATAATTTAATAGATCGACGTAGACATACCATTCTATATAGTATACCATACAGCGCCTTCGTGTATCTTGCAAAAAATTATGTCTGACATTTTTTTATCGAGAAATATAGCAAGTGCTTTATTTTACAGGCGCTTCTAATCTAAATCATTATTATTTTTTCCAACTCCTAGTAACCAGTCCAGCCAAGTCTTCTGAGAAAAGATTGATCTTGACAATATATACGTTAATACAATGGTTAATTCCTCCTCATCAATGTTAAGTACAGGGTTGCGTGTTGTAGCGAGTAGCGCTGAAGAATACTTTAAAAAAATACAGTAGCTGAGAAGTAGGTATTTATTTCTCCTCAGGGCCGTTTGTTACAAATACCTGTACTTAGTGTTTCTCGTGCGAGTAGGTAGTCACCCAATACCTGTTTTTTTATTTGCCTACTTTTGAATTTTGTCCCTACGGCCCTCGGTAAATTTTTGGAAGGCTGCCTTGGGCTGTAATAGGAGCCTAAGCAGGTCCATTTCTTTACATTACACTAGGTATATTGAAGACATATGTATGGTTAATAGTACATTACAGACCTAGGGTGATGAATTCGTAAATGTCCCAGATCGCAGGTTTCTGTGGCCCGAACCGAAGGTGAGGGCCATAAATATGCGATCTGGGGCTTTACGAATTACCGCCCGTGGTTTGTCAAAAGTTTTACGTCTTGCCTTGGCCAAGAAGTGAGATTTTCTCTCCGCGTAGCGGGCAGAAAATCCCACTTTACGGCCAAGGGTGATGTAAAATTTTACAAATTTTACAAATTTTTACATCACCCTTGGCCGTAAAGTGGGATTCACCTTCGGTTCGGGCCACAGAAACCTGCGATCTGGGACATTTACGAATTCACCACCCTAGGTCTGTAATGTACTATTAACGATGCTAGAAAAAAGATGCTGACAATGTCAACTAAAAATGCGATACAATTATCTACAGGAAATGAATACTTGGAAGATTCAAAATAGACTCAATTTATACGCTGAACTATAAAATTATCGACGAATGTAGCGGGCCGGCGAGATCGTAAAAACTGTAATAAAATCTCGGGGAAAAATCAGGGAAAACTCGTATCATTATAATTTACTCGACCCCGCATACGCGGCGGCTTCTAAATTAAAACTAATACATTTTGGAATAATTCCAGCGGAAAAACTACACGTAGCAACGCGCTTTATAAAAATAACGAAGATCGGTGTCGTTGTACCTACCGACCTCACTATTCTAGATTCAGATTCAGATATTTATTTCATAAAACAATGTCACAAATAAATTAAAAAGTGTCAATTTACAGGCATTGGATTATGATCGTCATACAATAAATAAAAGTCATAAATTAAATAATACAATTGAAATAAAATAATGTCAGAGGTCAGGGTCAGAAAATATACACTAAAATAATACATCATAACAACAACACTAAACAAGAAAGTAATAATTAAGTAGGCATACATCATAATAATGATAATCAAAACTTCATTTCCAAAAATTCCTTAACCGAGTAATATTCATTATCAAGTAAAAGGTTTTTCAATAGCAATAATATAATCATTTATGATTTTTCAGCAGAAACTTTGGGTCTCCAACACGTCGTGAACACTAATTAAACTTATGTGAAATTCTCATTTGCATTGAAAATGTGACAGTCTTTCAAAATGTGGACATCATCCGGGCATTTTTATTTAATCTTGTACCCCAATTATCGGGCCGTGGAAAGTTAATACACACTATGAAAATGCTTCGTGAATCAGCAGAACAAGATATTTTGAAATTGATATAGGTACGTGACTTTAGGGCAATACTCAATTATTGTATACTTGCTTGGGGTGGCATTTGTCCCACTACTCTCTTAAAGTTAGAGAGGGCGCAAAGGGCGGTCTCGAAGGTAGCTCTAAGAAAGCCAATCAGGTATCCTACTGTTAATATTTACAGGGACATAAGAGTGCTGAGCGTAAGAAGTCTATTCTTGATGGGGGTGGCATTATATGTTCATAGGTCTGTTTTAAAGTCAAATGAATATGAAAAAATGCTTAAACTTCGGATATTCAAATTGCCTGTTACAGCAGTGAAATCCTCTTTTGCGCAACGTTTTGAAATATTTCTATATCCTCGAATATATAATAAACTTATTAAGCTATACAATTTCAAGGCACTCTCTGTATTTCATGCGAAAAAATTGCTACTCAACCAGTTTCAATTATCATATGAAGAATCCGAAAGCATAATAAAAGTCAAATAAACACCAATACACACGTACACTGACAATCACACAATCACCCATACACACACACACACACACACACACACACACACACACACACACACACACACACACACACAACACACAGAGACACACAGACACATAGAAGAACTTACTAAATTACCACTTCCTTTTTCTTATGTTTAATTTGTTTTTATCTTTCCTTGTTTTTCTTACTAAGTATTTTTTGGTTTTTGTTACTGAGCAAATAGAAGTCATGTAAGCCGATAACTCTTTTTGTTAACCGTACAATCGCCCCCACGGGACAGGCAACGCCTAGTGTGGGGGCCAGTCATTTTTTTTTATACCAATGGTATAGGCAAATGAGCGCACAGCCCACCTGATGGTAAATGGTCACTGCGGCCCATAGACACCGAAATCCTATGATCCCCCATTAAGAAACCATAAGATCTCGAATGCGTTGCCTACCCTAAGGCCTAAGATGGAATGCTTCTGTGCCAGAAATTTCACCGGCTGCCTTTACCCCCTACCGGAACACATCAGTGCGAGCACTGCTATTTGGCGGCAGGTTAGCGGGGAAGACGGTGGTACCACCCCGGACGGACCCAGCACCAGGTCCTACCACTAAAAAAATTCAGTAAGTAAATTTCAGTTTCAGTTAAAAAATTAAGACCGTGTCAGTTCTGTGACGACAATTAGGTAGGTAAGCATACATTTCAATGGAATTATAATTTTCTCAAACATGCTCGGAAATGTTCGTGTTACTTTCAAAAAAAGAAAACGCGAGACTGTCCATTGCCGGCCTTGGCCAGCAAAAACATTATTGTCGTGTGTTTTTTTTAATTCGCTTGCTATTTGAGACACGTCTGTAGAGAAACTGACAAATCCATGGAGGTAATAAGTACAACTTCCATGGCCAAATCATCCACGATCATGGAAGTAGTAAATACTGATGTGGGGTAAGTGCGCCTAAATTTATTTCGCCCCTATGCCTTGTAAACAGCCAACTACTAGTGGAGTAATATTTATAGGTTTCGATATATTTATGTTAGGCGCACTTACCCCATCCTGGCGCACTTGCCCCGAATGACCTTACGTATTTCCTCGCTGTTTGAGAAAAAGCATTATACATGGTGGGTCAGAAAATATGGCAAATAATTAACCCACAGTATCGGCTATCGATTCTAAGTATATTGTATAGGTCTTTAAATTTTTTTGAGTTGGTAAAAAAAAACATTTTGTATAGGATTCAGGCGTCGCTCACACAACCAATCCCATATACAATTTTTTTTTACCAAGTCAGAAAAAAATAAAGACCTATACAATATACTTAAAATCGATAGCCGATACTGTGGGTTAATTATTTGCCATATTTTCTGACCCACCGTGTATATACCTCGGCCGCAATTGCGATTGCCGGACTCGTACTAATATGCTTCGTTTCGCTCAGCCTTCTAACTGACTCGTCCGGCAATGCGCTACTTGGCGGCCTCTGCAATAATGTACTATTTTTATATGATTTTATTAATTGCTTACTAGCCTTTAAAAAACATCGAGAAAAATTGCTTTCATATAGGTAAATTTCATTCTTAATTTGTGCTCACAAAACTGACGCGGTCTTTTTTTGTCATTTTCAGTAATTGGGGTATAATATTTAGTAAAAAATGCCCATCTAATGGGTGTTTTAACTGCTAATCAAGTAATCATAGAGTATATCTTATGTACCCACTGCGCTGCACTCTCAAATAGATCGCTTTTAGAAACATAATACCTACCGTACTTAGGTATCATTATTCTAATCTAATGTGCTTAAAACCTAGTCAACCTCGGTGACTGACCATCCATTTTAGAATTGTCGTGGTTCACTTTATAACGAATCGATGGAGAAATTTCGTCAAAATGGGATCCGTAGATAAAGTGCTAGGGTATACAAGGGCGGATCCAGCTTTTGACTCAAGGGGGGGTTAAATATAAATGATAGATAGTAGACCTAGTCCTGCCGAGGGGGGGGGGGGTCATGACCCCCCCCCCCCTGGATCCGCGCTTGAGGGTATACAATACAAACATACTGCAAATAACCCTTTTTCGGGCATGGCGTAAGTAGCTCTATAGTAAAAATTGAAGTAAATAAAATTTTGCGGTAGCAGTTAAGTAGGTTTGAAATTCTCGTTTAGAGATGTAACGACTTCTACTTTGAAGCAGATTTAAAGAGGCTGTTTTAGACGTCCCCTGCTGGACATAGGCCTCCCCGAGGCTCGCCACACCGACCTGTCCTGTACGGCCTGTACCACTCGCTTCCATCGATTTCCCGCGACCTTAACCAGGTCATCGCTCCATCTCAAGAAAAGTATATCAGTGTTATTAACCCTATCAGTGAAATACCTATTTAGCGACATAGGCATATTACCTACTGATTTGATATGTAAGTAGTTAAGACTGAATCACTGACTATGCAGGCGATTTCAACCCTCATGGAAAAGACCCTCTAACAAAAAAGTCAACAGCATGACTCAAAATTCAAAATTCAATCATTTATTCAGCAAATTGGCCACATAGGGGCACTTTTACACGTCAGAAAAAGAATTTACCAGCGCTTCCTAGATCCATTGCTTGAGAAGAAGCGCCGCAACAAACTCAAGCAGAAGGCCTTTTTCAAAATTTTCAAAATTTACATTACATGTATAAAATGTGGGATGTATAGTCCCTAACTTAAACTTAAATCTAAAATCTTAGAGATGTATAGTCTCCAAGGGTCAAGAAAAAAATATATTATGGAGATGGCCTCCGTTGTCAAATAAATATAAATTCCATAGATGTCGACAGTCTCACAATGTCAATAAATAATGAAATACATCATGTATAAAAGAGTTCATTAATACATGCCAATAAGAACATGATGAGGTATCTCGCTTAAAATGTTTGACTTAGTAATATATTTAAAGCTAATGATTATTTTATAATGATGATTTTATTTTATTTTATTATTCGTATAGTCTAGACTATACGAATAACCAATGAGAATGAAAATACGAATGATTTAATCGCAACGATACGGAACATAAGGATAGTGAGTGTATTTAGGGATATATAAGTATCCCTGGTTATAATGATTGCTTGCCAAGACTCGAATCCCAATTCTTATTCCAATTTTACATCCGCCCAAACAAAGTTCCTCAATCGTGTGTCACCTCACTAATATTCACGATGAATCCTCTACAGTTTCGGGCCGGCGCAAACGCAAAACAATGTGAAACGGAAGGGCGTACACATACCAGATTTACGCAATAACAGCGTTTATGTCTTTTTAAATTTCAGTCTTAATTAGCTACGACTTTTCTTGGGTATTTGCTTTTCCTTTCTTTCCGGTGAAAACCCGAAGTCATTGCCATTATAATTACTAACGGAAATAATCCGTCAAAGATCGGCATGCGCGCGCGCACCTGCAGTTCAAGAGCGCACGCAAATAGATCTCTTATCGTGGCTGCGTAACGCACAGGCCCGCACTCGGCCTGGATCGCTGGAGAATTCCAGCGCTTTCGCATGAAAAATTACTGAAAGTAGCTTTAGCTACCGTCGCATAGTTTATACGATCGCAGGTGGTTCGTGACTAGGGTTTGCAATATTCGCCCAATTTTAGTATTCGAATAATACGAATACTTCGAATTCTAATATTCGAATATTCGAATATTTCGAATAATACGAATATTTTTCAAAATGAACATGAACGTTGACATAGGTACCCCCAGCCAGACAATTCCAGTTTAGGATTCTGGTCTGATACGGCAAGCGTATTATCATCCGTAGTAACAGACCTGGTAGCATATCTGGAGCATGAGTCCATTCCCGGGTTCAGTCTTTGTCACAAGCCAGTTCAAAATGTAAAATGGTCTTGCTTGAGATCTGCATGATCATTACTACGGATCAAGACCAAGGGGCACAATTAGTTCTTTAGGAGTCTCCGGGATTAGGAGAGGACGGCCGACTAGCCGCAACCGGTCGACCACAATCAGCCGGCTATGCAGCTCTGACTCTGAGCCAATATTGGAAAATAAGCAACCGGTGTATTGTTGTTGGGATGAGCGTTGGTGCTTCTGATGAGTCTTGCTTGATGTTGGACATGACGATGGTGAGTCAGCCTCAGTCCATGGTGACTTTCGAAGGTTCAACAGTTGTTTTGTGGTGTTTCAACGGCAATTTTAAATCCTTGGACGGCTCGGGTATTCCACCAACACCAGGATAATGACGATTGCTTTTCGATTGTCTTGTGCAATTCCCGCAGTCCATCGAAGTTCTTGAACGTTGCGCGTATCCGCGTATGTCGCTCTACATGGAATTGATTGATACGGAGTGAGGCTGGCTTCAAGTTATCATGTGAAGTTCTCGCAGTTCATCGAAGTCATTGAACGTTGTGCGTATGTCGCTCTACACGGAGATGGTGACGTTACAACACAGTGAGGCTAGCTTCAAGTTATACTTATTGTGCAGTTCTCGCAGTCCATCGAAGCCCTTGAACGTTGCGCGTATGTCCTTTTACACGGAGATGGTCACAGTACGGATTGAGGTTGGCTTCAAGATATCTTGTGCAGTTCCCGCAGTTCATTGAAGTCCTTGAAGGTTGTGCGTATGTCGCTCGCTCAACACGGATTACAGAATTGGCTCATAAAGTTAACTGAGTGAGCGATGTCAGGTCACGATGCTCTCGAGCAGACAACAATATACAAATAATCCTATAAGCTCTCTGTTTTTGGAATCGATACGTTGCTCACTGATTTGCAGTTCTCCAACTTAAATCTCCAAAGCACTTTTATGATATACTACTCCTGATCGATTTTAATGATCTGTCCCTTTCTTGTTTTATTCTCATACCACGCAAGACCTCCACCTTTACGAAATCCTTCATCTCGAACTTAGACTCGAAGACGAAGCAATCCGAAGCATCCACCTAGGGAGTCACATTATACACCCGGAAGAGATACAAAACATCAACGCCCAAAGAGTCTGGAACTTCTTGGACTCAACGGGTATTTCTAATGAACTATACAAAGGGCCGTCACAATAGATCAGCAATGGTCGAGGTGACATATAAATGGCCCTACAACACCCTAAATAATAGACTCGAGTTCGTCCATAACCTTTTTCGTTTCCTTTTCATTTGTTATATAAAATGAGAATATCATCAACATCTTCTTCTATTTAAGAGCCGTGCTCTTGTCGGTGGAGTAACCGCCATGTCTCACTTGCCCGTCTTTTTAGGTCGTAATAAGACGGGACATTTGCTCTTTCCTTCAGCTGGTTAAAGTAGGTTAAGCGTGGTCTACCTCTTCCCCTTCTTCCTTCCATTTTAACTTCCATTATAACGTTCAAAAACCTATCGTGTCTAATCAGATGTCCAACCATTTTCCCTCTTCTCGTTTGTATTATCTTTGATATGCATCTTTTCTCTCCTACTAAATTCAATACAATCATCAACATAAACAGCTAATATAATCATTTGTTTATCACGTTTTCTCATGTTTACCTACCTACACAGGATTAATTTAAGCAACGTTTAAAGGTAGTTCTTGGTTCCAAGAAAGTGGGGCTTGCTTAAGGCCGTAAAGAGATTTCTTTATTAATTATTCTCTCTACATTTTATGAGTAATTACAATTAAATAACATACGTAATTTAAAAAAAATATTGGTTATTTCATAAAATCAAAGATTAATAAAAAAGGTAGTTTAGTTCGCTTTATAAAGTTTGATTTTGGCAAGGGAAAAATAATAAAATGCTATTTGTTTAAATTAACACTTCTTTTTTAGATATTTAAATGTATGTCCACGTAACTTATTGTGGAGGATACTTTATTCTGGCATTTTATTGTACTTTTTTGCAAAGGTAAATTATATGAGTCAAATTTTTGCACTATTCGAAATATTCGTTTTATTCGAATAATGAATGTTGTCGAATTCGAATAATATTTGTGGCGAATAATTCGAATATTCGAATATTCGAATATTCGAATTGCAAACCCTATTCGTGACAGTAACTAACGCTACAAGGCAACTTTGAAGGAATTTATTTGATTCATTAATCATAGGTTATCAGATTTCGTTTGAAAATTTCTCATTTCTGTGGCGCATTTTTTTTTCAATATTTCGAGTATTTCGGACAACATACCCTGTAAAAGACTTAAATTCAATAAAATATGTCTTATTGTGCCAAAAATAGCTCCAATACTTTTTAAGTTTTAGCAGTTTAAAAATTTGATTGCCAAAGAAATTAGGGTAGGTCCAAAGAAATTAGAAAATATGCCAACAAAATTAGAAAATGAACAATATTTTGTCAAATATATAAGAGAAATGCGCCAAAAAAATAGGTGGGGTATAAAAGATAATCAGAAACTTAAAAATAAAAGCATTTAAATCGCAAGCGTCGATTTTTGTCAAAGTAGGTACCTACTTGTTAAGTTAGTCTCTAAATTTGAGATCATATTTTTACCTATATTAAAAACTTTGTTTCACAAAAATCTACCTAATGTCACTTGTAATGTAACTTTTGGTTATCATTTAAACGGAGTAAGTATGTACATTATCTTATTCTTATTTGCACATCATTTGTGCTACAGATCGATGTAAGACTTTCTTAAATCTAAATTCCTTTAAAAAGTTACCCACAACTATTTTTAAATTCTTCCCCATAACCCATAAAAAACATTTTTTCGATTCTTTCGTGGTACCTTTCTCTTGTTTGAATTCTTCATTATTTTTGATAATCCTTTCCTCCTTCCAACTTTTCATCTTTTGTTTGCCTTTTTTTAGTTATTTAAATTTTTGGTTTCTTTACCTAGTAACAGGAACTTTCATTGTTTAGTATTTGTTTGATTTTAATTGTTTATTTCTTCTTCTATGGATATATAATCGGTTCGACTTTGTACAATATAGTTGTATCCATTTTTATGTTATTCTGTACGATAAAATGTTATACTTATTTAAAATGTTGTAACATATTTTTTTGCATTTTTTATATTAAGTATATAAACACAAAAAAATGCTAAATTTGCTATATTTTATACAAATCTTCGAAGATAACATTTATTTAAACTGAACAGAGAAAAACAGTCGTTTTATTGATGGTTCTTTAGCGTAAGATTTTTTTTCAAGTATTATTGATATATTTAGGAATGATCATTAATAAAACAATCTACAAAAACAATTATATCTAATAAAAGCGATATTTGTGATATATCTTTAGAAAAATAGACAATGAACTTCTAATTTCTATGGCTAAATCTAATTTCTTTGACACTAAATGCCAAAGAAATCCAAAGAAATTAGCGCCAAAGAAATGAGATTAGGGTATAAATATATTTTTACATCCATAAGTATTTAAAGTATAATTTCAAATTAAAACTATAGATGTAGATAATCGCAGCATACATTCACTAAAAAAGTATTAAAAATTTCAAGTAGAAATTGACTGTGAATTCGGTCGCCGAAGAAATTAGGCGCTTAGCGGAAAAAAATCCGCAAACGGTGATGTATAAAATATTTTTCCGAAATACGTCAAACTATGCTCAGGTTTGCACCAGTCGGATGTTAGATGGCAATTAAAGGAAGCGGGGACGCGAGGTGGGACTACTCTAGGTAAAATGATAACAAAATGCGAGACTGTTCAAGTACGCCAAAGAAATGAGGTGTTTTTGGGTAGGACAAAATTGATTTTACAATAACTTTTGACCAGACAATTACAAAAAATATTCTAGTTGAGTTTTGTATAATTAAACATTTCTAAATACAGGAAACACAATTGGAGACGTCAAATTCGGAGTAAAAAATAAAATTATAATTGTTTAAAAAAAATAACACTGTGGTGGACGCGCCAAAGAGCTTAGATTTTTAAAGTTCAAAATTTTTTTTTGATAACTTCTGAATTATTATTCATTGCCTTTTTTGATGGCAATGTTGCTTCCCAGTAAGATCTTTACCCAAAAAAAAGCCTGACTCTTATAGTTTAATTTTCATGAAGTTAACATGGGTGGACAAGTGCAAAACATGAAATCTGATATTCACCCAAGAAGCAATCAAGTAATGTGAAATAGACACAATATATACGCAGCGTTTTACCTAATAAGAAAAACATGTCAATACTGTATATCCTCACAGCACAGCCACAAATAGACCTTGGACCCCAGCCGAGGCGGAAAATAAAAAGCGCCGGTCTTGCCAGGGAAAAACTACGAAATCAGGAAAAAAAGACGTAAACAACATACAAACGTACCCGTTTGAACTCTATAGTTGTCACGCCCCCAGCATTCCTGAATAATTAATGGGCGGGTGACGCGAGAACACAAAAAGCGATCGCTGTCTCGCTAAAAAATCCCAACAATTATTTCGGAAACCCGACGAAACTTCAGTTGCTTGCGAAGCGCGTTGGTGTAAACTCATTTAAACTATTTGACCAAATCCACCCAAAAAGCGACAATGCTTGGGTCTTCGGAAGGCATAAACCTGGTCGCCACCTACTGCATCCTGCTGCTCCTCTTGGTTTCCCTCTGGCTAATGTACTCCGCATTTTAACACCCACATGTGAGTATAAATTGCTATGGTGACAGATATTTTTGGATGACATTGGTCTTGACATTATGAGCCTAATTTCCATCTCTCATTAGACATTATGGCTGTTGGAGCATTTTCTTCGTCAGTAGCACTCAATAAAACGACATGGCGACAGCTTTAGTATGGGCTCCGATTTCACTGACGTCATGTCCATGAAACAAAGAGATATCAAAGTTTTCGAACTCGTCTTTTTGTAGATTTTGTAGATTTACAAGTTCACTTTTCATTCTAGCTATTCTTTTTTCTATTCTATCATGAGAAGGCTCTTCATTGAGCTTCATTCGTAAAGGCCATCACGGGATTGCGATATTTTTTAAATGATTTAACACCATGTCTCCATACAAAATGATAGCACAATCTCAAAAGTCCAAGTTTGCATTTGTATGAAGCAGTGAATTCACAAGGGAAGCATGGACTCCTTGGTTGCGAGTAGCCGAGTTATTTATTTAAACTTTATTGCACATAAAGAAAACTTATTTTGTGTACAAAAGGCAGACTTAATACCTCGATGCATTGTCGAGTTGATCCATCACTGGACAGGCGGAACGTGTTAAGATAGTGTTCAGATCTCTAAGATCTTAGATTTAAGTTTAAGTTAGGGACTATACATCGCTTCAATATAGTTTTAGTACGTACCTATATGAATATTTTATACATGTACCTAATGCAAATGTAAATTTTATAACTATGTGGGAATTTTGTAGAAAGACCTTCTGCTTGAGTTCGTTGCAGCGCTTCTTCTCAAGCAATGGGTCTAGGAAGCGCTGGTAAAATCTTTTTCTGACGTGTAAAAGTGCCCCTATGTGGCCAATTTGCTGAATAAATGATTGATATAGATTGAGTGTCTAGGACCAGTATATGAAGCGATGCTTGATGGACATGACATACTTGGATTTTCTTTCATTTTCGAGACCTTGGAAGGAGATTTTTCTTTTAATTTAATGTTAGAGTCATTTTAAAAGACATAAAACCTAAAATATGCTGTCCACCCAAGCCGGCCCTGGCTCCAGCGGTAAGAGTCGAGCGGCGCCGAGAGTCCAGCAGTTCTCTCGGCACCACCATGCAGGTCAACGCGGAGACAGTCAATCTCGCGGCCACATACTTCATCCTTCTGCTGCTGCTGTTTTTCCTCTGGCTGGTCTACTCCACTGTGCTCTAACCCATGTGAGTTTTAACGGCACCATCGGACAGGTAGGGCCGTTATTTTAATCGGATTTTTCGTGTGCAGTTTTCATACCAAGCTAAAGGTAGGTTGAACCTTTTCAACGCCATTCTCAAGTACAAAAGCCGTCACTCACACGCCAAGGGTTGCTGACGTGTAAAGCGAATATGGATCTTACGCATACTATATTTAAACTCTTTATTTACACTATAGCTTAGACAACTTTAGGTGCCCTTGGCGTGGTAGGCACGGCAGTATTGGGCAACTTTAGGTCGGCTGTATTGGGCAAAACGGACACTGGTGATTTCATCAAAAGTTTATAAGTTTTCTAGTTGTTTCATAATCAGGAAAATATTTTTCAAATAGTTTAATTATTTTCTAATATTTCTGGGGCTCTATTAGAAACTGTAGATAGGGATACGTATCTTCCATATGTCCATACCCCTAAATAAGAATACCTACTACTACTACTACAGCCTATTTGCGTCCCACTGCTGAACACAGGCCTCCTCTCATCACGAGAGGGTTTGGGTTATAGTCCCCACGCGGGCCCAGTGCGGATTGGGGACTTCACACACATCTTTGAATTACTTCGCAGATGCGTGCAGGTTTCCTCACGATGTTTCCCTTCACCGAAAAGCTCAGTGGTAAATTCAAATGGAATTTCGCACATAAGTAAACTTAGAGGTGCGAGCCGGAATCGAACCCGCGACCCTCTGCATGAGAGGCGGTAGGTCGAACCACTAGGCCACCACGGCTTACTACCTACAAAAAAGAATACCTACAGTTTTTCCCAATATATAAATATCTAAATCACTCCCTATAGCAATAGGTACCAGCCGTCTACAACCCTCGTAGATACTCGTAGGTCCGTGCAATTGCAACAAAAAAACTCTCGTAGGATCGACTCCACATCGACTCCCAGAATATATTACTAGGATCCCGATCCCGCATGAAAATCGGGATACCTAAATGCAGTAGCTATAGATAATATGATATTTATGCCTTGAGGCATTAAGTCCGCCATTTGTACGATTACTTTTGGCAACAAAGATTAAATAAATCTGTTACTCGGCACTAATGTAGCTTTCTTGTGGTGAAGGACATTAAAAATTACTGTTCAGTAGTTTTTGAGTTTATGAAGTTTAATAAACCATTAGAAACATAAACGAACAAATCTTTCCTGTTTCTGATGTCTCTCTGTCTGTCCATCTGTCACAGCCAATTTATTTCGAAACTTCTGGAACGAACGAGTTGCAATTTGTTCCACATGTGTAAATTAGGTGCCTGAAGACGGATGTGTACGTAAATTAATTATTTTAAACATGGCCTCCATTTTTGGGGGGTCACTTGAGCAGTTAGAAAAGAAGAGTTTTTGAAAACTATATTGTGACACCATAATATGATGGTACTTTTTGCGAGGATCTTGAATAAGTAGATTTTTTTTACAGTTTCATGGTAGGTAGATATGGTTTTGATGTTATTTAAGACGATAGGCGAAAATTGATAATTCCCTAACTTTAACTACTGGGCCTAAAATTTAAAAATAAAATCAAATAAAGAACCTTCCCTTTGGATAAGTCTTGACCTAATAAATTACAGGTTTTACAGGAAAACCTATAAGAATTCCATTGTTAGTAGGTATTTCAAATAACATTGAAAATGATAGACGAACGGCACTCTCTCTTTCGTCAGGTATTTTTACTGACCATGTATCTATCCAATCGCATTCATGATAAAGCGCGGAGTCTGTAGGAAAGTGTATCCTGAAGTTTCCCCGATCCGACGAAAACTTGCCAGCCTATCACAGTACGGGCGATTGAAAATAGCAAATGACACCTGTCGCTTATGATGGGCCCGTATTTATAAACTTCCTGCGTGGGAGGCGATGCTGGACACAGTCGCGCGTCCAGCCAGCTCCAGACATGCCGAACGCTGAGGCCACCAATCTCATCGCCACCTACCTCATCCTGGTGCTGCTGCTGGCCAGTCTATGGCTGCTATACTCCGGCCTGTTTTAAAGACCCCACCCGGAGTACCGAGTAAGTCTTTGTGGAGTGACCCCCGAATTTAGCGAGGTCTTTTCTTCTTTTTTGGACCTACGACATCCGGAGTTCCGGAGGATGCAAGTGAAAATCGTGATAAAATTACTTAGAATTTGATATCGCAAGAGCAAAAAGTTAATAGATTATTTTTGGCGCGAAACTCTATTGTAAATTAAGCAATCCTAAAACCAGAATGTATAGTTTGATATTTACTGTAGGTAGGTGTACTAAAATTAAACAAATCAGCGAAGGAAACGTTTGAAAAGTTAATTGTCGAGTAGTGAACAGAGGTCAGTTTTATTATTTAAACTTTCATTAATTACAAAGCTATAATTTAGCTCATCCACTGCCTTGAGGGCATAAATATTGTACTTATATGCGATTTGCTGATTTTCACCCAGTGACTTGAATGCACATAATATGCGTTGAAGTGTTCCCAATGAAATAAACTTACGGTACCTAGTGAAAGCTCGAAAAACAAAAGTGGCAGTGAATGTATACATAATGTATAATTTTCTACAATACTTATTTGATTAATCAAAATCATACAAATAGAATAAATAATATTAATTGATGAGCGTGTTTCCCATAAGTATATTGTAATTATTAGCAACGCTGCGAATATCGTATCCAAGACATATACAGACCCAGTATTAGATATATGATACATATATCTAACAAGGTCTCCATTTGATCTCATGCCTGCAAGCTGTGCCCAGCACTCGTACTTCACAGCAAGCTGTCAGTGTATTAGTGCGTGTAATAAAAGTTGAAAAGCCAAACCAAATTACTAAACAAATTTAAACCGAATGCTTATAATTTTCTCTATTCGAAACGTCAACAAGTTTCTGAGCGTTATTATCGGCATATAAGAATAATCATGACGCAAAGCATTCCAGGGGCTATATTCGAAGTCTTAAATAGGGATCTCCTGTTCCCTAAAGGATCGCTCACGCGTCAAGTTGAACTTTAAATCTAGCTGCTTAAAGTTCACGCGACGCGTGAGCGATCCTATAGGGAACAGGGAGATCCCTTTTTTAAGACTTCGAATATAGCCCCAGTATCTATATCTACTCGTTCCCTACTAGCGTATCTTCCCACTAGGTGCATACCTAAGTATACACGTGGGTGTAGATATATCTCTCAGATTTAGCATGACGTCTACGTAGGTATTTCTACACTCTGGCGCCTCATAAAAATAACGAAATTACTCGCACAATTTAGCGACTAGGTACTAGATATGTAGGTAACGTGCGTCTGAAATACCTATGACGCGGATCTTTGTTATAATTAAGTAGGATACTATCAAAGACTGTAAAAAATAACTAATAATGTTGGTGTTGATACATCAATATTGCATCAAGTATTCGGTCGGCTGTCGGTTTCCTATCGGTTGTTCGGCAAAGATCATTGTATGTTTACATGCACGGCGTCATTCAACGGGCACGTTCACAAGCTCGGGCACGCACGTATAAACGTAGCGTTACACACTAGAATACACTTGACAAATAAAATATGTACGAAACACATAATTCGTAAGATCTGTGTGTAAAAGACCCTGGTGTATTCTAAAATGCAACGCGCTCTTTTTTAACTTTTCCTTCGCTTGAGTCTCAGGCTTCCTCAGGTTTAGTTATATCGACTTAACTCGAGTTAACTAGAGCCTAGAGGCTAACGGAAGGTCAGCGGCATTGGTGAATGTGGGCGCCATAGTCACGTAAAGTATTAAAATTCGGCTCAATTATATACTTCTTTGCGTGAATTTTTGCACTCTTGCCAAACGTCGTCCGTAGTTTTAGGGATCGACTCAGCAGTAAACATGTCGGTCCATCAAAAGGATTTCGCGCACAATAGATGTAAGTAATAGAAACTCGCTGAAGGCGGTAAATAACGAGATATTTTAAGCAAGAATACTAACGTTTCGTGCCAAAATTGCTTGCAACTAGATTATTTAAAAGAGTTTAGAAATAAAAAGTGTCAAAAATTATAAATAAAACCTGCAATTCAAGGTAAGTATTGAAATCGATACCTATATGAAATCAAAAACACTGCCCTGGGATTATTATCCCTGCGCTCACGCGTCACGGCGCTCAAGGCGTGAGCGCAGCGATAGGGAATCTCCCTGTCCCTATTTAAGACTTCGGATAGAGCCCCTAACCGGTTAATTTGAGGTAGGTATATCATTGGTGAATAAATGCAAGTAGCAATAACTATCACAATACATCATCACCATCGTCCTCATGTCAGCTGATAAACGTCCACTGCTAGACCGAGAGGACCCCCAAAGTTCGCTACTCGCATCCACCGAATTCCCGCGACCTTCACCAGGTTGTATGATGTCTTCCGGTGCGCGGACGCCTTTGAAGATCTTTCTTATCTCATATATAATTAATTACTATCTTATATATAATTTCCTACTGGCTTCTGCCCGCGACTTCGTCCGCGTGGAATTCGGTTATCGCGTTCCCGCGGGAACTATGCGTTTTTCCGGGATAAAAAGTAGCCTATGTCCTTTCTTGGAACTCCAACTATCTTCATACCAAATTTCATCAAAATCAGATTAGTAGTTTTCACGTGATGCGCGGTCAAATATACAGGCAAAAATTCTAAAAACCGTTGGAATGTGTTCTGTTATCGATTCTAAGCATAGACATAAATAATACTTCGTATGGACCCGGCCTAACGTAGATACATGTCATATTTCCCCACTTCATTGGTGTCCAATCCAAAGTTAAACTTGTATCGTGACACTAAAGCTGGGTCACATTTTTCCAACAACGAGACGAATTTTTAGAATTTTTTCGCCATGCTGCTCTCAATGACATCCTCAGAAGGGCGCTCGTCAGCGCCAACGTTCCAGCAGTTCTGGAGCCCCAGATCGTACGGAATGATGGCAAGCGCCCGGACGGGATGTCTTTGATACCCTGGCGGATGGGCCACGCGCTGGTGTGGGACGCCACGTGCACCGACACAATGGCGATGTCGTATCTCCCCTCGACCAGCCGTCGAGCCGGAGCGGCAGCCGACGCCCGAGAGCGCCTGAAGGTTAATAAATATAGCTGCCTGGGCTCGAGCTATGAGTTTGTGGCCTTCGGGGTGGAGACTATGGGGTCATGGGGCAAAGGGGCGCTGGGGCTCCACAGGGAGCTAGGGAAGCGCTTGAGGGAGGCAACGGGAGACCCTCGAGCCGGCAGCTTTCTCGCGCAAAGACTGGCTATTGCCATACAGCGAGGGAATGCTGCCTGCGTGATGGGAACCCTTCCGAAAGGCCCTAATTTAGGTTTTTAGGTTATTTTTTAGCTTTAATTTTTCTTATTTCTGTAAATTTAAATGCTATTTGTAGTTTATTTTTAATATTTTAACTTGTTCTTTTCTGAATAAACAAATGTCCCTCTTTAGATACTGAGAAACAGTTTCGAAAAAAGTTTTTTAAAAACGCTTATTGTCACGCACGCTCGGTGACAGAACTTTGGATTGGACACCGTGGAAGTGGGGACATATTACGTGTACGTTAGACCGGGTATATATTATTTACGTCTATGATTCTAAGTATCCTCAGCCAACATTTTTTCGAATCGGTATCTCCCGTGTACAGACTTTCAACCCTCTTTAGCTTTATTATAACCGTGCCACTTAAATGACATATGTAGTAATATACCTATGTCAAGAATAAGATTCGGTAAATTTAACTCTAGTTTAACCTGACAGGCTTAATATGCGACATCTTAATTCTTACGAAACTTCTTGGCAAAAAGCTCTCACGCTAATATACAATTAATATTTATTTTTAGACCAAAACTTATGCATTTTCATGAAAACTTGCACCGCTATAATAAAAATAAAGATCTTCATCACGACTTTGCGTGTAAAAGAAATGTATTGTAACATTTGTAACTCGGTACTTATCGAAAAATTAGTCGTTTGGAACGAACTGTTCTACACTTTTTACGGCCCTCCCAGATTTTTATGGTTTTTAAAACTAGTTGATTATTTCAATAAACTAACACGTAACAACATTCGTCATGCATGTCCTAAACAAAACTTCATAGCTCACTGGCACCTTGGAACGCCATTAATTAAATAAAAAGAAAAAAATAAAGCTATAAATCATCAGCCGTAGCCGCTGACACCGGAGGCCGTGACAGACGGACGGACAGGCGGAATTTGTCTGAAAATTAAGGTGAAAAATTGTTGAACGGGAAAATAACGTGGTAGGTATTATTTTTGTCAGAAATATGACTAATGCATTCCTGTGCGCATCGATCACGCTTTTAAAATTAAAATGTTCAATATTTTTGTAACTGGAATCATCTGAAATTACATTACAGTAATCAAAATACTGTTATAATTTGTGTTTTCATAATTGTAGAAACGTTGCGATTAAATTTTAAGTACATTATTTACGCGATTAATCTTTTAAAAATTTTGATGTTTTTTTAAACTGAAAATCACTAAACAATGTAGTTGAAAAGCTAGAGGTATAAGTTTCAGAAGCTTTAGTCAGGGCGTCTATCCTCAAGTAGCAAATGAAAAGATAGTGACCCCATCATGACCCATATATTAAATCACCTAATTATAACTTCAATGAAACTAATTCCTTCATCGTTAGAGCATCGCTCATTTAGGTACAATTTCATTCATCGTCGTAAGATGAATAACAGTGGCTTTTTAATTGCGAAGGAGCGCCGAGAATTCAAACATCTGCCAACTGTGCATTTTCAACCTACACAATAGTCTAACATGCGCTTGCGCGCGTGGAAACGAAAATAGTAAAAAACCAGCATCCCAACGATGGCTTAAATAAACATGAACAATTCAGACATGATATCATGTAACGTTCCAATCATCAGAAATATCTAAAACATAAATAAGACGAGATGTGACATTTAAATTAAATTATGTATAAAATGTTGTGCTCGCATGATCATATATTTTTGCCACGCGAATGCGAATCCTGAAATAACTGAGCATTTTACTGTTATTTACGCAAATCGATCTGCCGGTGCGTTAATATTCAACACATCATTACTTTCTGTCCCCGAAGTTGTAATAGTATATCAAACTACTGTTGTTACTGCTAGAAATACTTCTGCAAAATTAGCTACAATTTCTTTCACAGATCTTTTGTATAATATTTTTCCCTCATTAGGTATATCATAGATATATTTTTCATATCCTTAGAATCATATATGGTCCATTGTGTCGTTAATGTGAGTAATAGAGTCGATTTTCTTGTGTTTCATATCGTATAAAAGCATTTTAGTATCCTTTTTCCACGTGTCAGTATGTCCCACTTTAAGAATTTATGAAGAGTTGACTAAACATAAAAATTATGCCACATTTATCGTATCGTCCCGAGTCAAACGAGTCTTTTCTTTACTTCCAGATGACCGGGACGAGACCGCGGGCCGAGGCCGGGTGATGGAGGCGACACCTACAATATAAGAAGCCGTAATTTTAATACCTAAGTTAATTAAGTTAAGCGTGGCGAGCATTTAGAACGTCAAGTCCGACATGGCAAACAAGATCAAGGAGGGAACACCAGGAAAGAAACCTATGATGGGCATTCCATTAAAATAAACAGTAAAGATAATGAGAAAGACATCTGACCGAACGAACCAAGAACAACTAGCAATCATCTCTGTTAACTAAGTAATACATTGTCGATGTAAAGAGCTGTAAGAGTTTTGTAATAAATATTTGTATTAAAATTAAAATTTAGTTTATTTTACATTCATACTTCAGTACAGATATGACGACGGATAGGAGCGAAGGGAAGAAGAACACGGTCTAAGAATGTAATTGTCTCATGGAAGACGAAACCATATTGTCTGAGATGACAAACGCTTCCTACTAGTGGTAACAGAAGCAATGGAATTGATAAACTGTTAATTATTATTGAAGTAACTTTATTTGCACATTACTACACTCTTAGTTTAGTATACAGGATGGGATAGAAGTAGCTTTATCAGTTCCATCTGATAAACGATTAGCTAAATCGTCTATTGGGCTTCACAGATCGGTAGCCTCATAGACTTTTGGTTCACTAAACGCGTACTCTAGTCGTGTGTCTTATAATATAAACTTTTGTACCTGGGTGAGCGATCTTTGCTCTGGTGAAAATATAAAACCGACTTTTCTCAGATATGATATGAGACCTAGCTAGATCAATTTGTCACCCCCGTAAACCCTATATATTCTAGATATTAAAATACTTACGCTGAAGAAATCCTTCTTTTTGTTTCCTAAACTGCATAAGTTACTTCTGTGTCGTATTTATTTTCTCATCGAATAGGTAAAGTACAAAAGTATCTCAAATTGGAATACATTAGCAACAGATGTTTTGTAGGTACATACCACAACACCAGATTATTTACGTTTCACTGATTGGCTCGGCTCATACCGAGAGGATTTGTGCTATAGTCCCTACGCGGGCCCAGTGCGGATTGGGCACTTCACACACATCCTTGAATTACTTCGCAGATGGGTAATGGTTTTTTCACATCCATGTTTTCCATCACCGAAAATATCAGTGGTAAGTAAATTCAAATTCAATTTCGCACATAAGTAAGTGAACTCCGACTGAGAAATTCAAATTCAATTTCGCACATAAGTAAGTGAACTCCGACTGAGACGCGAGCTTGATTCGAACCCCTCGCCTCGACTCTCGACCCTTTGCACGAGAGGCGGTTGTTCGAACGGCTAGGCTATCACGGCTTCATACAAACAATGTACAAACAATAATAAGTATTTTGACTGAAATCCTGTTGATTTTACATTAAATTTTGATTATCCAAATACTGGCACACCGATACCAATCTGGAGGATGAAAGCAATAACCCAGTTGGCGGGAGTCCAGCCGATTCTGTTATCGATAAATGAAATACGAATGCTGAATGAACGCATGTGTTCAAAATAGAACCTATTGACTTTTTGACTGACTTATCTCGCTACGCATCTAGGATGTTTGTATGAACTCATTATATAGAAGTTGACGGAAGAGAAAACTGCAAATCAAACGAATTTTTATCATCTAATTATAGTGTGTCCCCTAGTAGGTAGACCTCTCCGTTTAAGAATTGACTTTTCTTTCCTCAAACGAAAATTGTAATCAAAATGGGAGGAAGAAAAAGGAACGGTCCGACGATGAGGAGGCCTCGCTATCGCCACCTCTTTCATCTTTCTTCTTTTTATCATCAGTCTTCCCTTTTTCATTGTCTTTCGACGTCGATGGTGTGCTTTTGGATTCATTATCCGCTTTCTCGTCTTTCACTTTCGTTGTCGTCGGAACATAAATGTCTATGGTTGTATGGAAGCTTTCTGTGCTAGACACATTCGTTTCGAGTGCTTTGTAAGGATCTGATTCAGCATGTTTTTCTTTATGTACGCCTTTTGATTGAAGCTCATTCGGGGTAGACGCTTCTGTTTGAATGTCAATAGACAACTTCTTTTCTGATTCTGTAACACCATCAATTTTTTCAAAGGAAACCTTTTTGTGCAAGTCCATTGATTTACGTTCTTTCCTGAGGGCTTCGAAATCTGGGTCCTCACTTTGCAGCATGCAATCATTTTCTTTATATTCCGCACCGGATGAGGCTCCTTCATGCGATCTTTCAATAGATTCCAAATGTTCTATTGCTAAAAGATTCGTGCTTTGAGATACTTGGTCCAGTCTGCGGGTCAAGTTTTCCTTCGAAGTGACGATTAATGAACGGTTCCCAGACGGGGCGGCTGCAGTGTCTGAGGGCGCGCGCGGAGGCGTGGAGCTGCTTGATGTACTACTTAGGTTGCTTGTGACCGCTTTGCTAATCACGTCACTATCTAGTGCAGACTGATTCCTTACCTCGGGCGCGCTGCGAAGTTGTGGGGATAACGTTACACGTCTGTGCAATAGTACGTCTTTCAGTAGTTCACTGCTGAGAGTGGACTCCCGGCGCGATCCTATTTCGGACTCGTATCTCACGTGGAAATCACGCTTCATCTGTCTGGCTTCTGTTTCATCCAACTCATCATATAATGAATCTGAAGACTTCCTGCTTTCAAATATGTCTATTGAAGAGGTTTCTCGCATCTTGTGTTTGTCGCGCAAGTAATCTTCGACACTTTGTTGGTCTAACGGTATCACGCGGTTTTGCGAAGTAGTTATTGATACGGCTTCAGATGCACTTTCCACGGCAGCCGCTTCTTTAGCAATTTTCTCGAACAGAAGCGTGGAGCTGGTAGGTTTGGTTACTTCAGATAGCTCCTCTAAATTCAACTCACGTTCAGCCATCTCGAACGATTGCCTTTGTGAAGATCGTCGATCGTGTGAATGTCTTGGAGTCCCAGCGTATGGTTGCTTTCGAACTTCATCTTTGAAATGCAACTGTCTTTGAATTAAGTTTGTCTTGTCACTAGATATCGGCATAGATGGTTCGCTGGTGCCGGGCATTCCATCCAGGGCGTCCGGTGACTTATCAGAAGGTTTATAATTATCGTCCATTTGGGATTCCAAAGTGGTTTTTGGGCCATCCTTGCGGTCATCATCGTTGTTGAACTGTTGATATTTGTGAATGGAGTCCTTGCTCGCCGGGAAGTACTTGAGCAGATGCTCCCAGTCGTCGAGCCGCAGCGTCAGAACTTGCGACTTTTCCAGCGTTCGATAAGAATAAGGGAACGGTTGGTTACGGACCAGACCCTGGAACTAAGACATAAAAAGGAGTGTATTATTTGTGGCAAATATTAGAGTTATACAGAACTAGTTGTATGCTTAGGGTTGAGAGAAAAAAGGGCAAAAGTTGTTCTTCTTTAAGGTTAATTGATTAAATATTCTCCTCTTGAGTGGACTACGATAAAATTGAGGTTATTTTAATTTACAAGCATTTAAAAATTACACCTTTACATGCACACAGACATAGAGATACTCAAGATGACGTTGATAGTCCATGTATATTTTAATAGCGATGAGAGTTTTGCTTTAAAGATGTCTTACCACGCCAAAGTATTCCCCGGAGTTGTACACTTTGGGTACAAATGTCTCGGACGGGGTCTCGCTGATCTCTTCCACCTTGCCTGTGTGCACCAGGTACATGGAATCCGTGATTTCGCTCTCCTTCACCACGAACATTTCTGAACAATAATTGAATGAAGTCATTTCGAATGCGCCCAAAGCCAGCCAGTCAGCTCAATAAATAAAAAAGTGTTCTTCTGATTTTACACCCGCCCGTTTTATAAACGTGTTATTAATCTGGAATATACAACCTCTAGAAGGATAATTTATACATACTCTCGTCATAGTAGTACTGCCGAAGGTAGCCAACCAGCTGGCGAAGCATCGCCGGCTCACATTCTAAAAACACTGGATGCTGGGAACAAGAATACACACATGAAAGCGAAGGGTGTTTATTTAAGTATACGCATATAGGTTATTTTCACCAAAACCTGTCGTGTCTTAGAAAACTTAGATTAGACCCTAAGTTATTAATTATTATCATCGGTCAGATGGTAGATGCTGGACAAAGGGCTACCCTAAGGCTGGCCACTCAGACCAACTCTGTGTCACACACGTCCGTCCACCAGACCAGGTCGTCGCTCGACCTTATTTTTTTTGTTATGTCGATAGTATAGGCAAACGAACGCACAGCCCAACTGACGGTAAGTGGTAACTGCGGCCCGTGGACACCGAAATGCGTTGCCTATCCTGAGGCCTAAGATGGAATGCCTCTGCTGCGTGTCAGAAATTTCACCGGCTGCCTTAACCCCCTTCCGGAACACAACAGTACGAGCACTGCTTTTTGGCGGCAGGTTAGCGAGGAAAGACGGTGGTACCTCCCCGGACCGACCTAGCACCAGGCCCTACCACTAGCCTATTGGAAGCATACCGACAGCTCTTCCAGTACTTAGCACTCACATAATTTTAAATTAAAGCCAATGAAACCCTCTCTCCATCTTACCCGCTTGAGGTCAGCCATGTAGACCGCGGCCATGACCTTCAGTTTGAGGCAGCGCGGTGCCTTGATGAGGAAGTACGGTAGCTGCTGACCGCGCGTCGCTCGCCACAGATGCACTGAATACTGGTTCACCAGCCTCACCAACTTCGCTGACACTCGATTGTTCTTCATGAACTTCTGTCGGACACAGTTGGAAGCTTGCTGACTGCTTCAGATTATGACAGCCATTTTACTAAGCAATTCCTCTATGAATGGGAATTAAGTAGCTACATCAAGGCTGTCAGTAGTTATAATAACATCCAAACATTAACAGGAGAATGTCATAAAAAAATATAACAGCGGCATGCAAAAAATATTCATCAAACAACAAAAGTTTCACTTCTTTCTGAGGCATTATCAGAAGTTGTTGAAAACTGTGTACGCTCAAAAAAAGAGCGGTCACTCTTAACTAATTACTTAGGAATACTTGGACTGTTATTGGTCCTAGAGCAGCATTAAGTTATTAGTAGCGGCCGAGCATTCTCAGCAAAAAAAAAACACTCGCACCGTCAATACCTCAAGTATGATTATTTTTTCGGAAACGCTGGCAATAAATACAACACTAGTTTCAGAGATTCGTACCACTATATTCCTTTGTTATTTTTAGTTCTTCCGAAACTTCTGCTGCAAACTGAATCATCCCTTTAAACTTTTAGACCAGTAAGTATGCTGAATAGCTCCCACTTCAGAATCTTACGAGCTAGGCTCTTACGAGCTTATAACTCTTCAAGTTTTACACTACGTACTTCCGTACTTAAGTAGGAACTTAGTTAGATGGCGATGATGAAGTAGTTAAGAATAGCTATAATGATACAGCACCTGCAGCTCCTGGAACTTGCAGTAGTAGCTGAAGGAACGGAAGGAGGCGTACTGGATGATGTTGATGAACTCGCCGACGTAGACCATGTACACCATCGTCGTCAGCACTTGCAGCATCGACACGAACAGCACCTGCCCGATACGGCCTCATACACATCCTTTGATAAGTCAAAATACTTACAGATCATTTACAGTCTACGGAACACTCTGTAGCTGGAACTTGAATGATAGGATTGTTTGCACTATACACGAATAGATCATCATACCGTATGTAACCAAATAAAGTATAAAAAGTGTATTTTTTTGACGTCACGTTCAGATGTGTCAAACGTAGAGACTTACTCACGAGTAGTATCTGTTACTTAATCTTTAGCAATAAGTGAAAGGATGATCTGGGACCAAATCGGGGAATCTTAAGAATGGCTTATTGTTATTATAAATAAACATATTTAATGTAATGTAATTTTTTAATAATCAGTTGAGTTCTAACCCATTATTATATAAAATTGCTCTGTATAAGAAAATGTAATTTTAATAGTATTATGTGCTACTTAAACATTACTTCATTGATTTTTTGTTGTAAATAAAACTGGAACATAATTGCCATCAATATTGACGTCGGATGGGCTTAAAATCAGCATTAGCTGTGCCCATACCCTTTTTCCATAGTAAATGCCTATGATATTTTGTTACACTACAGAGTGCCTATGTGAATTGTTAAACTAAGGAATGTTACATGCTATGTTACATACTATGGAGAATAAAAGAATTTGTATTTAATTTTGTATTTGTATTTGTATGGCTTCGTTTTAAAATCTGCATCCACCACAGATGGGCTAAACACCCTTAATTTGCGTTCCATCATAGAACAGATAAGGTAAACCCCAAAATTAGACTGTTTTCCCACCAAAGAAAACCGGGTTCTAATGGGATATTGTACCCTACACTACACATCCGTAACAATGCAAGAGGTTATTGTTTACTTTTTTTGGGTCTACGTATGAAACTGTTTATTTAATGCCACTGGTCATATTAGACATGTACGTAAACCATTTATATCAAATCAAGATTCTGTTATGAAATTTTAACAGTTTTATCAGAAATGGGCTGTATAAACATCTCCGCGCTTCACAGCTCGCTCGGGCTCTGAACGAGTGCCAAATTACACAACAGTAACGATCCTTGTTTACGCTGCGGTTTACTCGGCTTAAAATTAGCATTTGGACAGTTCCAACCTTAAATCAGTCAGCGATTGTGATTCTGGCTTGGCATTTATTTAGATTTAAGAGTGAGTGGCGTGCGAGATCTAATAATTCGGATGGCGAGGGAAATAGGCAGATCGAAAAAGGATACTTGGATTGGAGTAGATTTCAATTGGCACTGTGTGGAATCTAGGAGATACCTCTCATCAACAGTAGATGTATTTTGGATCCTATGATGATTCATTTGTGATTCCTACAACTATTGGATGAACCTTATTACAAGGGCGGATCCAGCTTTCGACTCAGGGGGGGGGGGTCACGCCATACAACCCCCCCCTCCCTTTTTCGCGTAACGGGTTAAAAATACATAATAGCAGTAGACCTAGTCCTGCCGAGGGGGGGGTCATGACCCCCATGACCCTCCCCCCTCTGGATCCGCCCTTGCCTTATTAATACCCTACAAAAGACTTCAGTAAGTACCTCCGACTGTTTTGTGGGCAAAATATCGCCGACGCCGTTTTGCGAGAACGTTGTCAGCACGAAGTAGAGACTGCAGATGTATTGGTTGTGACACAGCAATTTATCGTTCTCTACAAAATAACAATTCAAACATTGATATCTCGTACTATTTACAAAATGTGAAAATGAAATTCAAACCCAGTCCCAGAATCATGATTTACACATTTATTAGTCGCCATTCAAATGCTATTCAAATCTGGCTAACTGCAGATCGCTATGCAATTACTTATTCTGTGGGCCTTTTTTGCTCTACTGAAATGTCCCGGACGGAAATACGAGTTATACTTCTATAGAACCAGCAGGCCTCATCCGGGACGCAAAGGAATTACATAGGGATTCTACTTCAACGCCACGACGTTTGACGTTCTCTATATGTATAGAATACATCTGAAATCCCGTTGCGCCTCGAATGTAGCCCCAGATGCTGGAGCTAACCTCACACTGAGCCCCGATGAAATAGCACGCTATAGTAAAATGGATTCCTTTTAATGAACCGTACCGACTACTTAATGTCGTACAGACAGCAGGTACAGGTGCGCGGGCCGGCCTCGCACTCGAGGGCGCCGATGAAGTACCAGAGGCAGGTGGAGGCGAGCACGAACAGCGTGAACCACAGAAGCATTGAGAACAAGCGTCTTACTGTCGTACAGCCAGCAGGTGCGCGGGCCGGCCTCGCACTCGAGGGCACCGATGAAGTACCAGAGGCAGGCGGACGCGTGCACGAACAGCGTGAACCACAGCACCAGCGAGAAAGCGCTGAGGATCAGGTTGCGGGTCACCTGCTGGCGAAACACCTTCGTGCTGCTGTAGATCGTGATCTGGACCGAAGAATTTGATGCCTAAGTATACTTATATACCTACACGTATGGTGTCAAACAAATCGTTGTGGCGATATTTTATTTTATCCCTGTAGTATCTCAGCTATAAATTCTAAGCATGGTTTTTAAGTTTTTTTTTCGATGTATAGAAGAATCTATATCTTGTATCTACGAGTATAGAAGATATCAAAATACTTATATGTACTCGAACAGCTTATAATGTTGATGAAGCCCATTGGTATGATGCTAGGAGTACTCACGATTCTGAACATCCTGTTCAGCCGAAGCCAGGAAAACATCAGCCACTTCTTCTGGGATGGAATGTAGCTGAGCAGCTCGATTGGAATCAGAGACGCCACATCATACTTGAATTCGCCTTTGAAATATCTGAACAAAATGCACATTACTTAGCCAATTGAAATTATACCACCTGTAGGTTTTATTTTGATAGAGTAATTTAACTATCTCCTTTTTTAGGGCAGAATGCATTCATTGTAATAAAAAATGTGGCATCAGATCAAGCTGAATCTCCATCTTCTACATATAATTATGATGATGATCTCTCAACTACTGGATTGATCGGAGTGAAATTCGGCACACTAATAGTTATTATGACGTAAGACGCTAAGAAAGGATATTTAGGAATACCCCTAAGAGGTAAAAAGGGAGTTAAAAAATTGTAATACCTACTCCTAAGTAACCAAATACCACGCGTACGAAGTCGTGGGACTGGCGGGGAGAGGCTGTAGTAGGTATTAAGTTCACGTTACAAGATCATGATGCGAATGTTGGTCCAGCAATGGTCGTTCCTCGGTTGAATTGAAATACTAGCACAGAATATTTAATAGTACTACATACAGAATGGCCACGGAATCAACCGCCTGAATCTAGCCGGCGCGAAACTCTCGCGCCCAATTCGCCCTTACCGTCATTTGTTTCATCCGGAGATGGAGAGTGAATCATTGGCCCGCGTTGTTGTACACACACATTTACAAGTGTACAGACGTCCTCGCACGCAAACATTGACACTTCATTCGAATTGTGTTCGAAATCGTGTTTTTATAGGCCGTGTCCGCCGTGTGGTACTAGTGAAGTCACCGGCATCTTGCAAGATCAATTAGATGGTAGGTAAGTATTTTCAGAACACTTAGGTACAGTAGGAATGTTTGTATTTGTCTCCTTGTGATTCACATAAAATTTGATTCATTGACGTTGTTTGGCAAGAGCGCAGCGGAAGCGGAGAATGGGTTTTATTACCGCAAAATGATTTACGACCAGCGGGCACATTGAGAATGCCACTTGGTTTGCGATCTCCAACACAAGCAGTAGCTTTTCTGGAAAAAAAATTACCTTACCATGCTATGTGGTTGGTTTGGACGATAACTGAACACTTTAATGACAAGTTACGTACATTTACCTATATCATTTTCGTACAGAGAAACTAAGGTAGGTTACTGGATGTCTTGGGAACAGCCATGGGATCGCAAACCAATGGCCAAACGCAATACCACTGCTGGTCTGTACAGCGCGACATTCGGGAAACTCTCTGATCTTCATTGTTCAAGCAAACAAGCCATCGCCTATAAATTATCGAAATTTATGACTTACCTCTCATCTTTTTAAAATCATCCGCCAAGAGGCCAAAAGATGTCTTGATAACGTCTGTCAGGGAATAGAACGTGATATTGTCCTGTAACTACTAATTTTGTAGCTTATTTAAATTGCTACGAATCTTAGTCTGCTAGCTTAATATGAAAAGGTGAATTTTACTATAAGAACTTCGGTATAGCACACAACGCAACTTAGTAGGCGCTCTATGGAGAGTCTATTATTTATTACTTAAGAATCCCCAGTACGCTCCTTTCTCCATACAAACGTAGTTACGTTTTAATTCGCAAACTACTTTAGGTATCAGATTGGCACCAATTTTTACAAGTAATAGTGGAGCAGAGATATTAGTGTCGAAAATACACTTTGATTGTAATAAATTGAATAACAAAGAAACTATGGACCATTTTAGTTTCCTCCATACAAACTTCAAAATTCAGTTTTTTGGCTGTAATTTAATTGTGTTTTATTTTACCACGACATTTACTGATTTCGGACACCCACAATAATTATTTTATTATAGCTCACCAAAGGAAGACACTAATTGCGCTCATAGGGGAAATAATACATGTGTAAGCGAATTTTGAAATAGTTGTAGGTGAAGGTGCCTTAAGGCTGCGGCTCCATTGAGGCGGAGACGAGCGGAGACGTGTAAAATCAACCAATCAGGATACAGCTCGATGCCATGGCTGCGCCTCAGCCCCGATATGATTGGTTGATTTCGCACGTCTCCGCTCGTCTCCGCCTCAATGGAGCCGCAGCCTAAACAACATACTACACCCACACGTTAGCGGCACCCCCACCCATCAGTACTTTTAGTATGTTGTTTAAGGCACCTTCACCTACAACTATTCAAAAATTCGCTTAAACATGTATTATTTCCCATAAGTTTTCCTTCCTTTGGTGGGCTATTATATGTACCTACCAAATTTCGAGTCAATCTGTTTAGTAATATGGGAATAAAAGCGAAAATACGTTTGTATGAAAAGTTGAGAAACGCCGTGCGTACAGAGGACTCTTAATCAGCGCGCCTTCTAAGTTGTGTCTTGCTACATTGACTAACTTCATCTGGATCTTAGTGACCATAATCTTGGTGTCAGTGTTATCCTCAACGATACGCGGCAGGAAGTAGTGGAGCAGTATCTTGAGGAAGAAGCCCACATCAAACGCGTATAGAGCGCTGATGAGCGGCGTAGAGTTGCCTTGGAACCCCATGTTGTAGACATCAGTGTACACGCACAGCATGGAAATTATGATTAAGTAGCTCTGAAAGAATATTATGGTGATTAAGGCCCCGTTCCTGTACCCACAACACGCCTCGTTTTGGATACGAATGGTTAAATTTTGACATTTGCGCAAAATCTATAAAATTTTAACACGGGGCTGTTTGTTTCGTTAGTGGTAGAGCCTGGTGCTAGCGTCTTTCCCCACGAACCTGCCGCCAAATAGTAGTGCTCGCACTGTTGTGTTCCGGTAGGGGGTTAAGGCAGCCGGTGAAATTTCTGGCACAGACGCATTTGATCTTAGGCCTCAGGGTAGGCAACGCATTCGAGATCTTATGGTTTCTTATGGAGGATCATAGGTTTTAGGTGTATGGGCCGCAGTGACCACTTCCCATCAGGTGGGCTATGCGCTCGTTTGCCTATACCATTTGTATAAAAAAAAGATATAAACACCAGGCGAAATTAGGTATTAAGTATTTTTACCAATGTTCTTGATTATTAATGGGTGGAGGAAGCAATGGATTAGATGCTTAGAGAGGGGTATTACCTACACAAAAGATCCCAACAACGGCTTGAAGTGTATCCGTAATCCCAAATCACAAAGATAAAATGTTGAGATAGGAATGCCGTTCTTCAACTAACGATGTAATATAGAGAACTAGAGGTAGATCTCCATACTTGAACGAGGCTGTTCTTGATGTGCAGATACTTGACGATGCGCCGGCGGCTGCGCGAGAAGACGGCCGTGGTGACTCTCGAAGCTGCGCGGCCGCGCAACGGGGCAACGCCTTGGATGTACATCTGCCAATTTGAAAATATTCCTAGACATCAACCAACCACAACGACCTAAAGTACGTCCCACTACCGGATACAACACAACAAGAGAGGATCTGGAGTATTTTCCTTTCACGCGTTCAATAATAGGTACTCGTAGACAACTGATAAAAAAACTGTTCCTTTAATGTTTACAGCTTTTTTCTCATTTACAAAAGAGCTGGTTAGATTAGTATTAAGTATATGGGTCCTCCTGATTTACAGCCATGGAATCGTTATTGAGGATATACGAAAAGATGATCCATCTAGGTAGTCGACGATTCACACGAGTCTTTCTGGGCGTCTATTTGAGTCTACGAAGTGATCCTATAGGGAATGGGAAAGGAATTTCCCTATAGCTTCTCGGATAAACCTTTTATTCGAGACGTCAAGAGTGACTGCTAAGTGAATCACTAGGTCCCAAAGTCCAAACGTCGTTCGGCGCGTTAACTAAGATATTGACAATGCGCAGTTCAATCGTGAACGTCTATGAGCGAGACGCACGGATGGATAAATTGCGCTTCTTGGAATTGTATCGTACGAGTAAAAGTACTGTCCTTTTTTTTATATAACGAATGGGCTTGCGTTTGACTCTAATCACACCTGATGCAAAGTAATGATAGGCTCTAAGGTGAACCACGATTACCCATAAGATGCCTATTCACTCTAGAATTGAATACACCAAGATTATAGGAACTGGGAAACACAAACGCAGGGAGGGAATTCCAAAGTTTAGCAGTGCGAACAAGAAAAGATTTAGCGCATCGCTTTGTTCGACTCATGGGGAACTCAACCACATGACGATGGAAACCGTTCCGTCGTCTAGTACTCGATGATAAAAAGTAGATGGTGGTATAAGTTCCTAAGTAACTGAGTCCTTATAGAAAGAAAAATGCTATATCCTTATGTATGGACTCTAATAAGGACAATCAGATTAGTACCACGTGGGTGAATATCAGACTCCTCCAGATTCACTGCCATTGAATCGTTACTGAGATATACGTAAAGATTGGTCTATCTAGTCGAAGTCACTTGCGGGTTTTTGCTGCACCGTACCCTCTTGACCGACTCACCTCGTTGTAAGGCCGGTATCTCCTCATGAGCGCCAGGACGACGGGGAAGTCGCAGTCCTTGATGATGTGGTGGAAGGCGGCGGAGCTCATCTGCAGCAGGTGCACGTCCGTCTTGGCCACCACCTCTGCCGTCATCGTCGCCGCAGGCTCGTCGTCCAGGTTGCCGAAAACACTGCGACATCAAGAAAGGTAGTAAAATTATAGGTTTGTTGAAGGAGCTCGAAGAATGATGAAGTACTTGTTATATTAGTCTTATGTCTTATTAATATTCAAACAGGTACCATGAATTCATGACGCATGATCTTGTAACACACACCATCTTCTTCACTGGTTCACACAACGTAGCCTACTACTACTGCTACAGCCTAATTGCGTCCCACTGCTGAGCACAGGCCTCCCCTCATCATGAGAGGGTTTGGGCTATAGTCCCCACGCGAGTCCAGTGCGGATTGGGAACTTCACACTCATCTTTGAATTACTTCGCAGATGCGTGCAGGTTTCCTCACGATGTTTTCCTTCACCGAAAAGTTCATGGTAAATTCATATTGAATTTCACACATAAGTAAATTTAGAGGTGCGAGCCGGAATCAAACACCCGACCTTCTGCATGAGAGGCGGTAGATCAAACCCTTAGGCCACCACGGCTTTTTTATATATGCCTTATAGGCTGTGCCTAATAATAAGTATCTCTAGCAAGAGCCTTAATTCGCAATAATGAATAACCGAAAGCGGTTTTTCAATACATTTTTATCATTATTGCCTCTCTGTATCTAACTCATAATCATAACTGTAGTAAGATAGGGATGCTCATCTAGAGGCACCTACTCTATCCTCAATGGGCAAGCTTTTGCTCACATTAATAATTTAATACTTACTAGCTCCATGCTTTCGACAGATCGACAATCTAAGTATCATCATTCATCATCATCATCATCATCATTTCAGCCGAAGGACTTCCACTGCTGGACATAGGCCTCCCCCAAGGCACGCCACTCAGACCGGTTCTGTGCTATTTGCTTGCACTGGTTTCCCGCGACCTTCACGAGGAGGAGGAGACAATCTATGCAGTAAAGTGCAAACAAACCTTCCAATAGACAGCAGTCTACTGGTGCTCTTGTCCTGATACTGGGAGCGGACGTGGAGGCGGCCGCTGTCCACGATGTACAGGTCCTGGACCACGTCGTCCTTCGCCAGGATGTGCGTGTTCCGCAGGAAGTAGACACTGCGCACCGCGCGGCCCAGGATACGGAGGAGGGCCACGTCGCAGCGGGAGAGGATGGGACACTTAAAGGAAAATATGGTACCTAAGTCTCTGCTGGATTCAAAAATGCAGCGACTATCCGAACCAAACTATGCAATTCTATAATCTTTCTTGTGGTCGTTGAGTTGGGTTAGAAGCTGACTGCGCTGCAAAAATATGCAGGCACAATAGATTTTGGGAGATTCCAAAATTAAAACACAGCTCCACGCGGTGGAAATGTAATCCGTCACTGTTTTGTTGGACACGGCCCTTCAAGTACCTACATACTTATATACCTATTAACTTGTAACTCTGTATCGATACTTTTTGCCATACGATTAAATAAATAAATTATATACCCCTAAAATTATTTTCACAGTCTGATAATATCTGGGAGGATTCAGAATGCGAGGCGGTAGCTAAAACTTATCAATTTTCTAAATATCTGAATTTTTCGGAATGTATCATAGTACGTTGCCTTTGGGATGTCTCCTCCGTTTATGAGGAATGTTGTTAATCAGCGGACAATGTTTCTTTCAGCTGATAATAAGATGTACATTATAAAGACAGTGACATACTTTGGCGAAGGCAGGCCCATAGAGATGCAAGATGGCGTCGGTGCGGAGCGTGATCTGGTCGCAGAGCTTCAGCACGTGGCGATAGTCCACGCCGCCCGACTTATCCCAGTTGTACTCGTAGTAGTCCATCAGCTCCCTGCGCAGCAGCGGTATGAGGATCACCGCGAGTGAAAGCGCCGCTAGAGGCGCTTGAGTCCTACGAGGTGCAATGTTGCCAATTTAGCACATCATGTGCCATAATACACGCTAAATTGGCAATACTGAGGTCAAAGGTCAAAATGTCACAAAGACATTTGTATGGAGAAATGACAAATTTTGACATCGTCAACCAACACATTTTAGATACTTAGTGAGCAAGAATACGGTGGCCTTATTTAGGACGCAGAAGACAACCAGTAGTTTTTCTATGCAAAATCGAACCTGTGCCCCACTCATATTGAAAGACTACCGTCTTCCGCAACGCAAACGGGTGGCCAAACCAGATCCGCAACCGCTGCAGATCTTGTTCATTTAAAGGTAAATTTACAATGGGTGCTACTAATGCCAAGATTAAGCTCTCAAATTTCTATCGGTATCTACCAATAAGTATAACCCTGATAAGATGTTTTGTGAAGTGAAAGAAGAGGTTCTAATTGGTTGAGGTTACTGCAAAGGAAAAAAATAGCAAAATAATCATGCGTGATTGTGGAATGCATGGTTACTGTGAGTGGGATAACAAACCAATTATATAAATAGGTATAATGTGAAAGGAATTAATAAATATGATTCCTGTCACCTCTGCAAGCCGGTGGAGAGCCTCTCATTCTTCATGAACTGCACCAAGTCCTTCATGTTCTCCTGGTAAGCGGCCAGCACCTTGTTGACGTTCGCGCGGATGCTGATGATGCGGACTGAAGCGTACGTCATGAACATTGAGCCTGTGAGATTGGAGATAAAGCTAGGCTGTCAATAAACCTTCTTTCCGTATAGTGACACCTAATATGTTATGTTGTCTCAGAAACCGCACTGTCATTTTACTGACTGTTCTTCAGAGCGAAAAGATAGTAAAGAGAAATATGTGGCAGTACCTTCCACATAAACGAAATAAAAAGATGTGATATCCTGGTAAAGAACGCGATCTACACACTCACGGGCTCAATAGAGAAATACAATGTATTTAAGCTATATGTGTTATTTATGTTATGACGGTATAAGCAAACATTACAAGCCATGTAAACAAGCAATAAGCACTGAGCATACAAAATTACAGATGCTGTATTTAGCTGGAAGAACTTGAACTGACCCAAAATCATGCTCACGAACAAAACGTAAATGATCTTTTGGTTGCTGGGGCGGAGGTTGTTATAGCCGGTGGTGGTGCTCTCGTACACGATCCAGAAGTAGCAGGTCAGGTGCAGGTTCCAGGGTGTGGAAGTGATATTGAAGCGAACTGAGAAAGGGATGATCTATTAAATAGCCTCTCGATCTTATTCGCCCTTACATTGACCGACGGCAGACACCATAAAATCGTCGAAAAAATTGTTTAAAGACGAAATCAGTAATGCGACGACTGGAGTGACTCTTCAGCAGCCGTCCAAGTCAGTGCATCTGGATTGGGCACTGAAAAATACTTAGCTAAGGAAACTAAATAAATGTTAATGGTAAAAACTCGTAAGATTGGTCCACTCGAACTAACGAAGAAGAACATTAAGGGGCATCATAGAAAAACTAAGGTTAACCTAGAATAACCTTCATGCAAATCATCGTACTTACACCCGAAAAGTGTTAAATGCGATAATAGATGTCGCTGCCTAGGTAGATTGTATAATAATTTTAACTCCCATTAGGGTAGGGAGCGCTTCAAATTATCATACAGGCTACGCATGGAAATTTGAAGCTCCCCTGGATATTGCTCATAAAACAGAGCTTTTCTGATGTACGCCGCAATGTAAGGACATTTGCTTGTTTCTGGTAACGTACAAGCGTTGTTGAAGAGGTGTATCCAAGAGCCGCCAGGATCGTCTAAGGGCACGATAAGCCAGCTGCGCGCGTCAGCTGAGCAGTAGATCCTCGCCGAACAGAACACCAGCAGGCTCGTGAGCACGTTCAGCACCATCAGGAAAAGCGGGAGTATTTTGAGTCTGGAGGAGAGAGAGCGAACTTGGAACGGATCTAAATTGAATCTTGACTTAATTATCCCGGACAGATACGCAGGGGGTTTGTATAATCACTTTACACTGACATGTAAAATAGCATCATTATCATCATCATCATCATTTCAGCTGAAAGACGTCCACTGCTGGACATAGGCCTGTAAAATAGCCCTACCAATAAAGGCCCTGCTGATTCATCACGCATTCGTTTTAGTGTTCATAAAGGGAAAACTCAGAGACACTCAGCTAGCTACCTGGATTGGGTTGCATCGAAGTATTTTCTGGAAAAAACTTGTTTATTTTATGGATGTCTTTATCACGCTCACGGTCCCAGTAAACACGAGGCACAGCTGGCCGTTTGCGACTTCATCATCAATATGTGATCCGTGTGACGTCAACACCTGAACATTACCAAGTTTTGCAACAAAATCTGCCCGCATCCATCAGACCCCTACAATTCTGTCTACAAAGAACTCCTTGTTTGTATGGTTGTATGGTCGCACACGAGGATAAAGTCCTGGCGCTCCACGGTGCCGGTGAGCACGCCCAGCGCACCCGGCAGTCGGTACAGCTGCAGCACGCGGTTCAGCATCAGCACCTGCTTCGCCGCAGTGACCTGATAGTAGTTGCCTGTAATCATCGTCATCGTGTTAGCTTTTTTCCCATGAATTAACCACTCTCCTAAGGCGTTCTTATTCGCCCTAGACGTTCAACTCCACTCGAAATTCTGAATTTTCTTCGGATGCTCATCTGAAAGACGAGTGAAGTGACACGAGATGACCTCGACACATTTAGATGCGTCCAGATAAGTTAAGTTCTGAGAATAGAGAATTTTGGAATCATAGAAAGGTGGTTAGAACTTATGTACGCAGATTCTTATTCTATTAAAGAAACATCAGTACCTGGGCGACCCAGTTTTGCTTGGGTGATAATAGCTAAACCCGAATTTTCTCAGATATGGAAGCTAGAACGATTTATCGCCCCTGTAATTCTAAATTTCGTCCAAATCATTAGAGCCGTTTCTGAGATCGCTTGTAGGTATAACTAAATAAATAAAGAGCGAAATATGCAAGATTAGCGCATTGAAAGTATAAGATGTGGTATAAATCCTTTGCAAAATTCGTAACACAAAACACAAGAAGAATATATAACTAAAAAGTCTTCCATCTACGAGACACCACTCACCATAAGAATATCTGTTAGAAGCTTCCAAATTCTCCAACGGCAGACAGCTGAAGAGGTCCAGGAGGAACGCGCCCTTCATGTAATGTGCGGCTGTGCTGGCTGGGTGGTACACCAGCAAGCCGTTTTCATCGAAATATCCCACCAGCATGCGGAAAAATCTACGAGAAGAATAAGCGTGAGGTCTATTTTAAAGCCTTTGGTCTACGTTCCGTCCACTGGACTAAACAGTGTTGGTACAGCCTCTCGTAAGGTTGTCATTCAGCTCTAGGCCTACCGAGAGCTACTCTACGATCATTTTGATACCAATGTACTTGAAATCTAATAGAGCTATAAAATCTTAAGTGTCTTCACTCCTGGTACTCGACATCTGTCTTAGACCATAAGCTCCTAAAGCTACTGTTGAATCTACAAATAATTAACACGAAGAACAAAACAAATAGAAATACCCTGAATACGTATTCGGGAATATTATGTTCTTGTCCCAGTGCCAGCCATACTCACACGTCTGCGATGGCGAACAGGTCCAGCAGGACCGTGAGGAAGTAGAGCCAGGGCCACTGCAGCACCATGTAGGTGTAGCTCGGGAACAGCAGGGCGGTGGCCAGCGCGCAGCCCGCGCGGAACACCTCGTAGCGGGAAAGGAACGGGGCGTCCGGCCGGAAAGTGTAGCGTGGGAACACGTATCTGAACACGAGATACGTTTGGGAGGTGTCTCGTCTCATGATCTCTGTTGATGTTGTTAGATATAGTTGAGGGTTGGAGTTGAGTTGAGTTGAAGTCAACTTTCATTGGCGTAATTCCTGAAGAGGTGCATACATTATATCTTGCAGGCAGAACATGCACTTCTCTCCTATTCATGTAGCAGCAACAGTACATATGCTGGTACGTTCATCATCTACCTAAGTGCTTTCCTGAAGAAGATAGGACTTTCGAACTCTTATAAGAATATCCAAACGAAAAGGACTAACACGTCACAGAAAAAGAGAAAATGAGATGACAAAATTTTAATAGTGTCATGCGTGATGACTAAAGTTGACTCAACAGAAAACACTGACGCAAGAAAAATGAAGACTTTGTGCAGAATTAAAACACACCTACAGTCTAAGAATAGGATGGTAATAAAAGCTACAATGGAGTGCCTCGATTGAATAGCATTATGGTAAACCTGAGAACGGAGAAGAAAGCGAGCCTCTTGAAGGGCTGCAGGAAGTCGTAGTCAGTCTCGTGCTTGCGCGGCAAGCGGAACTTCTCGCACATCGGCGCCGGCGCAGGTGGCTTGTAGTACACAAACCGCTCCCGTCGGACATGCAAATTAGAGTACTCCTGCGAAACAACGTTCATTCGGCGTAGTGATGACTTTTTTTTATTACGAATGGGCTTGCGTTTGACCCTAATCACACCTGATGGAAAGTAATGATAGGCTCTAAGGTGGAACACGCTTACCCAGAAGATGCCTAGGTATTAACTCTAGATTTGAATACACCAAGATTATAGGAACTGGGAAACACAAACGCAAACACAAATTCCAAAGTTTAGCAGTGCGAACAAGGAAAGATTTAACGAATCGCTTTATTTGACTCATGGGGAACTTAACCCGCGAGTTATCGGTCCGTCTTACTACGAGCGTCTACCCGCACAGCTAAAAAGTGAACCGTCTGACGTGGTGTTCCGACGTCAACTTAAGAACCTTTTGTTGGAACATCCGTTATATTCTGTTAAAGAATACATGGACTTAGATTTATAAATTTGTAATATATAATTTGACATACCAATCGTACCATATTAATCCTATTACTTGTTAACATTATTTCTTATTATGGTATGAAAAGACGATCCTAACGGTGAAACATTTTATTCCTGATTTTCATTTTATTTTTATTTTGTATTCTTTCTGACGATCTCAATGTGAAATTCTCTTATTTTGACATGTAAAATATGCTGTAATTTGATATTGAGAAATAAATGTCTATGTCTATGTCTATGTCTATGTCTAACCACATGAGGATGGAAACCCTCCCGTCGTCTAGTAGTCCGATGATAAAAAGTAAGTAAATGGTGGTATAAGATCGTGAACTTCCTGAGCGCACTGTCCAAAATACACCTTATAAAAACCAAACCCGTAGTCTAGTGATACCTGCCTGCCGCCTGTTATTCGTAGGACGAGGTGAAGCCTCGTCCTACGAATAATAGGCGGTGATGTGATGTCGGTTCGCAACGGGTACAAAAAGGTTTTCGGTAAATGAAATCTTGGTAATATATTTTTTGTTGGTATTCTATTCACTACGGCGGGGGGTCACATACTGCTTGTTCCTTGGCATAATCCATGGCGTCTTTGATTTGGGGCAGCTGAACGGCTCGGGTGAGATGCTTCCTAGATATCGAGAAGACCTGCACGTGAGTGATCGCTAGTACCGTGTAGAACGCAGGCAGTCCTGGAATTCACACAGTGATATATACCTATTCCAGAATTAGAAACATTAAATGAAAATATTTACCTTCTCATAGGAATATAACGAAAATCTCAAACGTCTTGAATAGGCGGAGCTAATTTTGTTAATTATTTCAAAGTTGCGGATATTTCATATTGAGCAGACCTAACGACTGAAATGGAAAACTTCGGCTATCATTGATAAGTACTTACGAAATAAACATTCTATCACGCCAAAATGGGATTTAGCTTCCAACGTTCCAACAACTGATTTCGTATCTGGACTCAAAATCTGAAAGAGTCCGCTAAATAAAATGAGTAAATATAAGATGTTTTGTAGCGTAACCTAAGTATGTAAATATATCCCACTTGCCCCTAGGCACTCGCACTAGGCAGTCAAAATGCGTTAGTAATTTAAGGCCAAGGGCGGATCCAGGGGTGGGGGGTCATGGGGGTCATCACCCCCCCCCCCCCCCTCGGCAGGACTGGTCTACTGCTATTATGTATTTTTAACCCCTGACGTGAAGGGGGGGGGGGGTTGTATGACGTGACCCCCCCTGAGTCGAATGCTGGATCCGCCCTTGCATAAGGCTAAAATCTATACGAAGTATTTAAAAAACCCGTTTTATTGTTTTGAAATGTCAGAAGGAAACATTCTCAGTAACAAAAAATATACAGCACTATTTGTGGTTTTCAGATTGTGTGAGAGATTATATTGCCAGGAAGAGACGTCGTACGCAGAAGGAAACCTTGACTGAGAAACCTTCGAGAATGGACTGGTATCAGCCCAGTTAATTGAACTCGCAAGGGATAGACAGCGGAGCTGGAAATGTTTTGCTACAGGCACACCATAGAGAATAATTTGTCATATGTGCTTACCTGACACATGCCTTGTCTGATGACATACATCTCATTGCTGATGTCACCTGTGTTCAGAAGTATCTCGTTGGGAGAAGTGCAAAACATCCGAGCTTCTGAGGATATGTTCTTCAGATCTTCTTTATGTAGCAGCTAAAACATCAGGGTAACTCTGACCGAAGTAACTTTCGGCAGTCTTTAAAATACAGTCATCGATGAGCAGTTAACAGAAGCGCATTTTATTACAATAAAGTCCTCGGTTAAGAAGAAGAAAAAGTAACAAAACTGATCTAGTTACTCTTGATGACTTCAGTTAAAACGAAAAAATTGGTACCTTCATAAAAGGTATGCAGAGTATGTACTTGCTGCGCTGGCGCGCGAGGATATCTTGGTACACATGCGAAGGCAGATCGTAGAACACTGAGCTCTGCTTTGTCGTCATTGCATAGGCCTATCATAAAAACATGACAATCAAATGAACAATAGGAGTCGTCATCAATGTCAACATCACAATTAACGCCTCCCGAAAGCAAATATTTATTTCAGAAAAGTGTCTCCTTAAAATACCTACTCCATCCAGATGTTGAAAACACAAAACCGTAATTCTAAGGTTAATAATGATTCACTACATCTGTAAACACCCATTAACTTAATCAAAAATGTGAAAAAATGGCACCTTGTCTGTATACCAGCAAAGCTTCAAATAGGTGATGAACCTGTTCTGCAGTACTGGATCCGCTTCGTTTCTGATAAGAAAGTTCTGCACGCTGGCGATGCACCCATCATAGTCTTCTCTAAAAACAGGAAGGACCTTTAAATAAAATTTAGGTCCAATCCAATCGCTTTATATCCCTCCAAAAATTTTTATTCGTTCTATAAATGTGGGTGAAACAGCGGATGATGAATCACTGTGATCATTTCTAAAAAGCTGCAGGGTAGACACGAACTGATCTTATAGAAGGATCGTATAGTATCACTGTTATTGTATTAAAAAAAAAAACTTAATTTACTGTTATATAGGCAGATGAAGGCAATAATAACACGAATTGTACTTCCTGCACTACTTTTATTTCCGGGCTTGATGGTTATACATTTTCTTTTGAACAATATAAGACAAAACAGGTACGGAGCGCGCGCAGGCGTCTCTTGCAGTTGCTTACTTTACCACAGACCACCTCTTAGAATACAGGGGAACGATATCGTGCCGGCCGTTGAACGGAACGGCCGGACCGTGTAGGGCGAGTGACAGCCATTCGCTCTTGGGGTTGCCGTGCTATATGCTCCCCCTCCAAGTCACCAGATTGACCCGATGGTGGCTTGGCAGGACGTCCTTTCTTACGAGAGTGCTCTACCACAGAGGAAGGGCCTACGTACGGAGTCAACGCGCTGGCATGGTACTTACCCTTGACTTGACCGTTTTTGTCACTTACTGCGTATGAAGTGGGAGATATTACTTGGGAAATCTGTTAGGGTCCCTCTCGTCTCGGTGAAAATTTACTAGTGAAACCCTTCGCGGCGTTACTCTGAAAATGGGTCTCCACGAGGACAAGGTCACCAGATTGATACTCAGGCGCAGGACGATACCCTTTATCGGCATAAGCTTTACGCTTATCCTGCTCGTCTTCAATTCGCCACTTAACCTCTTGAAGCGTAGTCGCGAATCTTGTGAGATATGGGGTTATCTGAGGCACGAAGGTTTCACTTTGGACAACGGTTCTTAAATCCGACTGGACATCCAAAGGAGAACGCAGTTCTCGGGCGAACGTTAAGAAAGCCGCCGTTTTCCCTGTACCCTGATTGTTTGCCGTGTTCAACGCGAAACGCACAGCTGCTAATTGTTCTGGCCATCCTCGATGGTCCGCGGTGAGTAACATAGACAACATCTGCTTCATGTCTTTGTTTTTCCTCTCTGCAGGATTGGCCTGCGGATGGTAAACAGGTATGAGGTTCTGTTGTATGCCGAGTACATACATCAATTTCTGCATTATAGCAGAAACGAACTGTGTTCCATTATCTGATATTACTCGCCGAGGGAACCCATACCTCAAAAACACTTCTTCCAATAGGATTTTAGCACAGCCTTCTGCTGTGGCCTCAACAAGTGGGAAAACCTCCACCCATCTACTGGCAGTGTCTTCTATTAAAAATATCCATCTTTCTCCATTTGCCCCTTCTGGGAGAGGACCAAATAGGTCTATAGCCATAACCTCCATTCGTTGTTGAACCACTGGGGTCTGCAATAACCCTGCGGGTTTTAGATTTGAAGGCTTGAATGCCTGACATAGATCGCACGATTTGATGTACTTGGCCACGTACTGCCTCATATTCCTAAAGTAGTATCGCTTCTGGATCTTCTTCATGGTGCGCTCTAAACCAAGATGTCCCGCCGTTGGAGCATCGTGTAAGTTCTTCATAATCTCTTCTCGCATAGAGGCAGGGACAACCAACTGTGGTTCATCGATGTCGTCATCGTCGTCCTGATGATCCATTCTGTATAACACCCCTTGAGACATGTAATATCCGCGATCTGACCATTTGGCACTCGCTTCGGCCGAGTCTTCTTCGAAGTTCTTAATAATATCCTTTATTTCAGGATCTTCAAGTTGAGCGTTCCGGATTTCTTCAGACCCGCGATGAGGTAAGTCAACACTTACTGGACAAACTGAGCACGATGAGCTGGCAACCGAAACCTGGGAAGCGTCGCATACTGGTCTACTCAGGGTGTCTGCAACGACGTTCGCTCTGCCTGGTGTGTATTCCACCTCCAGGTTGAAGGCTTGGATCTTCATAGCCCAGCGGGCTAACCGGCCGCTGGGAGTCTTTAAAGATAATAACCATTTCAATGGCTGGTGGTCCGTAACAACGCGCACCCGCGCTCCTTCCAAATACCCTCGAAACTTTTCTAGGGCCCATACCACCGCCAATGCCTCGCGTTCAGTTGTGTGGTAATTTCGCTCCGCAGAGGTTAATAACCTGCTGGCATACTCAATTGGCCTCTCTTCCCGTGGACCGTCGCCCTGCATGAGTACCGCCCCCAGAGCGTATGCGCTTGCGTCTGTTCGCAACACGAAAGGTTTCTCAAAATCCGGCTGTTTAAGAATCGGGCTAGTGGACAATCGATGCTTGAGCTCCTCAAAAGCACCCTGCTGTCCTTTTTCCCACTGCCAAGATCGATTCTTCCTCGTCAGCTCAGTAAGTGGTTGAGCTACTGCCGAAAACTGTGGAATGAATTTTCGGAACCACGAGCAGGTCTGCAAGAAGGTCCTCAACTCCTTGAGATTCGTCGGCGGCTTCATTTCCAGCACGGCGTGTACCTTGTCGGGGTCCGATTCGATGCCACGTGCTGACAGCACGTGTCCCAGGTAAGTGACTCTTTCTCTTGCAAATACACATTTATCTCTGTTTGCTTTCAGGTTAAACACGCGCAGCCTATCGAAGACTTGCTGGAGATCACGCAGATGAGCATCTAGGTTGTCTGAGATGACAAGAAGATCATCCAGGTAAGCTACTACGCTGACATCCTTCAGTCCTGACCTTAGACGATCCATCATGCGTTGGAATGTTGCTGGGGAATTCTTGAGGCCAAACGGCATGCGCTTGAACTGATACGTTCCGTAAGGTGTTATAAAAGCCGTTTTTGGTCTGTCCTCTACAGCCACATCAATCTGCCAATAACCTGATTTTAAATCAATAGTGGACATTACACTGTTAGCCTTCGTTGATTGAACGAGATCGTCAATCAGAGGAAGCGGATACTGATCAGATCGAGTCACCCGATTCAATTTTCGGTAGTCCACGCAGAACCGGACCTCTCCGTTCTTCTTTGGTACCAGTACTACCGGCGAAGCCCATTCGGACTCTGCTTCCTCAATTACATCTTCTTCTAACATCTTGTCCAACTCTTGACGTATAATATCCTTCTTTGCCGGCGTGACTCGGTACGGTGGTCCTGCAATCGGGGAAGCATTGCCCGTATCAATGCGATGAACTGCAAACTGTGTGGTCCCTCCCCCTGGTTCGAAGATGTCGCTATTTCGATCCAGTAGTGAAGCAAGTCGTTCCCGTTCGTCTGACACCAACTGTGCCCCCTCGTCCTCGCGGAGACCCACAGACGATAAAACGAGACTAGACTGACCCTCGAATCGCATCAGTTTTGGTTCGCGATCACCTTTAATATACCACGTACGTGTAGAATAGTCGAGCACCATGCCAACGTCGTTGATGAAATTCATCCCTAATAAAGTTTCAGTAGCTTGAGGCAACATCACAAAGCATACCTCCACTATCTCTCGCCCTACATTGACGTTAACGCGAGTTACATCCACTTGTTCGCTGCCGGTACGCCCGTCAGCATATTTAAGGTCCGTCACAACACTTTCAAAATGATGACCATTCTTTTCTAAGACGCTGCGTAAACTAACACTACCTATGGAATGTTCAGCTCCGGTGTCCACTAAAACACTACCGGTTTCACCGCAAACTTTAATATCAATTTTAAAACGCTTTCTAGGGTCCATCATTTTACTACCACCAATAGCTCGAACGGACTGAAACGATGATGACGATGCTGGCTTACTGGTGGACTGTCCCTCCTTACAGGTCGGACACCTGGATCGTATCACACCAGGTGTGCCACATCCAAAACAGGTTATCTCTGGATGGTTTTCTGGCTTAGCCTCTTCCTTCACCTTCGGTCTCTCTGAAGTAATTTTAGGTGACTTCAGTAACTTTTGACATGACTCTTTCACGTGGCCAAACATTTTACAGTATCCACAGCGTGGTCTTAACTTTGCACCATGGCCAGAACTAGTTGAAGTAGCCGTAGCGGGAGCTGAAGATGTAGCACTCGACTGCGTCGAGGAGTGGGAAGAACTGGCAGGCGTTGACTTCCGCATTATGGTCCGACCTTCCTCAAAAATGTCTTCGACTCTCCGTGCCATTATCAAGAGTTCTGTGAAAGTATTGAAATCTGTCCTTGGAATCTTCTCTCGGACTCTTCTATGAAGTAGCCCATAAACCATATCAATCTGTACAGTTTCTGACAGAGTACAAGGGGGCAATTGTGCAAGCAGAGCTCTACACTTACTTACAAAGATGTCAGTTACTTCTTCCCCTTGTTCTGTACTAAATAGCTCCCGATAAACACGATGTGGTGGTAGCCGTGGACCATATGTACTTCGAAGGAGTGTAATTGCCTCTTCCCATGTCTCGACGGAGTGTTTAACCCCTTGCCACCATGTAGCGGCCAAGTCGGTAAGTAACATGGGCAAACCACGCAAGGCAATAGTGTCTTCCATGCTGACACAGTCCTTATAAACCTGGATGGCTTCAATAAATGCTACCACATTTGAAGACTTTCGTCCATCGAACCGTGCTGTACACGTAGCAAAATTACTGTTAGCATTTGATGTTGGTAGACGCATCATTCCCATAATCATGGCCAGCTGTTGGTCTGTCATGATGAGTGGTGTGGGCGCCGCGGCTCCAGCCGGCGGCGCATGCGCAGATTGTGATGATTCAGCAGGTGTTGGTACACCCTGCACCTCTGGAGGCACCTGCTGGTCGGTCCCTGAAAGTGAGTCCGTCTCACCCATGTCAGCATCAACCCCTGGTCTTTGCTGATTAGAACCCAAAGCACCATTTCTCGTAAGCACCATTGTTAATAAAGCACTATGACAGGCCAATAACAAAAAATGTACACCCAAAACCGTCTTTTAAAACAAGTCCACACACAACTAAAGCAAAAGCAAAAGAGTCCAAATATATAAATTGTTAGTCCACAGCTCTTTATGCTAGCACTGATTAAAAATACAAAACAGCAATTGTGTCCATGTCACATAAAAACAACAAAAATATTCATCAAGTAAAATGAAAGTTCCACTTGACAATGTCTATTCTTAAAATCACTGGAAGTAGCCACACAAATAAGAAATTGTCTATATGTTAAACCACAATAGCATTTTAGCACAGAGTAAAAGTTCACAAATTGTCTTTGTCCATTGAGATTCCCAGTTACAAGAATAAACAAAACTATGCTAGCTACTTATCGTCCCTCTTATGCAGTAGTGATGTACAAGCAGGCAATCACTCCCGCTGGAGTGTAGGCGGCCTGGCCTGCCTGGCAGGCAGTGCACGCACGCGTCAGCGAGCGATCTCAGCGCGACGGGTTAGAGCCAGCCGTCTGAGGCCTGACAATAGGTTAGCGCCGGCCGTCGTCGGCCTGGCGAACAGGAACCACAAGTACACTTCACTAATAGACCTAGATAACGCCGCGGTACCGCGAAAAAGTCTACCGATGTACACGAAACCCAAATCACAATATTCCCGGGTACTGTACCGTTATACGTTAAAGATGTTCACATCTAAACACTGTTCGACCTATAATACACCGCACTCGTAACAGCTAACTACCTATATACAATTTATACAAAGTTTATTCAAAAGTTTGCTATAACAACACCAATAAGTTATGAAAAAATCCTAAGTTACAAATCGGCGTCGGTTTTTACGAGTCTGAATGAAACGTCACTTGTCACTCTTGTCAGTGTCAATTTCTGGCGCGATTTAGATTCGTTCACTTATGGCGTGGTCATTCGCTACTATTTGCGAGCGTGCAAAACTAAACCTTATGTCCTAAACAATACGGATCACTAAATAAAGGTTAGAAAATTTACACAACGAAACACGAGGTTAAATAAGTTCGAAATACTGAATAGGGCACATTAAACACTTAAATACGATTGTCTAGCATCACAGGTAACAACCAAGGGCGTCGTAATAGTTCGGCATACTCGCACTCGCGGATTAAAATGCCTGAATACCTGACCAACAGGTATTATTTACGGACACGTTTGTCACTTGTTTCTAGATGTTTAAACAAATCGTTCTTGTAAGCCACTATTTGCACAAACTTCTTCTGTTGTAGTTACACACAGATACACTGCGAGTCCAAGAAAATGTTCATCAAGCCCACACGTTGGGCAGCCATTTATAGGCAGATGAAGGCAATAATAACACGAATTGTACTTCCTGCACTACTTTTATTTCCGGGCTTGATGGTTATACATTTTCTTTTGAACAATATAAGACAAAACAGGTACGGAGCGCGCGCAGGCGTCTCTTGCAGTTGCTTACTTTACCACAGACCACCTCTTAGAATACAGGGGAACGATATCGTGCCGGCCGTTGAACGGAACGGCCGGACCGTGTAGGGCGAGTGACAGCCATTCGCTCTTGGGGTTGCCGTGCTATAGTTAATATCTATCTAAAAGAACTGTTTTTCTCCTGGTCATATTTATTAGGCATATTTAATGTTTAAATTACAACTTATGGTCATGTCATGATGTGTACATATATTTTTGGACTGTAATCTAGTCTTAAGTGTTTATCCTACCTATTTTATATTAATTTTGATTGCTGGCTGTTTTATGTACCTTTTGAAATAAATAAAATAAAATAAAATACTAAAGACTCGGAGTTCACCTAAAAGCGTTAGACACCATAATGGTCGCGGAGTAGACGGCCTCGATGCAGATATGCAGTACAATAGCCACCTCCAGCACTAGCATAGTGTAAAGCATGTTGCTCAGGTTCTCCACGCCCCAGGTCTCCAGGTGTGCTGTCAAGGAGGAATTGAAAGCTGAACTTTAGTTGATTGTCATCATCATTTACCTAAACAGAACGCTGTCTAATTACTGCTGAAAATAGGCCTCGCACGAGAATTGGATTGTACATAATTAAGTAAAACAGTAAAGTGTAAGGGAAATCCTAGCCAAATACCTACCTCTATAATAAAAAGTAATTCGACCACTCCTGGCGATCATGCACATTTACTTCGATAGCGATGTTGGGAATCTCACAGTCGAACAACAATACAATATACATAATTAAACTCTACATAATCAAAGAACTGCACATACATAAGTAAACGTAATTACTTATAAAAAAGTATGGCATACAGCAGGCGGTCTTATCGCTAAATACTTAGCTTTGTCTTGTAGAGAGACCACCTTTGGATAGTGGAGACGAAGAAAGCAAACTAGGTTGTTAGGCGGCGTTCGGTACTAAGAAAGATGTCAATCTTTCCTATAACCACACGGTGGACATGGCCTATAAAAGCATGATTTCGAACACAATTCGAATGAAGTGTCAATTTGGGTGCGAGGACGTCTGTACGCTTTTAAATGTGTTTTGTATACCACTACGCGGGCCAACGTTTCACTCTCCATATCCGGATGAAACAAATAACGGTAAGGGCGAGATGGGCGCGAGTTGCGCGCCGGCTATATTCAAGCGGATGATTCTGTGGCCATTCTGTATGTAGTGTAGTAGGTACTATTAAATATTCTTTCCTGTAACATTAACATTCTCTATTTCTGAAGTTGTATCTTTACCTGTGAATGTGATCATCGAAGTGGCCCAGTACAGCCCGAAGGTCAGTCGATTAAACACGGTATCGTCGTTCAGAGGTGCGTCTTTCCAAAACGGCTGGTGAGTGAAATTACTGACGATGCAATATCCGTACCTGGAACAGTTTTAGTTATAAGAAGTAGACACGGTAATAAATTATTTAAGCCAAAATACCTAACAGTAGTAAATTAGCAAAAGAAAAAACCCTTTGTCCCCTTTATTTACCAAAAACTGTCATCAGTCGGTAAATGACGGTGAATGTGGCTGATGATATAATTGATACAGACAGCAAAGTGATACCTACGTGATCAGGCGAACACTATTGTTAAATTGGTTGCTTTTCAAGTTAACACTGATTATTAATTATACCATGGAGAAATGATACAAGAAGAGTGGCAGTGCCCATACTGTAGTGCGTGCTCCGAAAGTTCCGAAACCCGGGTTAACACTAGATCCTAGATATCGATCTAGCAGTTGCTAGTAGCAACTTGCTACCGCTACTTAAAGCTAGATGGCGAGCCGAACGCAAAGCATATTATTGCTTAACAGTTTACAACTTAAAAACCGAAGTCTCTGTGTAATAAGAGGATTTCAAACAAGAGTTCTCGTTATAATATAAGTTGTAAATTGTTTAGAACTACACTTTGCGTTCGGCTCGCCATCTAGCTTCAAGTAGCGGAGCAACTGCTAAACGGTCGGGTAATCGGGGCTCAGCCACTGGATATCTAGATATCGATCTAGTGTTAACCCAGGTTTGGGAGCACGCACTACAGTATGGGCTCTACCACTCTTCTTGTATCATTTCTCTATGATTATACATAAGAGTAAGAAAATTACATACCGAAAGCACATGAAAGCTTGTTGCAAGGCGGCGAAGAGATAGCAAGCAATGATGAGTAGAAGCGTGTACGAGAGGAAGCGAATCACATTGCTGTGGTACACGTACTCCCCTTCCAGTGACTTCATCATGTGGAAGACCTGGCCGAAGAGGATCAGATCAGAAATAGAACTCAGAACTCAAAGCATTTATTTTGACAGAAAAAATACTCACTACAACATAACAAAGTTTTAAAACACAGAAGACACAATACAAATATTACAGAAAATAAAATGAAATTAATGTACCAATAAGCGTCTGCTGACACCATTTGTTTGAAAATTTGTAATGTTGTACTTTGAAAACCATACGAATATTTGACGAACCGAACAAATTGAAAAAGTGTTTGAAGCGTTGGAGCGAAATCAAGCGTGAAGCTCAACACTAATCAAGATAGAGTATCTTTGATCACTGGTAGACGTGACCACTGTCCCAATAAAGTCCTGTCTCTTACTTACTGTCCAGTAAGTCAAGATGAGCAGAGGCGACACACCTTCAAGTCAAGGCAGTAAAGACGTACCTTAGGCAGCCGGAGGATCTTGTTGATCCCGTTAAACTTGCCGTCGAAGACGAACATGAAGACAGGCACGGTGGCAAGCAGGTCCAGCGCGAACCAGTAGTTGCGAACTTGCACCGAAGACGTTTGCAGGAACGTGATCGGCACCCCTGACGAGACGCCATTATACTCGACGATGTTACTATTATCAGTGACTTGACCATCGTTAAATCCATCAATGCTTTTATCTTATATCCTTTCTTGAAGATTGAACAGATTCTTTTTTAAATTTTGAATCTAGTTTCAATCTAAGTTAAGCAAGGGCGAACACAAATTCTTAAATAAAATTCCTAAATGAAAAATGTATTATTGCATATAGAATAAATGGCAACAAACCCTCCTCCACGTTGGCGCCGGTGGACAGAAAGGCGAAGATGTCGATGATGTAAACGGCCGTCATCATACTGTCGAAGAAGTAGAACTCGAGCGGCACGTCCTTGCGGAACACCAGGTAGTACGGGTACGTCTGGCGGACAGACTTAAATGAAAAAGGAAGCGCTCATAAGATAAATTGGTTTTCAAAGAAATCTTTTTAGAAGTAAATTTTGAAAGAAATCTCATAGGTATCAAATTAAATACTCCCATGAAATGGACGGGTTATTCATTCCAAAGTGGAAAACAGTTAACTCAAATTATCGACTAGATTCACCAAGATTGAATCATCTATTCACTTGACTATACTCACAATACAGATGATAAGTATGAACAGGGTCACGACCCAGTTCCAAGCGGTGAGCAGCGATGAGGTCGGCTGCAGGATCCAGGGGAATGTCTGTCGCAGGCAAATGGGGTCCGTATCGTCGGCCAGCGAAGCGTCAGCTCGCTGCAACGTTGATAAAATTAAATGCAGGCCAATGAAGGTCACCGCGAATGAATTCACCGCTAGCGGCGATTGAATCGCGTCTGGTGCAGTGTTGCCAATGTTGCCAATTTCGCACAAGTTTTTGATTCACAGGAAAGGACCTACGTTTCTCATGACATAGCACCCTGACAGCTCAAGGAAGTAATCTGAGCGCAACAAAAGGAGCTCCACTCCGGCATCCCTCGCCTCCTTCAGCGATGTCAGGGTCTTCTTCAAGTGCATTATACTGCTCTTGAATCTGTAGACAATCATTCAAAGTTCGATATGCTAATATTTTTCTTACACAACCAACTTACGACATTTGTTATAGGTATTTTATATTTACTTGGTTAGTGGTCGGGATGGCTTCGATAAATTATGCATCCTCACTCTCGTCAGGTGGCTCTATGACAAAAGAAAAAGAATAATATCGTCTCTTGCTGGTCATCAAATTAACATACTTACGCATCACTTGAAAATAACTGGAAAATAAGTGCATGAATTAGCAATGCAAAAGGGAGGTAGGTAAGTATTAGCAGCAGGCGTTTGAAGCAGGCTACCAAAATTCCAACAGCGACCAGCGGCAGCGGCGGGCATTTCCCTTTGCAAGTATACGTGAATACTAAAGCGATGGTATTGGAATTCTTAGCGCGGCATAAACTACCCACAATTGGTTTTCTTTCTCTATCTGGAAATGTTAACCGAGGTGGGTTACATTGAGCTCGTGCTGCATCAGGCTGTTCTGGCCCTGGTCCCGGTGCATGAGCGCGACGCGCCACAGCGGCTCGGCACGCAGCACGTGCGCCGTGCAGAATGTCGCAGCGCGCATGGCGACGTGCGCGCGCCCGCCGCCCGCCGCGCACGCGCCGAACGGCGTCAGGATTGTGCCGCGCGTGAACCGCAGGATCGGGGACAGGTCGTCTTCGGCTGTCAACATCTGGCAGGCAAGGTTGTTACATTGATGATCTCCTTCTAGGCAATGCCTAAAGTAAGCTATAGGTACGAGTACGAGTATGTATTAAAACAATAGAATCGCTACAGTTCTCGGCAAGCGCTGGTGGAAGATCTGTGCGTATGTATAAAACAAAAAAATTTATAGAGTAAACTACATCCCAGAACTACTAGGTAGTTGACTAACATGATGTTCTGAGAAATCTACAGATGTCAATTATGTGCAAACCTCGATATCTCCGTAAGCAATGTATATGATGGAATTCTTCTTCGAGTTGCGCTTAATGATAGCGTCTCCCGGAATAAAGTGGATGGTCTCCATCATCTGCGCCACTTCGTAGAGGAACTGGTACGTCAGGTCTCGGAGGAGGCGGGTCTGGAGCAGATGATCACGATCAATGTGTCTTTAGCTTTGGGTTTCTTCGAACGCAAATTCTTCCCCTAATGCCTAGCTGATCGAGGAGTGCGTATAATTTCTTAGTGACCTACTTTGTGGTATTTATAGAATAGGTATTACCTACCTAATAAATATCCATATCCATGACAAAGATGTGTACATACATACATATACATGTAGTGACAACAAACATAACTATAGGGCTTATTTTTGCTAATATATACTTATAATTATACCGGTTGCACTTACATCTAGATTTTAAGGTCTATTTAGTTTTAATATTTTGCTGCACCCTCACAGGGTCCATGTTAGTACTTAAGAAAATATTGTAACATCTTGTAAAAACCATGGTTTGGCAATAAATGATATGAATATGAATATAATAATTGATTTGTAATAATGCCAGAAAGCTTATTGAATAAGACTGCAAGATGGACCTCTCATCAAATATGGGAGAATTAAATTCCAAAGTAAAAGGGCTTCCTTTCCTTGAGTGAGCTAATGTGGGCTTGGTGGACTGACCTTCTGTATGGCCTCGAAGTAAATGTCCGTGTGGACGCTCTTGGGAAGGACGTGCGGAAAGGTGGGCAGCAGTTGGGTCGCAGACACAGCGCGCTGCTTGTGCCAGTACATCTTGTAGAACGTCTCCACCTTGTCGCGGATCAGCTGCGGGATGTGGGACTTTTTCTGAGGAAAATATACTTAACTATAGTACACCTTTCATAACGCAACAATCGTTAGCACTTAGCACTAAGTATTCCTAGACGTCTAAATTAGACTTTGAGGATCTAATCTAAGACTTCAGTTAACGGCCCTACAGCCAAATGCAGGGGCAACAAGCCAACAACAACGGCTCGCTATTTTGATTGTGCGAAATTCAATCTAGACGCTCGTTAGGTAACGTATAACAAGCCAAGATTAAGCATTAAGAGATTTTTAAATTTACCTACCGATGAGCGTAGAAAATAGTGCGACACATCTGCGAAGTAATACAAAGGTACAGTGTGTGAAGTCCCCAATTCACACTAGTTGCTGGATCTGCTGGACTAAATATAGCCCAGACGTAACGAGGGGAACCCCGTACCCAGCAGTGGGATGTAAATAGGCTGTTATAGTGGCGGTGGAATAGCACCATCTCCTGGGTGATAGATGAGCCGGTAGCGCGTGTGAAACTCCTCCTGGGCGCATGTGGAAGATGACGATGAGAACATAGAGTCAAACTTAGAACAGCACCATATCTTGTATGATAAGCCGATAGCGCGTGCGAAACTCCTCTTCGGGGCGCATTTGGATGCTGATGACGGCAGAGAGCGAGGCCACCGCGGCGCCCGTCACCGCCAGGCAGCCGGCCATCATCACCACGAGGAACGCCGCGCGCTCCAGGTCGTTGCTCGGGCTCATCGCCGGCCTAAACACAAATGGAAAAATAAGACAACTTCGTTGGCTAACTAGTTTTAGTTAACGAAACAAGTTAGTTAACAAAAACTAGTTTTCGGTAGTCCTCCAACAGGGCCATGAAACAAAAGGTTTTTCTTGGTCTACGAGCTCGTCACCGATACCTACGTACGTATATCCTTAGAACCTCTTGCCAATTGACTCAGGTCCACTATTTATTAATGTACTATGAAACTATGATTACCTAATCATATCTCTATCGTCGATCACAAGACAGCAACAGAGGCTGATGGAGAGTCGATTTCCATATCCGTGCACTCACCCGATGGGGATGAACACCTTGTTGATGACATAGAGCGCCACAAAGAACCTCCGCGCCGTGCTGTTGGCGTCCCACGCCTCCGCGTGGCTGCTCAGCTCCATGGCTGACGCCAGCATACGCTTCCCCACCGGCACGAACGGATCCTCCAACTATACCACAGACCACACACAAGGTAACATTTTTGATAATTTCAGAGTGTTAAAGCTATTTTATGACAGTAAAACTAACGTAATCTGGGGTCAGATTATGTTGAAACCCCACGGTTCTGACTCGACACAATAATGAGGTCTCATTGTGGCACAAGCCTAATAGTAACCTTTATTTATTCTCCGAATAGAAAAGTTACCGAGTCTATGTAGAGCCAGACGTAAGCGCACGTGATCCGTATCACGATGCAGGTGTAGACGATCTTGAGCGCCGTGATCAGGAGGCTGCCTTGCATGCTGTCGTTGTCCACCTTGTCTAAAAAAAACATTCATGATTCAGGTCCGAAGTGGGAGTCTGTCTCGAGGTAAGCAGACTTAACAGTGCAGTGCTAAGCATGAAGTGCAAGTTACAAGTCAGAGGCTTTGGGGACCCCAATATTTGACTGTAAGTAGTCTATTGTCGGAACCCATTTACCGATCCGTGTTTTTGGTGGGATTGTAAATAGGACTGCGCATTAGACTCAGCGTTTACACAGTGGATGACCCTGTGGGTTGGCTGGCAATGTAGAAGATATGATATGTCTGCATTACTCCGCCACGGCTGATGATTTGGCGGAGTATGTTCGCCAGAAGACCGGCTTCTCCCTGAGGGTGTTCCCGCTGCGTTCGCGCCACTACGTGCACTTCAGCTCTTTTGTGGTGCGCGTGCCGCGGCCGCTGCTGGAGAACATCGAGAGTGCTGACTTCTGGCCGAAGGGTGTCGTGTTTCGACTTTCGGCGATTCCGGGGCAACCTACCGAATCTTACACCGGAGATGACAATGCAGCGGAGCCACGCCGTTTCGTCGCCTAAATAGTTTTATTTGGTTTCATGACACATTGGTGTTAACTGTAAGGTCATGTTAAACTTTTATAAATAAAAATAAATAAATAAATAATGTCTCCAGGAACTCTCACATATATATCGGAAGGGCCGATGAAGACGCAAGTAGTAGCAGACCAGCCTCAGCTTTTGATGCTGCTCGATGAGGATGGCGTGGTGGATGTACGTTAGAAGGTCCAAGACGAAGGCCACTGTGAAACGAATGGAAAGGCTTATTGAAGACGAACCCGGATACTTCATACAAAAATTGTATTCTGGTGTAGTATTTGCTCGACGCTCAACGCGCGAGATGATCGTACGAGATGTAGCTTTTCAGAGAAAGCTAGGCATGTGTGTGAAGTCCCTATCCACGCTGGGTCCGTGTGGTAACAAAAGCGCACCCTCTTGTAATGAGACTGAGAATGAGACACTGGTGATAGCAAAGGTATAAAAGTCGAGTTAATGAATAACAGCTGAAGTGGTGATCTTTAGAAAGTGACTTTTTTTCTTGACAATTAACCTGGATGAAAAAAATAATCCGATATTAACAGCCCATGAGAAAGCTCGAAGGGAAATTCAGAACCGAAATACTTACCGAAAAATATCGAATTTATCATATAACTCCAATCTAAATTTTATCGTGTAATTCCAAAATTTTCTTTCATTTAATTACAAAACATAACTGTATTTTACACTTTTCGTGTCCAGATATAAATATTATATGACTTAATTAATTAATTTTATTATGTTTATATTTTTCTCTAATTACTTCTGTACCTACTTTTCGCAGTGTGGTTTATAAACAACACACGCCTTGGTCTGAGAAATGGACAATGTTGTTTGTAGACCACATTAGACCACATATGATATTTCCGAGCCCAGGCTCAATGAAATAATGTTTGTTTTATTATTCTATACCTAGAAATACATCCAATAAACTGGTTTTTGACTTCTTCAAAAAAAAAACTTGGACATTAAAGGGTTTTAAGCTGAATGCGAAAATTATTGACGATCGTCGACCGGCTTCGGTACAACAACAGTTCGATCATCAACAATATTCTCTAAGGCACAGAATATTATATACATAACTAGCTTTTCCCCGCAACTTCGTATGCGTAGAAATATTAAAAAGTAAAATCCCGATTTTTCCCGTTCCCGTGGGAATTTTGCAAAATACTTTCTTAGCGGATGCCTACGTCATAACATCTACCTGCATGCCAAATTTCAGCCCGATCCGTCCAGTGGTTTGGGCTGTGCGTTGATAGATCACTATGTCAGTTACCTTTGAGTTTTATATATTTAGATATTCTAAGGTTCAATTTGTTTCTTAGGAGGCATTCGATGCAAAATAATTCTATCAGGGACATAAAGCAATAATACTCTATATTAGTCGGAAATATACTATACTAGTCGGAAAGACCCACCTTTCATACACAATGTGAAATTTTCACTAGGCGACATCCGCACGACGGCAAACGCTATGCAGCCGACGTGGATTAGGTAGACGACGTCATACGTGACGTGCAAGTAAGTGGTTTCCGGGATCTGCAGGTCCACGATGCAGAAGACCAGCATGAAGAGCACCATGCCGCAGATGAGGAGGTTCCAGGGGGTGTTCTCGTGTAATTTGTGGAAGATTTCCACCAAGTGTCCTAGCTGACAACATGCTGGGTACCCAGGCTGAGGGGCAAAGACGTCAAGATATACTACTACTACTACAGCCTATTCGCGTCCCACTGCTGGGCACGCCTCCTCTCATCACGAGAGGGTTTGAGCTATAGTCCCCACGCGGGCCCAGTGCGGATTGGGACTTCACACACATCTTTGAATTAATTCGCAGATGCTGCAGGTTTCCTGTTGTTGTTTTCCTTCACCGAAAAGCATGGTGGTTAATTCAAATCGAATTTCGCATATAAGGTAAACTTAGAGGTGCGAGGCGGGATCGAATCCGTGACCCTCTGCATAAGAGGCGGGAGGTCGAACCACTAGGCCACCACGACTTGTCAAGATATAATGCGAAAGCATAATATTTAATGCCCCATTTCGTCAACAGCTTTTGGGCTGACTTGTATATCACTCATGGATTCATTCGGCACAATACAAATATGTGCTTTGCGCGTTATTCAGAAGACAAGTATGTCGCTTCGCCACGCGCCTTCTTAGTTGTGTCAAACGGCGGACACGGCCTATAAAAGCACGATTTCGAACACAATTCCAATGAAGTGTCAATGTTTGCGTGTGAGGACGTTTGTACACTTGTAAATGTGTGTGTACCACTACGTGGGCCAATGATTCACTCTCCCTCCGGATGAAACATAATGGCCACGGAATCAAACGGGTGATTCCGTGACCATTATGTTTGTGTACTATTAAAAATATTTTGTGGTTGTGTCATGCTCTAGGTATCTTTATCTTATTTCAGGAATATTCGAGATCAAAGTAAAATACTTAACTGGCGTTGATCAGCTAATAATTTCTTTGGGACGTGCATCTGGCTTATTCTTTTTTTGCTGGAGGTCGGAACTAATGCGGGGCCCGTCCAAATGGCTTGGGTACCACCATCTTACCCGCTAACCTGTCTAATCGCATCAGTGCTCACATTGTTGTACATCACATTGTTTGAAAATGTGTATGAAAATTCCTACAGTTTAAATACGGCTATATCGCTGTACCGCTTTAAGACTACGGGAGGCTACTTTTTATTCCAAAAAAACTCACAGTTCCCACGAAACGCTCTAACCAAATTTTCATGCGGACGAATCGCGGGGGACGGTTAGTTTTATATAATATAAGTATATTGATTTACCTCGCGATATAAATCCAACGGAGAGCTGTCCAGAGAAGCATTCCTCTTGTATCTGATGCCTCTAGGATGCATCCTTGCATTATCAACTTACTAACAGTTTTCTTTATAGTTAAACACTTACTAAACCTAGAAGATGCCTAGAAGTAGTTAATGTTTTGACAGAACTTCTGCATTTATATAAATACTTCACGTTGACATTGTAAATAAATATACCAAAGAGTTTCTTAAGATTTTGCAAATACACAATTTGAATTTACCACTGAGCTTTTCGGTGAAGGAAAACATCCCCAATCCGCAATGGGCCCGCGTGGGGACTATAGCCCAAACCCTCTCGTGATGAGAGAGGAGGCCTGTGCCCAGCAGTGGGACGCAAATAGACTGTAGTAGTAGTAGTATAGTTGCAAATACTTAAATAGAGATTTGACAGAATCTGATCCCGACTGTATTTCCAGCGGAAATATACTCGTACCTTCGGATAATCGTAGTATATGTTACGTATTACGTACTTACCAACGTTACTTATGCCAATATTCATCAAAATTTGTCCTGAAGTTGATGGGTGAGAAAGATCCTAACAAACATCCCATCGCCATCCATAGACCAATTTTAAAGTTAATTATCGTTAGTATATTTAAGTAGATTAAGGCCCGTTTACAATATTCACAAGAGGTCTCGTTTTGCGACAGGCGGTTAAATGATATGCCATGGCCACTGGATTCCTTCATTTGCCTTAGCGATTTGATCAAATCCCTGAGCTATTCTGGGGAAAAGATAGAATGAGCTTTTTAAGTCAACTTGATTCGAAGATTTTACTAAACACGTCTAAGTACTGATTTGATCAAATTCCTAAACAGATTTAGGTAAATAATAAAATAGAACGTCATACAGTCGTGTTTAGGATCGGCATCGTGTTGTGATTAAAAGTGCATTATATATTCTTACAAGTAGGTAAGGTTTTGTTCAATAAGCACTTTGATAAATAACGTAAATAGTAAATACTAACCTAACCTATCCAAGTCGGATTTGCTCCAAACTATGGTGAACTGCCGAACTTATTTTCGTTTTTTTGATCATCTCCCGGGACTTGATCATATCCCTGAGGTACATATCCCTATATACGAGTAGTCTAGTGATTTGATCAAATCCCTAAACTACGTGTTTCGTAAAATGTTCGAATCTAGTTGACTTAAATAACTCGATCAAATTGCTAAGGGAAATGAAGAAATCCATCGGCCATTGCTATAATTCTATCATTCCCCTAAAACGGCTCGGAGACTTAATCAAATCACTGAATTTCGCAAGGGAAATGATACAAAGCGATGTATTTGTATTATCCCCCGCGACTTGATCATATCCCTGAGGAATTTGATCGAATCCCTGTTTTTATCATTTCCCTGCGACATATACACTATTAGCGATAAGACCGCCTGCTGTATACCTAACAACATGTTTTCCTGATCTTTTTGTTATGTCCTTTTTTTCTCTAGTGTTAGTGTTCAATAAAGAGTATTTGTATTGTATTGTATTGTATACACTCGACGAGATGGGCGTGCTCAGCCGTGGCACGTAAATAGGCTGTAGTGGTTGGTTGATTGAGAGAGAATGGAAAGAAACAACATTTCTTAAACATCAATTATTTTAATTACTTAAAAGTATAATTTAACATCACATATGGCGCTACTAAATTCGTAATTTTGTACTAAAATGCCCGTTACCAATTTTGAAACCTTGTGGTCCCTACGTCACAGGACGGTAGGTATTAAAAGCGATGGCATCACACCCGACGCAAATAACAAACAGTATTTAAAACTTCCACTATCGGAGAACAGGAGCTCCATTAGAAACGTTACATATGGATAGAAAGAAAAAAGGATAGTGAGCGTCTTTATCTCTATCCCTAAATAAGAATACATCTTCTGCTTATTCACTGATAGGTATGTCAGTAAATATTGTAAGCAGGTAATTCGATAAATAGGGAGATGGGGTACCTATCAGTGAGGAAATATTTTTTCAGTGTTATACCGTATATGCCCCACAGTAACTTGTTTTATTGAAACGCATCCTTTTTAGGGTTCCGTAGTTAAATGGCAAAAAACGACCCTTTTAATTTCGTAAGTCACAGTTTCGTGTTTCACAGCCATGGTTGAAATCTGGAACTTAGGTGTGTTCTTTGAAGAGCTATAAAATGGTGCAGTACGATTATGTGGTAAAAAGTGTGTATCTAAGTTTTTCTACTACTACTAGGCAAAGTTGGTTTGAACAAAATTGGTCGTGTAGTTTTTTTTATGTCATATAATATTTGCTACTACGGAACCCTTCATAAAAGCGAGTCTGATTCGCTCTTCGGGTTATTTTAAGCGACGTGCCACAAGGTTCCCTGGCGTGAGCTCCTACTTCGCTTTGGTCTGGCTCCGGAGGTACTCCGCCCGGAACTGCCGGTTCATACGCAGGCCGATCTTGGTTCGTAGCCACACTGGAGGCAGCTGTGTGAGGAACGCCTGGAATGGAGAACGAATTTATTAGAAAGGCCCCATTTTGGAGGGTTGAAGTAAAGGAGCGCAATCTTTATAGTTCCAAAAGTGGACACCAAATCGGATAGATTGGGGGCGCTGCGGTCGCCACTCCAGTCAAGCCACCTAGGCAGATAGTCTGCAGTAGCGCCTTCAGATGGCGCTGTTGCTGAGGTGAAAACGGTTGTGAGGAGAGTGTGTTTTGTTTTATTGCTTATCAAATCCGCTGGACACGTTTTCAGCTGTTTCCCCATAGATTGCGCTCCTTACCAAGACAAATTCCACACTCCATAGGCCCCTCCTCGATCAAGCCATCAGAATAAGAAAGAGGTATAAACAACGTTAGGTTTTATATTTTAGCAACGCATTGCAGGAGTTTACAACCGACCCTATGGTGACCACTGCCTTCTATATATATATCTACCGACTTTCTATTCTTAAATGACATTGTTACAACTTATAAATGGGTTCCCAGAACGTGGTTCAAAGAGAATAGTAGTATATAGGGTCAAGCAAAACGTTGTGACGATATGTTACCCACAGTATCAGCTATCGATACTACATAAGCACGTTTTTTAGGTTTTTATTTTTTTCTGTGTGCGTGCGAGTACGTCTATGTACACTTGTAAATGTGTGTTTACCTACTACGCGGGCCAGTGATCCACTCTCCATCTCCGGATGAAACAAATGACGGTAAGGGCGAATTGGGCGCGAGTTGCGCGCCGGCTAGATTCAGGCGGTTGATTCCGTAGCCATTCTGTTTGTAATAATATTAAATACTTTGCGACCCGAGCAAAGTTCGGTCGCCAGGTACTCTTATATAAAATATACCCAAGTTGCTCATCTTTTTCAGCTAAATGATTTACCTGAATCCCATGCAACCAGTAGCCGGTAGTATCATCCACTCGGCCTAGCGTAGCGACAGCAGATCTAGCGTAAGACTCAGCCGTGGCCACCATCGTCCCGCCGGCCATCACAGTCTCAGAGAAGGCGTTCATCTTAGTGGCCACGAAGAACGGCGCCACGTGCTGCACGTAGATGCCCTTGGGGGCGTATTCCTCGCGGATAGCATGCGTGAAGCTGCGGACGTATGCCTGGAAAAAATAATGGCCCATTTAGATAAATAATTCCATAATAATAACCTCTCTGATATTTGGAAGCTATGCGATCTCACAAGTCAACACCCTAGTTACATATGCGCTCACTTTAGTCGCGGCGTACACGGCCATCAGCGGTAGCTCCTAGGCCGAGGCCACGTTGACGAGCGTGCCAGCCGACTTAGCGCTGTCAGATCAGGTAGCTATGAGCGGCTCACCTTAGTCGCGGCGTACACGGCCATCAGCGGCAGCGGCTGCAGCTCCGAACCTGAGGAGACGTTGACGAGCGCGCCGCGGCCGCGCGCCACCATCCCCGGTAACGCCAGCCGGCTCAGCGCCGTCACCGCGCCCGTGTTCACCACCAGCAAATCCCAGCTGGTCGACAGCGGCGCCTCGCACAGCTCCATCGGGCTGTCGTAGTTCAAGCCCACGTTGTTCACTGGAAGGAAATATTTCAGAGGTTATTTTATTTTATTTGAGAGAGGTTTCACTGATACATATCAGTGAAAAATCTCATGATAAAGAAAAGAATACTTAGGTCAGCAAAATTACGACTACATAGCACAGATTTTTGCTGGAAAATAATAGGTTTTACAGGTCGTATGCCAGTGCCACGCAATTTGACAAAAAAAAGAACATTTACTACTTAAATTATAGGTACGATTAGTTCCCCACCAATCAGCGAAACCAAGTTCATTTAATGCCATTGATCTATAAGTAATAACATATGGACGAACAGTGCCTAACAGAATATGTCAAAATATATGGAGCAAACTGACATTAGAAAATACGTTCCAATATGCTAATAACGCCTCTTTATAACGAAGGCCATTTTTCTCCAGCTGATTGTGAATCCTTACTTATAATAGATCAATGTTTAATGTCCGTTATCCTATAAACATATCTGTCTCATTAATAAAAATAGATGTTGTCAACTTGTTCCAACGAGCATCTATAAGTATTATCTTCGCTTTCTTGGGCTCTATTCGTGCACTCACGTGCAGCGGCGCTCAAGTTGAACTTTAAATCTAGCTGCCTATAGGGAATATCCCTGTGCCTATTTAAGACTTCGAATACAGCCCCTTGTTTACCTAATATCCCAAGGTCCAGATCCTTGAGTCCCTCCTCGATGTGCGGGTACACTTCGGCCCCCTTACTAAAGTCTGCCACGATGATCTTCGTCTTCACCCGGTGGGTTTGCTCTGAAACATTTCAATTGAATTTATGTAAGTAAATATAGGTAAGTAGGTATATTGCATGTTGCACTTCTTGAGGGTAATCTTTTAATGCCCTGTTTATTAGTTAATTGGTAACTGAGTATAATTAAGGATTAGTACGATTGATAATCGACTCTCATTTATCAAATCAAATTATTTATTCAGCAAGTAGGCCTCATCCGGCCACTTTTACACGTCAGAAATGAATTTACCAGAAATTTATCTTAAAAAAAACATTTTTGGTTAGTACTTACTAGTAAAAATAATTTAAATCGATAAAAGATATGTTTAAAGATGAAAATAAAAATTACGAAAGTCAACCTGAAAAAGTTGTTAGTAACAACATTAACGCCCAGTTCCTATATCCAAACAACGCCTCGTTTTGCCTACGGACGGTTAAAATTTGACAGATTCTCTATGGAACAAATGTCAAAAATCAACCGTCCGTAGGCAAAACGAAGCGTTTCGTGGATATAGGAACCGGGCCTAATCGCTGACTTTGATGAAAAAATGGAGCCTAAATTCGAGTTTTAAATTATGATTTCGCGATTTATAACCTGAATGATGCCCCTGATACCTTGTGTGATTATTGTTTACCTACCATAAAACATATCACTTATTAAATTCCATTTAAAAATATAGACCACTAATAAGTATTCTTAACAATTACGATAAATTTATTTTTATTCCAATAAGGCAGTTATTTTGCATTTATAAATTAAATCTGCAGCTCAATCACGTTCGCCAATTAGTTTGGCGAATTCAAGCCAATGGCGCTTGATTCCGGTGAATCAAGTGCCTTTTTTGTAGCGATCACGTCTGCCACTTAGTTTGAAATTAATTGTCATTTTCCTATACGAAATTGAACCTTATTTGGTAAGCAGTGTGGTTCAATCTCTTATAAAGGTTAATTGAATGACTGAATGATATTTTCTGATATTTCGGTCTTTCAAACCAATACCTACTGTCAAATGAGTCAGTTTGACGTTCCAAGCTAATGGCGAGTTGATTCATGCATAGTTGACGGACTCCTGGTCGTTAAATATGGCCGCCGAGCTGTCATTCCATACAGAAACGTCATTTTATCCCATAGTAAAATATTTAACGTTAACGTTAACTTTAGTGGACGATTTGAATCAACTCAGTTCGTAATTGGTTTGAAATGTCAATGTCAAATGAAAAGCCGAAATATCGGAAAATATCATCGCCATTTTATGAATATTGTGCTGTGTGTTGTGTTTTTTCTGTACAGAAGAAAGTTATTAACCGACCGACCCTCGCAGAAGAGAAACATCCAAATAGAAGATTTGTCTTCATTTGCCACCGAAAAAATATGAGCTCAAGATGTGGCCGCCGACTTTTATCGTGTCGTAAAATGATTTTGTGGTAAACGCCAGCCAATGTGTACTTAATTTCAATACCTAGCTGCATTTCAAAGGTGGGTGTTATTTGTTTTTCTATAGTTATAACAAATTTCACATTTTGTTTTTGTACATAACCTAAGCACATATCATTTTCACATCAAATAAATAGCAAGGTCTTCAATCTAAAACTATTTCCTATTGTTATTATATTATAATTTCCTTGCTTTACACAATTTGTGGCATTCTTTTATTAAAGATAGCTACAGTTAATGTGAAACAGCATAGTACCCTACATTTCAATATGTGCACACCACGACAATGTTCTACAATAGCCCACTCATCAAGAATGTGTGGGCTGTAAGTAAATGCCATAATGTATAAAAAGTATGTACTTAGTGTTTAGTTCAATTTAGTTTGGCAGCCTAAAGACTTAGGATAATAGCGCAGAAATCAATAACGGTATAAAGATGTGTTGAAAATAATAGCAGTACCTAAAGGAAAAACTGAAATGAAGTTTGAATATGTTATAATATAAAACATAATTTAAATTTATATGTATTATAAGAATTACTCCTCTTAGTTTGCCATCACACCTGGGTGGGTGCGCCCAACAGTTTGAAAAAGTGATCTAGTTTCTCAACTGTACTACTTTGTTTCAGGGCTGGGGTTTACTTCAAGCATTTTGTAAAAATGAGTCGTCATGGACTGTTAAGATGCTATGAAATTAAAATGCCAATTCAAATTCAATTCAATTCTTGTGTTTATGGCTCCATCGAGACTGTCGATGATTCCGCCAATGTCAAAGTTAAGAAAGACACGTGTTTTGTTGAGCAATTGGTCGGTTCAAAAAACTATTGTAGACTCGGATGAGAATCTAAAACAAAAGACAACACAAACATTTATGGTTAGACTACTTACAAGAACAAATTGTTAATTTTGATAAACTTACACAACACATTAATTAAGGGAGAATGTACCAATGTTAAAAGAAATTTAATGTTAACTGGACGGGGGAATTTGGGGGGGAGGATATCATACAAGGGGGTAGTAATTCTTGGACAGTTGAGAAAAATATGATCAACAGTGCCTTCGTCCAAACCGCACTCGCACAGGGAATGATCACGAACTCGTATTTTGGCCAGAAAAGCAGGAGAACAGACATGGCCCAAACGCAGACGAATGATGGTGCTGGTTATATTTTTAGGAATTAATCTGTTTTTAAAGAACCAGGGTTTTGTTGGAAGTAGGGGTTGCAGATCCCTGTAATGTTTGCCGACCGCTGTCGCACCAGATTGCCAATCAGTATCCCAAGTTTCGCGCATTTCTGGAAAGGCAAGAGCTTTTACATCTCGAGCAAAATAGGATGAGTATTTCTCATTGCCAATAAAGATAGCCTGCTTTGCGCTGAGGTCAGCCGATTCGTTGCCATCTATACCACTGTGACCGGGGATCCAGGCTAAGGTTACTTCCAAGTTATCCATATGGCATTTGAAGAGCATTTCCCTAATTTGAAGAGTAATAATGAAGTTTTCCTTGGCATGAAAAGGTAGTTTTTGGATATCCTGTAGGCAGCTCAAGGAATCCGAAAGAATAAGGGACTTTGGAATATGATGAGAATGGATAAAAGCCACTGCTTCTAATAGAGATACGGCTTCCCCGGAGAAGACAGAGCTTCTCGGAGGAAGTTTAAAATTTAAAATAATTTTGTATTTCGGAACCCACACAGCACAGCCAACTGGTCCATCATCCTGAAGCTTAGAGGCATCGGTAAAAAATAGTAAGTGATCGGACCAATTTTCCTCAATAATGCTGTTGAATATGCTGTTTGCACCATGTTGATTTTTATATAGATCGAATTTAGCAACTGAGGGTTGAAATACTAAGCACTCATATTTGAATTCGAATAAGGGATTCCTACTGGTTTGTAGAATTGGGAAAGGGAGTTGCAATACTTTTCTATAGCTATTTATTAATAATGGGGGTGTTTTATGGGTCCAGAACGCAGATATTGCGACCAGCTCGTTGAGTGAATCCAGAATAGGAATAAGGGGATGGGACGAAGTTTGAAGGACTCTAGATAGAAATCGATCGGATAAGAACTGTCTTCGCAGGGCGTATGGTGGGTCCAAGCATTCAACCTGTAGTGCCCTTGTAGGTGATGATTTCATAGCACCCGTGATTATGCGGAGACACTTGGCCTGGATTTTATCCATTTTGGTTAACGCGATTTTGCTGCATGGTTCTAGCACAAAGCTGCAATAGTCGAAATGGCTTCTGATTATGGCATTATATAAGAGTTTTTGATTATATGGATGTGAGCCCCATCTAACACCTGATAGTGCTCGTATAATATTTATATTTTTCTCAGCCTTTTGGCAGATATAATTTAAGTGGTGTATTCCTGACAGTTTAGGGTCCAAGATGACGCCTAAAAATTTAATCTTATTTCTAATGGGGATTCTCTCATCATTTACTTTGATCACTATATCTGGGGTGAGTCTACGCCTAGTGAAGATAATAATATTGCTTTTTTCAGCTGACAGAGACAGACCATGCTCCGAAAGCCAAGTATCGAGATAGAAAAGGGCAGAGTTAAGGGATTGCGAGCAATCTGGAAACTGTTTGGAAGAGGAATATAAGACTATATCATCAGCGTATTGCAATATTTTGCAGAAACAATTTACAGAGTACTCAAGATCTGCGGTATATAGACTATACAAAGTGGGGCTTAGAACTGATCCTTGTGGTAAGCCTTTCCACACATGGAGGGGTTGTTTGAGTGTACCGTTGCAACGGATTAGTATAGAACGCCCCATATACATGTTGCAAATGACATTAACAATCCTCACAGGGATACTCAGATTAAGCATTTTCTGCCTGAGTATTGGAAGATCTACGTTGTCGTATGCTGCCTGGACATCAAGAAAAACGCCCACCACATGTTCGCCTCGTGTTAGTGATACTCGTATGTCTGAGGTAAGTATGCTTATGCTATCTGAAGTGCCCATACCTTTCCTAAAACCAAATTGGGATTTAGGTAGAATGTTCTTATTTTCTAGGATCCATTCTAGCCTAAGTTTGAGGAGATGTTCCATGATTTTGGCGAGAGTTGATGATAAAGCTATGGGTCTGTATGACTTAGCGTTGGTTGGATCTTTCGAAGGTTTCAAAATAGGAATGACAATTTGGGTCTTCCAACTGTCGGGAATATTTCCAGAGATAAAAATTTGGTTTAGAATATTAAGGAAAAATAATTTAGTTGATTTAGATGAATGGGTGATAAAAGAATATGGGATACCGTCCTCTCCAGGAGTCGAATCCCGCAAGTGGTCAAGAGCACAGCATAATTCTTCATAACTAAAAATGCTATTCATACTTTCAGATTCATCTGGCCGAGATACGAATCCTCCGATACCGTTCTGCGCAGGAGCAAAGGGGGGAGCCAATTTTGATGAAAATTCGTCAAGCCAGAGGGATGAATTAGTGGCGATGTTTGAATCCGTTTGGGAGTAACGGAAAGCTTTAATCTTTTTCCACACCAGAGCGGAAGGAGATCTAGGGGAGATTGACTCGCAAAAGTTGCGCCATCCCAGGAACTTCTTTTTCGCCAGGGATCGTTTGCTGAGAGCAGATATACGCTGGAAGCGTAAATAATTTTCCAAAGAAAGATCAGCTGTGAAATCGGATTCAGCTTGATCGCGTGCTTTAACTGTATCTGTGCACTCGGAGTCCCACCACGCTGGAGAAGGAAGTTTATTTCGAACAGAGTTTTTCAACGGGATAGCATTATCTGCAGCGGAGAGAAGAGCCGCAATAAAGCGTTTGTAAATTTCCAGGAAGTTAGATGGGGACACATCCGGTAAATCAGTTATCTTTTGTGACATGAGATCGTTGAATTTATCCCAGTCAGCATGCTGTAATCTATATTTTAAAAGGGGGGCCAGTTGGGTGGGAGGGGAGATAGGAGAATTCTGTAATGTGGTAATGATAGGAAGATGATCACTGCCAAGAGAATGAGAATGGACAGACCAGGATGAGGAACGAGCTAAATTTGGAGATACCAGAGTGAGATCTGGAACGCTGACATTTTGGGTGGGAGAAGTTCTTCGGGTAGGAGAACCATCATTTAAAATGCACAAGTTTATAACATCCATGAGGTCAAGAAGAATGTTTGATACAGAGTCGCAGCAGGGGGAACCCCAAAGGGTATGTCTACAGTTAAAATCCCCTTGAACCACGAGGGGGCAGGGGAGGGAGGAGAGAATGGATTGTAATTCTTGGATTATGAAGGGATCAGGGTATGGAACATATACGGACACAAATGAGATGTTGAGAGCACGAACTGCTACTACATTAAGTCCAAAGGAATGAGGAGGGATGGGTAATTGGGAAAAAGTTAAATTCCTTCTAACGAAAAGGGCACAACCTGCCCAGCCATCATCCCTGTCATCCCGGAGACAGGAGTAACCCGGTACTCTAAATAGAGATCCTGGCCTCAACCAAGTCTCCGAGATGGCAAGGATGGCCGGACTGTATGTGTTGATAAGCTGAGTAATTTCATGTTTTTTATTTTTGATGTTTCTAGTGTTCCATTGAATCACATTGTGATTCGCCATACTGTAAAATTTTGATGATAGCAGAACTAATTTGTCCCTGCAGGGATTCTAGAACAGTGTACGGTAATATGTCAGAAAACTTGGCAATCAAGTTAATTAACATTTTTGTAATCAGATCTGCCAGGTTATCATCCCCGGGAGGAGATGAGAGGGTGGAGGGGTTACCTAAGGCACAGCCATTAGGTATGCTAGATTGAGGTGTGGCCGTTAAATCTCTGTGTGCTTGAACATCGTACGACTTACCAGGCGCCGGCCTGGGGCGTCTTTCGATAAACACCGTTTTACGGTATGACGTTGTAGGGTGGTTTTGGGACGGAGAAGTAGGATGTAAAACACCATTAGACAGGGGATTCTGGTTTGTAGCGGGTGACTTAACTGTGTCTGCATATGTTGTGCGGACAGGACGAAACCTTCTCGCAGCTTCCACATAACCAAGATTTTCTTCTGCCATTACCAACTTTATAGATCTCTGACGGGAGAACTCTGGACACCTGGGATCCGTCGCAGCATGAGGCCCAGAGCAGAATAGGCAAGAAACTTCCGAGTCTGGAACGCTACATTCAGCTTTAATGTGAGGTTGAGCACAACGGGCACACCTAGGGTTAGATCGGCACTGGTCCATAATATGTCCAAATCTGCAGCATTTGTTGCACTGAATAACGGGAAGTTTATACAGGTCTACGGGCATGGACATGCTGAATATGAATACTTTATCAGGTAATTTCTGACCTAAGAATGTGAGAACAACTGTGGATGTAGGCTCCCATGAGGTTTTACCTTCAGTACGTTTTTTGGAGTTGAGTCTCCTGGCTTTGATTACTGGACCCGACCCAAGCGGGCACTCGATTGCCTCTATCAGTTCCTCCAGAGTCCACTCCAGAGGGATATTGCGAACTATACCCATGCGTGACACTTGAAATCTGGGAATGCTTGCAGCAAGGTTGTTCGCTGCAAGAATTGGGCTTTCCATAAAAGTGTTTGCATCCCGAGCGGACAAAAAATAAACTGCTAGCTTGCCTTTGCCTGTGCTCTTGATTTCCTTTATTCCAGATACTTTGCCATTGTAAATGGCTTGGGCAATTTTAAGACCCTTCATATTATAGTTATGATCAGACTCTGTGCGAGTGACTTGGACCATGAAAGGTCCATTGTCCGTCTCTGAATATGTAAGGCCATTTTCAAAGCCGGGGCGGGTATATGTATGCTGGACTGATGCATTGGGGGGAGACGATTTTTTCCCACTGGGGTCTGAATTATCGCTAACGTCTACCAGATGACGCTTAAGGGGCCTTTGGGAATCTACAGTAGACGCAACAGTCGTGTCCAAACTAGGACCTCTATCTGGAGGTTCCTCCTCCTCAATACTCGACATCACGGAACGTTCACACCACAAACACTTACCTGCAGGCAGTAACTATTTCCACCACCAACACAAAAATTAAATTCTCAATGAGAAATCGCTGAAAATCTATGTTTTTTCCGAAATTCTAACCCGGGCACGTGTGTCAGATAACGCAAGAACAGGCAGAATCCCAAAAAATGCCAAGATATCATCAACTACACATTACATGATTGAATAAAATTGCTTTGTTTGGACTATTTATTTCTAATTTCTATATCTTTCTTATCTCTATCAGCAATGGAATGGAGTCAGTCAGACAACATGTGTGTATAGAAAGTTTCATGGTAGGAAATATTTTAAAGTACAGCCTGCATTGCATTGATGCATAAGTAGGTACATTTATTTACCTTGAGATAATTGAACTTATTAACTTTAAATAGAAAACTTTTACCTAATTTATTTATTTATTAGCACCTTGTATGTAAATGTTCCGATAGTGTGAAAATAATGGAGTTAACAAAACAGTAAGTACACCAACAGCCTATAATGTGTCGCTGCTGAGCACAGGCCCAGGGCCAACGGTGTTAGAAGCCTAATGCACACTCAGTGTGGATTGGGGACTTTGCACACATCTGCAGATCCTGTAGGAGTCTGCGATTTGTTTGCTATTTGTTTACAGTAGTATGTGCAAGGTTTGTATAAAAAGAAATTGCCTTTTTATTTATTAGTACACCCATGTAAATGAGGGGATGGCAGCTAGTATTTATTATAATTGAACACTATCCATCCAATGGCGCAAAAAATGACAATGGCTGCCTACTTAGGAATTTAGGAATCCTATTGATCCCATAATTGAAAGCGATATGGATCAATTGCAGATTCATATTCCCTATGTAGGCTCTCAATCGGGTCCTAATATGATGAGGCGTGATTTGGTACAGAGGTTATGGAGTAATCGTAGGAATTAAGCTTGTTTGTATGTTGTATGTGTGTTTGTATCTTTACTGAATTTGCTTGTATATATGTCTTATCTTACATTTAGAAGTAACTGCAGTTTCTTTGCTGTGTTTTTTGTTTGTTTAAGGGTTTAGTGCGGCTGGGTGCTGCGGTTGCGACGAGCGTGGCGCCGAGTGTCGCCGCCCGCCGAGTTGTTTGCACACCCCCCCCCCCCCCTAAAACACCGTACGTTATTTTGAAAACCTTTTCAAACATTGATACCTACTAAACATTTCATATGTTCATTTCACCTTTCCCTGATTCCCTGAGAAACGGTATGCTGTGCTGTGCTCTATATTTTAGGTGTGGTGCCTTGACGTCGCGTTTAGCTGAGGGGCTCAAGTCTGTCGCAGTGAAGAACTGTGAAAAATTACTTCTTTAGGTAGGTAGCATGTAAGAGACCTTTATTTCTGCGCATGTTTACGACTGAAGTGCCAATAAGCGTGCGCGCTTAAGCTAATTAGTATAAACCTGTAAGTAAATTTCTATAAAATAAATAAAAACTGTTATATAATTGACTTACACTATACGAATTATTTCCCCTATTTGGGTTTTTCAAATTTTTAAGCAAATTACTAAAAAAAAAACTTATTTAGTAACACACGTATCATTCGCGAATAAAAACTCACGCAGACATTGACTTAAAAATAACTTTTTTTTTGGGTTATTTATCTACTACTACTATACTATTTGCGTCCCACTGCTGGGCACAGGCCGCGCGAGACGGTTCGTATACATGTTCGTATACAGCTTGTATACATGGCTCAGAAGTGAGATGGGTCTGTAATTCTTCAGCAAGGTATTATCACCTTTTTTTGAAGAAAAGCACTACCGCACTTCTGTTCCATGCTTGCGGCGTTCTCCCTTCGTGAAAGACGGAATTAAACAGCGTCTGAAGGGCCTTGAGGACTGATTTACAATCCGCCTTCAGGAGTTCGGCTGTAATTCCGTCGTCACCGTCGTACGCGCTGAATTTAATTTCTCGCGCGGAAGTTTTTATCTTTTCGGTAACTCCTAACCCTGAAATATTTATATTGCATGGTATAAAGAGCAATCATAAAGTGCATGAATATGCACTGCAAAAATGCAAGTGACTTTGTTTTATAATAGTACTGAGTGAAAGATAAGAGCGTAAATTTGATACTTTCTGCGTCCAACTTTAAAACAGCTGTAATTTCATAGAAACTTTCAACTCCTCTTTTTACTCCAATTACGAGGAATTTTCCAAAACTCCTTTCATATTGCCCACTTCGGTCTAAGAGAAACCTTACTGCCAAATTTCATGTTTCCAAGCTAGGTTTAAAAGTTTCATACAAATGTTCAGCCCAATTTTTACCCCACTTAAGGGAAATTTTCCAAACATCTTTTCTCAGTGCCCATTTAAGTACGACATAAGAGAAAGCTTTCTGCCAATATTTATGTTTCTAAGGCTAGCGGTTAAGAAGTTTCATACAAACTTTCAACTCCCTTTAAGCCCTTTTAGGGGAATTTCCAGAAGTCCTTTCTTTCTTAGTCACTTACATCTTACATCACAAGAGAAACTTTTCTGCCAAAGTTCATTTTTCTAGGCTTAGCGGTTTAGAAGGTACATACAAACTTTTAACCCCCTTTTTACCCTCATAAAGGGACACTTTCCAAAAATCCTTTGTTAGTGCTCATTTATGTCATAAAAGAAACCATTTTTCCAACTTTCATGTTTCTAGGCCCAATGACTTAAAGTTACATACAAACTTTTAACCCTCTTTTTAATCTTATAAGGAGGCACTTTCCAAAAATACTTTGTTAGTGCTTATTTAAGTATGTCATAAAAAAAAATTGTCAAATTTCATGTTTCGAGGCCTAACGGTTTAGAAGTTACATACAAACTTTCAAACCCCTTTTCATTTTATTTCTAAAATTAATTTCTAAAAATACTTACCTATAAGGAGGCACTTTCCAAAAATCCTTTAATCGATCAGTCAGTCAGTACACCATAAATTTAAACAACTAATCGTGCACAGTATTTGTCATCATCCAAATTATAATAAATCAATGGGATACGGATAGCGGTTCACTTGACTAAATTCATTTTAGCTATTTTCTCCCGAGCAAAAGACTACTGCACCGATTTTTATTAATATACATTATACAATGCATATTTTTAAAAGTTAATTTAAGCCAATACAGAAAGAATGGTCGAAATGACTTCACTATCGCTAATAATTATGAAACTTGTAAAAACACCGGTTCATAGCGTGACACTGACACTGCGGAAAGCGTGATTGTACTTTTTACCCGACTGCGTGTATGTATGTATGTTTCTTTTATTCCTTTGTTGTTTCCTTTGATTATGATCGGATCGAATCATAAATCCCTATGTTCAATATCGATATCGACAAACAACACTAGAATATCGATAAAATTATCGACAACGTGTCACATCACATTCATTGTGTACGTATTAGTCTGTCTCCCTCCCCAACCTCAAGCCTTCCTCCGCTAAGCACGATAGAGACAGCTGCAGCTTGGACGGAAAATACCTATGAAAAGAACACAAAAACAACGTTTGGCTGTCCCCTATTTCCTCTTCCAAAACTGGACCAATTTGATTGCAGTTTTTTTTTTAAATTTGTTTGCTGATTGTTTGAACACAACGAAAAATCTGGCATTTTTTTTAGATTTTTGAAGGCTCATATCGTTCTTAATACTTGGTTTATCAAAAAAAAAGGAACCTAGAATTAGTGGTGAATTTTAGGAAAAAAAATAATGTCGATATTTGCTTTATCCAGGGAGAAAACAGGGTACAGCGTTTGTATGGAGAAACAGCCGTTGT
>OZ020275.1:1173436-1199964 GCA_963971205.1 Aethes cnicana
TCTCTATACGATTTGCGAAGAAAATCACGTAAATCACAAAAATTTTATTTACTTACCTACAAATTCTTAGGTATTTTTTCAATCTTCTGTAACGTTTTTTCCTTTTAACTACTAACGAAAATTCCTTCACTACTATCAACTACTAACGATTCTCTATACGATTTGCGAAGAAAATCACGTAAATCACAAAAATTTTATTTACTTACCTACAAATTCTTAGGTATTTTTTCAATCTTCTGTAACTTTTTTTCCTTTTAAACTACTAACGAAAATTCCTTCACTACTATCAACTACTAACGATTCTCTGTACGATTTGCGAAGAAAATCACGCAAATCACAAAAATTTTATTTACTTACCTACAAATTCTTAGGTATTTTTTCAATCTTCTGTAACTTTTTTCCTTTTAACTACTAACGAAAATTCCTTCACTACTATCAACTACTAACGATTCTCTATACGATTTGCGAAGAAAATCACGTAAATCACAAAAATTTTAATTACTTACCTACAAATTCTTAGGTATTTTTTCAATCTACTGTAACTTTTTTTCCTTTTAACTACTAACGAAAATTCCTTCACTACTATCAACTACTAACGATTCTCTATACGATTTGCGAAGAAAATCACGTAAATCACAAAAATTTTATTTACTTACCTACAAATTCTTAGGTATTTTTTCAATCTTCTGTAACTTTTTTTCCTTTTAACTACTAACGAAAATTCTTTCACTACTATCAACTACTAACGATTCTCTATACGATTTGCGAAGAAAATCACGTAAATCACAAAAATTTTATTTACTTACCTACAAATTCTTAGGTATTTTTTCAATCTTCTGTAACTTTTTTCCTTTTAACTACTAACGAAAATTCCTTCACTACTATCAACTACTAACGATTCTCTATACGATTTGCGAAGAAAATCACGTAAATCACAAAAATTTTAATTACTTACCTACAAATTCTTAGGTATTTTTTTCAATCTACTGTAACTTTTTTTCCTTTTAACTACTAACGAAAATTCCTTCACTACTATCAACTTCTAACGATTGTCTATAAGATTTGCGAAGAAAAATACGTAAATCACAAAAATATGAAATACTTACCTACAAATTCTTAGGTATTTTTTCAATCTACTGTAACTTTTTTTCCTTTAAACTACTAACGAAAATTCCTTCACTTCTATCAACTACTAACGATTATCTATACGATTTGCGAAGAAAAACACGTAAATCACAAAAATAGAAAAAAATCGGTATTTTTTTTTCAAAGTTCCATAACTTTTTTTCCTTTTAACTACTAACGAAAATTCCTTCACTACTATCAACTACTAACGATTCTCTATACGATTTGATAAGAAAATCACGTAAATCACAAAAAATTTAATTACTTACCTACAACATCTTAGGTATTTTTTCAATCTACTGTAATATTTTTTCCTTTTAACTACTAACGAAAATTCCTTCACTACTATCAACTACTAACGATTCTCTATACGATTTGCGAAGAAAATCACGTAAATCACAAAAATTTTATTTACTTACCTACAAATTCTTAGGTATTTTTTCAATCTTCTGTAACTTTTTTTCCTTTTAACTACTAACGAAAATTCCTTCAGTACTATCAACTACTAACGATTCTCTATACGATTTGCGAAGAAAATCACGTAAATCACAAAAATTTTATTTACTTACCTACAAATTCTTAGGTATTTTTTCAATCTTCTGTAACTTTTTTTCCTTTTAACTACTAACGAAAATTCTTTCACTACTATCAACTACTAACGATTCTCTATACGATTTGCGAAGAAAATCACGTAAATCACAAAAATTTTATTTACTTACCTACAAATTCTTAGGTATTTTTTCAATCTTCTGTAACTTTTTTTCCTTTTAACTACTAACGAAAATTCCTTCACTACTATCAACTATCTACGATTCTCTATACGATTTGCGAAGAAAATCACGTAAATCACAAAAATACGAAATACTTACCTACAAATTCTTAGGTATTTGTTCAATCTACTGTAACTTTTTTTCCTTTTAACTACTAACGAAAATTCCTTCACTTCTACCAACTACTAACGATTCTCTATAAGATTTGCGAATAAAAACACGTAAATGACAAAAATAGAAAAATTCTGTATTTTTTTTCAAAGTCCCATAACATTTTTTCCTTTTTACTACTAACGAAAATTCCTTCACTACTATCAACTACTAACGATTCTCTATACGATTTGCGAAGAAAAACACGTAAATCACAAAAATGTGAAATACTTTCATACAAATTCTTAGGTATGTTTTCAATCTACTGTAACTTTTTTTCCTTTTAACTACTAACGAAAATTCCTTCACTACTATCAACTACTAACGATTCTCCATAAGGTTTGCGAAGAAAAACACGTAAATGTCAAAAATAGAAAATTTTGGTTTTTTTTTTCAAAGTCCCATAACTTTTTTTCCTTTTTACTACTAACGAAAATTCCTTCACTACCAACAACTACTAACGATTCTCTATATGAATCCATAGTCGTATTTTAGATTCGTGAATTTGGGGGTCCGTGTTTTTTCCAACCCCTATATTTTTTTAGGGGTGGTACTACTAACGAAATTTTTTTTACTACCAACAACTACTAACCTATATTTATCAGAATCAGTCGTGAAAACACTGAAATTGGAAACTCGGGTTCCAAGTTCACATAGCTGTTTTCGCTGCGTTTTCGCCTCAGCAGCTTCTGAAGACTATCCGCCTAGGTGGCTTGACTGGAGTGGCGACCCGGTGGCATTCTACCCGATTTGGTGTCCACTTTTGGAACTATAAAGATTGCGCTCCTTTACTTCAACCCCCCATAACTTACGTCCTAGATGATAAAAGCCGAGATCCACAAGATGATGAGCGAGGGCGCGGTGAACGGCGCGTTCGCCCGCGCGCTTCAAGCTATGGACCTCGAGCTGGCCGTGTGCGCGTGCCGGGCCGCGCCGCCCGAGCCCCCGCTGGCGCCGCCCGTGCTGCTGTCGCTGCTGCAGCAGCTGGCCACCGACCTGCTGCACGACACGCCGCTCAAGTGCACGTATGTTACCCCTAACCACCTACCACCAGAGACCAGTTCCTTCCATCATTGCGGCGTACATCGGAAAAGCTCTGTAGGTATGTGAGCAATCCAGGGGGATCTTCAAATTTTTATACAGGCTACCTAGGCGGCAACAGCTATTAGGTATCGCATTTAAGAGGGTTTACTAAGTTGGCAACGTCGCAAATAGCTGTCAAATACATATCTTACTGTTTTCATTAATTTCTGAATATTACTGAATGAAAACATGAAATAGCTCTATGGTTGAATAAAACATTAAGTATGGATTGCAACAGTTATCGTAGGAACACGAAATTTTTAGTACTATGGAAGTAATCTCTTTTGAAAACTTTCCATCGCAGTGTCCATGCATTTTAATGTAATCTGATCATTTGAATGCCTAACCAACAAATATAAAACGAGACGCGTCATTCAACCATAGAATGATATCTTCTTTTTTAATTCAGCAATATTGAGAAAATAATGAAAACAGCGAAACATTTGACATCTATATGCGACGTTGCCAACTTTTGGGATAAACCCTCTTAACACTTATTTCGGGCGTACATGTCATTTTGTTGTTGTCATTCTAGGATTATCTTACTTTTTCTATGCTACCACTGATCTCATTGGGGGCTAGCCACAGGGATCCTCTCAGCATGAGAATCCAGAGACCCCATGCTAGATCAAAAACTCGATGGTTTTGGGACTCTGGAAAACGCACGGATGGAGAGCGCTTCTTGGAATTGTATTGTCAAGTAATTAGCAGTCCCGCAAAATTTGAAAGTGTTAAAATTGTACATCAATATGAAACCTCTAACGCCATCTGTTGCCTCTTTGTAGTATTACATGTCATTGAGAATAATCATAGAGTATGTGTGGCTTCTATAAAATTAAAAAAACTCTCTGCCGCTGGCTTTCGAACTGAAAACGTGTTTTATTTGCTAATAGGTTATGGGCCCAGTGAAATAGTTATTTATGTTGTAAAATGCAAGTAACTGTTTGCGCGATTTGCGTTTCTCAGTCGTGAATAAAGTCAGTAAGTTGTTTGTCAGAGTGACATTGTTGTGGACTAACAGTTATGGCTTCGAACTCGTTTGTGACCAGTGTACCCAAGCTAAAAGGGCGGCAGAATTACGACGAGTGGGCATTCGCTGCGGAAAATCTACTTGTTCTCGAGGGGATGTTGGACTGCATCAAGCGCGAGGACAGTGCACAGGTTTCAGCGGATGACGCAAAAGCGAAAGCCAGATTAATCCTCACAATAGATCCGTCGTTGTTCGTTCATATCAAAGAAGCCACTAGTACAAAAGATTTATGGCTTAAATTGAAGCAAATGTTTGACGATTCTGGTTTCTCGAGAAGGATTACTTTACTACGCAATCTTATATCGATTCGTCTCGATACGTGTGAATCAATGACTGATTATGTTACACAGATTATTGAGACCGGGCAAAAGTTATCTCGAACTGGATTTGCCGTAAACGACGCTTGGATGGGCAGTTTGTTGTTGGCGGGGCTACCGGAAAAGTATTCTCCGATGATTATGGCCATTGAGCATTCGGGAATCGACATCACCGCTGACGTTATAAAAACTAAGCTCATCGATATGGCAGGAAATGATGTGGAACAGTGTGGGGCACTGTACACAAAGCACCAGCAGCATAAGGCAGGCAACACTAAGAAAACTAACAAAGAAAAAGTCATCAAGTGCTACAAATGTAAACAAACGGGGCACTATAGAAATCAATGTACCCAAAGCCCGAAGATCAAAGAAACCAACGCTTTTTCTGCAGTATTTCTCAGCGGGAACTTTAGCAGATTGGATTGGTACCTGGATTCAGGGGCTAGTGCTCACATGACAACTGACAAAAGTATAATCAGCGAGCCATCATTTCAATCGAGCATTAAGGAGATTATAGCTGCTAACAAGAGTGCTATGCCAGTATCTTGCTCAGGAAATGTTGAAATAGTGACATGGACACCAGAATGTAAATACAAGGTGATATTGAAGGATGTGCTATGTGTACCTAACCTTACCACAAACTTGATATCTGTCAGTCAGCTGATTAAAAATGGGAACAGAGTTGATTTCAAAGCAGAGTGTTGTCAGATCTTCAATAAGAAGAATGAATTGGTTGGTGTGGCCGATTTAATAGATGGTGTGTACAAGTTAAAAATGGAATACAATCAATGTTTGTTTACATCACCAAGTGGTGTTGACAGTGAAGTTTGGCATCGAAGACTAGGCCATCTAAACTGCAAGGACATGGACAAGATGAAAGATGGTGCAGTTACAGGTATCGCTTACAAGGATAAAGCCACTGTGGACAAATCTTCATGCAAGGTGTGTTGTGAGGGGAAGCAGTCGCGGTTGCCTTTCACTCATACAGGCACTAGGAGCACTGGTGCTTTGGATGTCATCCACGCGGACGTCTGCGGACCAATGGAGGTGACCTCTCACGGCGGATGCAGGTATTTCCTCATATTTGCTGATGATTACACACGCATGGCGTTTGTTTATTTTCTTAAAGCCAAGAATGAAGTGTTTAAATACTTTAAAGAATTTAAAGCTTTGGTGGAAAATCAACAAAATAAACAAATCAAAGTGTTTCGAACGGATAATGGTTTAGAATTTTGTAGTAATGAGTTTGAAGGTTTTTTGAAACAAGTAGGCATCATTCACCAAAAAACCAATGCATATACCCCGGAACAAAATGGCTTGTGTGAGCGCTTAAACCGTACTATTGTGGAGCGAGCTCGGTGTATGTTGTGTGATGCAGGCTTGGATAAGAGATATTGGGCTGAGGCTACTAATACAGCAGTTTATCTTAGGAATAGATCCATTGCTTCAGGATTGAACAATAAAACGCCATTTGAGCTCTGGACAAAAAAAGTACCAGACTTGAGCCATGTTAGAATTTTTGGCAGTCGTGTTATGGTACATATCCCAAAAGAAAAACGACTTAAATGGGATAGCAAGTCAAAAGAGCATATATTAGTCGGATATGCTGAGAATACTAAGGGATATAGGATATATGACACTCAGAAAAGAAGTATAACAACTAGTCGGGATGTGGTCATTCATGAAAATTTTGAAAAGGATGCTAACAGTGTAGGTGTGTCAGTTTCAGTGGGCGATGACACTTCAGACCTGGCTGAGACCACTAATGTAGTGAAAGAGGAACCAGTTGACACTGCAGTTTTGACTATGCATTCAGATGATGCGGAGAATGAATCAGCTGATTTGAATAATTCTTCAGAATCGGATTATCTTAATGCAGAAACTGACCTCGACTGTACATTGCAGGGTTCACCAGTGAAGACGCCTGAACCACCCGTTAGTAAACGAGTAAGAAGACCACCGGATCGTTATGGTTGGTTTTCAAATGAATGCACAGACAGTGATGATTTATCCAGCGATCCAGTCAGTTTAAAAGAAGCGTTAACAGGTATTGATAAAGACAGATGGATTGAAGCAATCACTGAGGAGTTGAAGGCTTTTGAGGAGAACAATGCTTGGAGCCCTGTGAACGAGTTACCTTCAGGAAAAACATTAGTGCAGTGTAAGTGGGTGTTTAAACGAAAACCAGACGACAGTGACACTCGTGTGCGTTTTAGAGCGCGTTTGGTAGCTAAAGGGTTTACTCAAAAACCAGGCATCGATTATGATGAGACATTTTCTCCTGTAGTCAGGCATTCCACTCTCAGAATGTTATTTGCTATGTCTGTTCAATACAATTTAAATGTGACGCATTTGGATGTAAAAACGGCTTTTTTGAACGGAGATCTCAAACAGGACATTTATATGGCCTTGCCAAATATATTTGATGATGGCAAGAATTGTAAGACTCATATTGTCAAATTAAATAAAGCTATCTATGGCTTGAAGCAGTCGTCGAGATCTTGGTACGAAAAAGTTGAAAAATGTCTTTGTGATTTAGATTATAAAAAACATCCTTTAGAGCCATGTGTATTTTCAAAGATAAATGAGTCGAAAAAAACGATAATTGCTCTCTATGTTGATGATTTTTTTGTGTACTCAAATGACAATGTAGAGACAGACAGATTGATCTCTGTACTAGGTTCTAACTTTAAAATAAAAAATTTAGGACAAGTTAGACAATGTCTTGGCATGCGAGTAGGAATTGATAGAGAATCTGGTGTGATCACATTAGACCAGGAAGAGTATATAGAACAGTTGTTGAATAAATTTAGAATGGTAGACAGTAAAACAGCTAGTACTCCAATGGAATGCAAATTGGATATTTCAAAAGATGAGTCATGTGATACACAGATTCCCTATCAACAATTGATTGGCAGTCTCATGTATTTGTCAGTACTGACAAGGCCAGACATATCATTTTGTGTCAGTTTTTTGAGTCAGTTTAACAAATGTTATACTACTATGCATTGGAATTATGCAAAACGTATACTTAAGTATTTAAAGAAAACTAAAAAGTATTGTTTAAAATATACTAAGGAAAAGGCTGAATTTGAAGGTTTTGTGGACTCTGATTGGGCTGGGAATTGTTTAGATCGCAAAAGTTTTTCAGGATATTGTTTTACCATGTCAGGTGCAGCTGTTTCATGGGAAAGCAAAAAACAAAGAACTGTAGCTCTCTCGAGCATGGAGGCAGAGTATATGTCTATTTCAGAGGCCAGTAAAGAGGCTATGTATTTGCGCACTCTTCAATCAGTTATAAGTAATCACTTATACTCTATTGTTCTGTATAATGACAGTCAGAGCGCCCAAAAGCTGGTGGCAAATAATGTATTACATAAGAAAAGTAAACATATAGATATTAGGTATCATTTTGTCAAAGATGCGGTTAACGATAAATTGATAAGTTTAAAATATTTGCCGTCAACTCAAATGCCTGCTGATGTTTTAACAAAGGCACTTTGTCCTTTTAAACATTATAATTGTATTAAAGGTTTAGGTTTGGTAGAAAAATAAAACTCGTGTACATGTCTTTTATCAAACAGTATTATTTTTAATTGTGATAGTTTTTTTTTTACATAGTTTCATATGATGTAGTGGGCGTGTTAAAATTGTACATCAATATGAAACCTCTAACGCCATCTGTTGCCTCTTTGTAGTATTACATGTCATTGAGAATAATCATAGAGTATGTGTGGCTTCTATAAAATTAAAAAAACTCTCTGCCGCTGGCTTTCGAACTGAAAACGTGTTTTATTTGCTAATAGAAAGACTGACTATCCTTATTTGGAACTAGCTTCTACCCGCGGTCAAGCCGTCATAGCGTGAAGAGATAACAGACAGACAGACAAAGTTACTTTCGCATTTATAATATTAGCATGGATTTTAATTGATTTCTATATGTTTTATGCACCTAGTGACACTATTTAAATTTTATATTTTATTTTGCTTTATTTTCTAATATTGGTAATTGTAATTTTAGTGAAATTATTAGAAATACCGTCCTGTAATAAACAGAACTGAATTAAACAGGGCCAGTTTATAAACTAGTAACAAACCGCTGATTAAAAACATACGCAGCGTATCAGCATTTGATAAGTTTACGATTTCGCATTTCAAATTGAAATCGCCTTTGATAATGCCGTGATCAATATTACCTCCACCTCTATCGGTTTATAGTAAAGATGTGCCGAATATTCGGTAAATATTCGTTAGTCAGCATATTCGGCAAGGTTTTCAATGTTCGTCGGCCGAATAGTTCGGTTACATTGCCGAATATTTACCGAATAAAAAAAGTGAATAACGAGCATAGCTTGTTTCGTAAGTCTTCGGATTAACATCCTATTTCAGCATACTAAGCAAGCAACTACCAAAAAAAGATAAATATGCTTCAAAATATAAATGAAACTATTTTGCAAAAAACCCTAGTGAGAAAAATCAGAGTTGTTTTAAGTAAGTAAGTTTCATTAATCATCTTTATCAGTTATCCACTAAATGATAGGAACGATAATAACGTGTTTTCTCCCTCAACTTTGTGAAAATACGTCCAAACGTGAGCTCTTACGTCCGCTACTCAGACTCACAATCACCAAAAAGTCAATATAACAGAACAGTTCAGATCAACATGGGCGCAAACGAATATTCGGCCGACTATTTGATTAGGTAGGATCTGAACCGAATGTTCTTCCGAATATTCGTATTCGGCAAAGTCTAGTTTATAGTTACAGTTTTGCTCAGCCATAACATAACTTTGTCCACAGCTACTTAGAGTATGCACTCCATAAGGTGGACGCGTCAGACGCAGTCACCCGTTCTCACCTGCCAGTGGTCCTGGCAGAATTGCAGCGACACATTTCTTCCTTCCTGCACAAGTATCCTCGCCATACTCTCGCACACAGGATATGCAAGATCTACGAGACGGCCCGCAGTTTACTCTGAATTTTTTTCTCGCTCTATATTTTTAAGTGTTGCCTGTTTTGTTAATGAAAGCTCGTTGTTTCTATAGTTATTTTATGCATCCATTATTTCTTTTTAATTTTAATATACAATATTAAAGTTATTTAAGAAAAGTGCTGTTGTTATTTCGAGGACTAAATAAGTTGAAAAGTCGAAAGATCTTAAAACGTTTATCTTTTTTTTTAATATAGTATTTTTTTGTCAATTCATCACGTATGTAATTTGTAATTGACCCAAAAGTGAATTGAAGAAAATCCGACGATAAACAATCTAAATATGTCATTTTATTTTAAAAAAGAATGCTACGGAACCCTGTCTACTATTTGTGATGCGACACGCACTTGGCCGCGCTCTTATTACAAGATGCCTACAACAAATATGACTCTTGATTACAACTAAACATTTAAGTACTTCCCATTTCAAATCAAATCATTTATTCTCATAAAAAGGTTAATTATTTACAAAATATTTTGGGGTGGTTTAATAATTTCAACGCCTAGTCTAATGCAAAAGCCATCACTCAGTGGTTGGACCTGCGGTACCGACATACACGCGTCGTTAGTGTGGAAAAGGTTAACGATTTACAAATCCGAGTTTTCGCCTAAAGGAAACGAATCTTCAGTTTACTCTGTCTGTTACGTAGACATAAATAATACTTCGTATGGACCCGGCCTAACGTAGATACATGTCATGTTTCCCCACTTCATTGGTGTCCAATCCAAAGTTAAACTTATATCGTGACACTAAAGCTGGGTCACATTTTTTCAACAACGAGACGAGTTCTTACTACTACAGCCTATTTGCGTCCCACTGCAGGGCACAGGCCTCCTCTCATCACGAGAGGGTTTGGGCTATAGTCCCCACGCGGGCCCAGTGCGGATTGGGGACTTCACACACATCTTTAAATTACTTCGCAGATGCATGCAGGTTTCCTCACGATGTTTTCCTTCACCGCAAAGCTCTGTGGTAAATTTAAATTGAATTTCGCACATAAGTAAACTTAGAGGTGCGAGCCGGAATCGAACCCCCGACCCTCTGCATGAGAGGTGGTAGGTCGAACCACTAGGCCACCACGGCTTCCCCGACGAGTTCTTAGATACTGAGAAACAGTTTCGAAAAAAGTTTTTTTAAAAACGCTTATTGGACACCGTGGAAGTGGGGACATATTACGTGTACGTTAGACCGGGTCTATATTATTTACGTCTATGGTCTGTTACCTCTGCACTCACTCGCACTGCATGCGCTAGCCGCTGAACCGATTTAGATGAGATTTGGTATGGATATTTCCACGCAGAAAAAGTCGGTCTTAAGATAGTTATGTCATATTATATTTTCATAGTTATGTTATATTTCAATTATAAACCAAATGTAAGCCAGATGTAGTCAAATGTCAAATCGTAAAGGCCGAATGAGTGGGAACGTTAAAATTAGAATTATCAATTTTATGGCGTTGTGCAATGAAACGGAACCCTCGAAATAAATTGGTTTTATGGACAATTTGAAAAATCACTAAATTTATTTTCTCATTAATTCCAAGGCCGTCTATTGGTAAAAGAAAACGATAATTTGCTTTCAACCAATCAACGATTACATGTGAGGGATTACTATCACTGTGACCAATCGCTTCGCATTATCTTTCCTAAACGAAAACTCTCATTATCTGTCAAACGGGCAGTCACCTCTGATCTGTCATCGGTTCATTTCATTTACTATTTTGTTCAATGACGAAAGGCTATTTCTGAAAATAAACTAAATAATGAGATTTGCATAACAAAGCCGTTGGGATCTGAATCGAGAAACCGGATCTCGGCGCGTGTTAAAATGGCTTCGGCGTATGTCCTGTCGTTTTTGTTCCTGTTGACACAGAATTTGCTGTTGAACTGTGCCTCCGCCGCTGTTCACACGCATAACGTGGACAGCCAGGAACGGGAGGACGACGGCGCCTACCGCCCGCGCGACGCCGGCCACTACGGGGACGCCGGCCACAACTCTGAGTTCGACCACGAAGCCATTTTAGGTGCATTGTTTACGTCTTTTTAGTCTCGCTGCGTCGGCCGGCGAAGTTTTGCAATGCTGTAGCTTTTATAGTGTGATAAGATTCAGTTGCGATGTCGGTGTACCGAGTGCTGGTTGTTCTCGTGCCCGTGGCTCTGGTAGTGACGTATTATTACTCTGTAGGGAGTGTGAAGGAGGCAGAAGAATATGAAAAACTCAGCCCTGAGGAGGCGAAGTTGCGGCTGGGCCAGATGCTGCCCAAGATGGACAAGAACGGTGACGGGCGCATCGACCAGGACGAACTTAAGCAGTGGATACTCAACTCTTTCCAGTAAGTCCGCATTTCACTTGATTTTGCTCAATCTTTCTCCGCCATACCGGGATTGTAACTGTTTATTTTTCCTTATCAAGTAGTTTGATGTTGTAACATTCAGAGCATGTGGTTGTAATGGTTGTGATAAGGATCTGATAAACAGCTGTTACTTATAGAGTTTGTGCACTTAGAAAATCATGTTGGCTCAACTATGTTTACATAGATTTAGCACAGAAATAAAATTGACATAAATAAATGCAGTTGGTTTTTAAGATGACCAGTTCTGGAGATAAAGTAGTGACCAAGAATCAGTATATGATATATTATAAGGTGCATTCGGCTCACCAGATGGTGACCCGAATGCACCTTATAATATATCAAAATATCTTATAATATATGAAGCTAGATAGCTTCAAGTAGTGGTAGCAACTGCTAAACGGTTGGGTAATCGGGGTTCAGCCACTGGACGCTAGATGTCGATCTAGTGTTAACCCAGGTTTCGGAGCATGCACTAAAGTATGGGCTCTGCTACTCTTCTTGTATCATTTCTCTATGGTGTTACTTCACTACACAGATGTGCGGGAGTGGTTGAAAGCAATGTTCCAAGTATGGTAATATTATTTTTTTAACAAAGTTCAAAATATTACAGCGAAGACATCGAAAAAGTATATCATGAGCGCGGAGAACCAGCAGCGCAAAAAAATATTGGGTATTATTTTCATCACATATGGTCACACAATAACTTAAGAACTGCACTGAATAGATTTTACTATATGAGTTAGATCTGAGATTAACCCTAACATCAACTTTGAGGGTTTTGGCCTACCTAACGCTACTGACATAACGTAATAAACTAATAATAAAGATGTTATTTCTATATTGGGTCAAATTAACAGTATTTTGCAAGGTCCGTCCGAATAGCTGCTACCGTCGTACTCGCTAACCTGCCGCCAAATAGCGGTGCTCGCACTGTTGTGTAATGGTTAGGGGGTAAGGCAGCTAGTGAAATTACTGACATAGAGGCATTCTGTCTTAGGCCTCAGTTGGCAACACATTCTAATTTAACGATTTCTTATGTTCATGGATGGCAGTGGCCTTTGTGCTTAACATAAAAATATATATCTTTATATATATTTTTATGTTAAGCACAAAGGCCACTGCCCGGACGGAAAAATAGGCGTACCTACTGCTTGCTGAAAAGTAGACATCGCCGATTCGTCGATGCGTTTCCGGTATAGAGTTTTTACCACAAGTGTTTTTAGTGTGTATAAATTACTAGCTTTTGCCCGCGACTTCGCCCGCGTTGACTTCGGATATCGCGTTCCCGCAGGAACTATGCGCTTTTCCGGGATGAGAAGAAGCCTATGTCCTTCGTCAGGACCCCAACTATCTCCATGCCAAATTTCATCTCAATCGGTCCAGAATTTGACTGACAGAGTTTCTTTCGCATTCATAATATTTATATAATGGATATGGATGTAAGTATAGCAAATTTTGTTTTCAGAGAAATGAAAGAATTTGTCCAGAAAAACCCGATATCAGACGATGAACTTGAAGAGGAATTCCAAAATCTTTTAGAAGGGCTAAATGACTCACCAGAGTTATAAAAGTTTTTGCATTTGTAATTTATTTGAGTTCCATGTTCTTTTACGTCAATCACTAGATATTAAAATAAGCGCTCTTGTATAGTATAGAAAAATAAATCATAACAACCTACAAGGCCCAATGTTTGGCGCCAGTTAAATAAAGACTATAAAGATAAAGATAAGATAAAGATAAAGATAATTTATTGTTCAACATGAGTATACATATATGCAGATATTATACAAAAAATGGTTCGTCCTTCATGCTGTACCTTGCGGCGTACAATTTTTTGTGAGTGTGGTACCTAGTAATGTTGCACTAAAACTAAATTTAAAATATACATTTGGACAGTTATTTCATTTAAAATCAAAACATTGGCATACATATAATTATGGGTCATTAATATAATCATTTATTGAATAATAACATTTATCGACTAGATGGTGCATAAGATTCTTTTTTTCTATATAATCTTACTTTTAAATAAATTGAATTTTGACCAGTGACTTGACTACTTTTCGATTTTTCTCCATTTTCATTGGACACTGTCACAAGCAGACAGTGTACAACGTGCATTGAAGACGAAGATTTATGTGTCTAACAAGCTCTTTTGTAGCATCAAGTGTCCCAGTCGCTGCACACTGTACCAAATCGTGTTTCCTTTACTGGTACGTTGGATAAATCTGTTTTTTAATTTTAGCTCCTCGCACATGATCTCACTCTAGTGATTCCTACCCTATGATTTAATGGCATTCTTTTGACAACCCTTCGCATAACTCTCATTTGAGTTGATTTCGACTGAAACAAAAGATCTGTTCTTCTATGCAAGATTATACATCGTTATCATGAAATGTAGCTGGGGTAAATGATGCGTGTCATTTTGTAAAACTACGCTACATACATTTAAGAAACGCAAATTTCAAACATTGTAAACATATCGATAAGAATTGGAGGTCGTGCGTGTGCAGCTTGAAAAACTATAGATTACGATGGTCTGCCTCGATTTGCATGATTTTTCTAAACCTCCAATCCAAATTGTCAAAATTTTTAAGTTTTTGATGAACTACTACTACTAGTAAGTAAGTATAACAAAAACTACTACTACTACAGCCTATTTGCATCCCACTGCTGGGCACAGGCCTCTCAACACGAGAGGGTTTGGGCTATAGTCCCCACGCGGGCACAGTGCGGATTGTGGACTTCACACATCTTTGAATTACGTCGCACATGCGTATAGGTTTCCTCACGATGTTTTCCATCACCGAAAAGCTCAGTGGTAAATTCAAATTTAATTTCGCACATAAGTAAACTTAGAGGTGCAAGCCGGAATCGAACCCCGACCCTCTGCATGAGAGGCGGTAGGTCGAACCACTAGGCCACCACGGCTTCAAAAAGTATAACAAAATCATAACAAATATCTTTGACAAACTCTACTACTACTACAGCCTATTTGCGTCCCACTGCTGGGCACAGGCCTCCTCTCATCACGAGAGGTTTGGGCTATAGTCCCCACGCGGGCCCAGTGCGGATTGGGGACTTCACACACATCTTTGAATTACTTCGCAGATGCGAATTCAATTTGAATTTACCACTGAGCTTTTCGGTGAAGGAAAACATCGTGAGGACAAACTCTAGCACAAAATTATTCTAGCACTAAACATTGCTCACGCCTTCCAATTCAGTTTATTTGCTGATCTACCTCTATGTCCAGTCGAAATCTGAGGTCACTCACTCTATAATACTTTAGAGGTGATCTGAGTTCACTACACACTTAAGGGGCACTACCTACTCTCAACTCTGTGTAGGGAAAATCTCACCAGTCACAAGGATTTCCAAGGTCGTAAGAAGTAAACATAAATGGCTGCAGGATAAAAATCGATAAACTTTTATAACTATTTCATATGGATTCATCAGTTCGTTTAATTTGCCTGAGATCATTTACATAATTTGTTTCTTCTTCAAGCCTGACTCAAGTCAGTTTCGAGTCGCAGTCGCACCAGAGATCTGTTTTCTTTACGAACCTATTTTTAATATCTGCGTAGTGAATAGTCACTGTATTTTATGTTTTATACAGAAAGTTGTCCCGGGAGGAAGCGCAGGAGCGAATGAACGAAGTGGACAACAACCAAGACGGCCTCGTGACGTGGGCGGAGTACATGCAGGACGCGTTCGGAGTGGACGCCGAGGAGGACATCGGGCCCGAGGACACTGGCGACAGCGGCCTGGTACGATCTTACCTCAGACTGGTCTGACCTTATCTTAGTTAGACCGTAGCACTTACAGCTATCGATGATAATTATTATATTAGATTGTGAATAATAACCCGAGGGCACCGGCGACACCGGCCTGGTACGATCTTACCTCAGACTGGTCTGATCTTACCTTAGTTAGACTATAGCTCTTAGTGGCCGGAATACTCGCTAAAACCCAAGCGATTCTCCTACGCGCTGACTGAGGGCTGCGGGATCGCGTTGTCGCATTCTACCGCAGCCCTCTGAGCGGGCCCGTTGCTCGGACCCTCATCCGAGTGAGCGCCCCGGGAAAATAACGGGGCGCTCAAACTCCGTGGACTTCAAGTGGGCGTTGGGGCCCCCCAACCCCGCCGCCCGGACCACTAGGGTGGAGCGATAAGATGCGCATAGCGCCTCCGCGCTCGACCCACCCTCCTCCGGTGACCTAGCCTTAGACTGTGAATCATAACCCGAGGGCACCGACGACATCGGCCTGGTACGCCCTTACCTCAGACTGGTCTGACCTTATCTTAGTTAGACCGTAGCTCTTACAGCTAGCCAGACCTGGTGTGACCTAGCCTTAGACTGTGAATCATAACCCGAGGGCACCGACGACATCGGCCTGGTACGCCCTTACCTCAGACTGGTCTGACCTTATCTTAGTTAGACCGTAGCTCTTACAGCTAGCCAGACCTGGTGTGACCTAGCCTTCGACTGAAAATCATAACCCGAGGGCACCGACGACACCGGCCTGGTACGATCTTACCTCAGACTGGTCTGACCTTACCTTAGTTAGACCGTAGCACTTACAGCTTACAGCTAACCCGACCTGGTGGGTGTGACTTAACCTTCGACTGTGAATCATAACCCGAGGGCACCGACGCCACCGGCCTGGTCCGACCTTACCTCAGACTGGGCTGAACTTACCTTAGAATGTAGTACTAGCAAGGCACCCACCCTAGCGTGACGTTGGGCTTACCTTGGGTTTACCTTTGGCTTGATCTTACCTTAAGACGGAAATACTGGCGCAGCGCCTGCCCTGGGGTGACCTTACTAGACTAGTTAATTAGTGTATCTCTTTCCAATAAGTAATTCCTTTTCATTTATATGAATTTTTAATTTTGCTTACAGAAACGTTACGTAAGTATACCTGCTTTACTTTTTAAGCCAAGCCCCGGCACGGATCTTGGGCGAAAGTAGAGGGGATTTCTGCGCATGTTTACGACTGAAGGGCCAATAAGTGTGCGCGCACGACAAAGCGCCCCCTGCGTCCCGCGCCCCTCTGCCGATGAGACCTTATTTTTGACTTCTGCGCATCGAAGGCCTGCGCTCAAGTTTCGTGCCGATGCTTGTGGTGTGGATGTGGGGGGGTGGTAAAATGTTGTGCGGCTTTTCAACCATTTCCAGTGGTCCAGAATATTCAGATCAGATACAAATTGAAATTTGGTAGTGATATTCATATACTTATATTCTTCCGTTAAAGTCGTGTGTGATCGATTTTGACAGCGAGGACCTTTCCTTTAAACAAATAAAAACATGAATATTAACGAAACTCTGGTATAAAATAAGATAAGCCTTTATTCCATGCAAACAAATATTAACATTTATAATTAATTTAATCTAGTCATATCCATACTTAATATTATAAATGCAAAAGTGACTGTCTGTCTATCAGTCTGTCTGTTACCTCTTCACGCTTCAACCCCTGGACCGATTGAGGTCAAATTTGGCATGCAGATAGTTGGGGTCCCGGGAAAGGACATAGGCTACTTTTCATCCCGGAAAAGCGCATAGTTCCCGCGGGAGCGCGATAACCGAATTCCACGCGGGCGAAGTCGCGGGCAGAAGCTAGTAGGTATATATTATGTCTATGAGTCTATATATCTCTAAAATAGACTTTTATGTACATTTCAATTTTTGATTGTTAATACTAGCTTCGGTCCGCGACTTCGCCCGCGTGGAATTCGGTTATCGCGTTCCCGCGGGACCTATGCGTTTTTCCGGGATGAAAAGTAGCCTATGTCCTTTTCCGGGACCCCAAGTATCTCCATACCAAATTTCATCTCAATGCGTCCAGCGGTTGAAGTGTGAAGAGGTAACAGACAGACAGAGTTACTTTCGCATTTATAATACACTAGCTTCTGCCCGCGGCTTCGCCCGCGTGGAATTCGGTTATCGTGTTCCCGCGGGAACCATGCATTTTTCCGTGATAAAAAGTAGCCTATGTCCTTTCCCGGGACCCCAACTATCTCCATGCCAAATTTCATCTCAATGCGTCCAGCGGTTGAAGTGTGAAGAGGTAACAGACAGACAGAGTTACTTTCGCATTTATAATACATATTAATATGGATATGGATGTTATAAAATTGGTGGGTATTTCGCAGCTGGTCCACGAAGAGAAGAGGATGTTTAGCGCAGCGGATAGGAACGGCGACGGTCAACTCGACATTAACGAGTTCGAGGTAAGGCTCTACTACTAATACTAGTGCGGATTGGGGACTTCACACACATTTTTGAACACACACAGACAGTAAACTTTACACACAATAAAAGTAAAGGGAAAGTAATATAAAAAGAAACCTCGTATCCATGCCATTAATGTAAAAAAAAACCGCAGGTATTCTCAACGCCCGAGGAACACGAAGAGATGCACGGGTACCTTGTGAACCAGACGCTACGGGAAAAGGACCGCAACCAAGATGGCCGCATCGACTTTGAGGAGTTCCTAACCGACAGAGGTCAGTTCACAGCACAGTAAATATAATAGGTACTATCTACCTCATACCGCCCGCGGCGGACGGGGTTCCGAAGTTGACGATGCCCACAGTACCTTTCTAAGACTTATTAGCATTTAGCTAGCCTGTGGTATGACGAGCCCGCCCGACGCCCCTGCCGCTCGAGAAAAATCATTGGTTTTTTAATCATTTCATAAGTTGGTCGACTATGACTCGTAAGTTTGTACAGTCTACTTAGCTGTGATAGAAAAGTCGTCAGCTGGCACCATAAACATGTTATTTTTTTTTTGTTATTCCCTCCCGGCTGAAATTTCACCAGATGATAGTTCAAGGGTAACTGTGAAGGGAACCAAGACGTCAGCTGACGTATCTAGGGGGAAAAGTCGTCAGCTGGCACCATGAACATGTTTTTTTTTTTTTGTTATTCCCTCCCAGCTGAAATTTCACCAGATGATAGTTCAAGGGTAACTGTGAAGGGAACCAAGACGTCAGCTGACGTATCTAGGGGGAAAAGTCGTCAGCTGGCACCATGAACATGTTAATTTTTTTTTGTTATTCCCTCCCAGCTGAAATTTCACCAGATGATAGTTCAAGGGTAACTGTGAAGGGAACCAAGACGTCAGCTGACGTATCTAGGGGGAAAAGTCGTCAGCTGGCACCATGAACAGTTAATTTTTTGACGACTTTTCCCCTAGATACGTTCACTAGGCTATATGTTACGACTATCCTAACCATCCTACAAAGTACTGGCCGGGAGGCGATGAGGATCCTTTTTTGCGCCTGGCGCGGGGCCTAATACACGCGCACGCATTTGTACAGGATAATCATTATTTATAACCTTTTAATCTCACAGACTGATATACAGTCACACAGATGAAAGCACCTTTGTAGAGCTGCGGACTGTATAAAAAACATATTGTGTGATACAAAGCGTTATTCAAATCAACTTGACCCTATTGGTGATGTAGCATTTCTGAAAGATTTCATAAGTTAACGATGACGTATTTTATTTTTGACGTCTTACAAATTGATGAACGCCGGCTGCGCCCACGAAAAATCATGACGCAATAGTAACATTGCAGCGTTACGTAGCGTTACGTGACGTTATCTATATATATAAAACAAGAAACTGACTGACTGACTGATCGATCAACGCAGAGCCGAAACTACTGGTCGTAGTGAGCTGAAATTTGGCATGCAGGTTCGTTAGGGAACGTAGGGGAACACTAAGTGAGGATTTCCCGAAATTCCCACGGGAACGGGAAAAAACGGGATTTTTCATTTTAATATTTCTGCGTTAATAGAGACTCTGTCAGGGCTGGCTCCGTGAGTGGCATCTTCTGGTTCGCATGGTTCGTTAGCCATCGTAGTGAAAGGATTCGCCAATCTGCATAGGTTTCGCTGATTGCCCAGGGTGCGCCGGGCGTTATTGTGTGAGTTTGAGCTCATACGCCACACGGGGAGACTCCTTTCTTGCACCTTGACATCTTGACTTGACTTCACTTCACTGAGAACTGTAGTATGTGGTGGCGGTCACGATAGATTAGCAATGGTCGCAGTGATACTAGGCTCTAGAGCCGCAACTCTGAAAACTGACCGTCGATATTAGCCCGTCACTAAGTCCGACCCAGCGTCGCGGGTCGTTGGTTCAATCCCGATGGGCTTTTAATGGACCGTACGAATTTAATGTGTTAAACAAGGATTTATGAGCGCAACGGGTCAATAAGGAGCTCGTTTGTTCGTCTTAAGTCTGTCAAGGACAACCGTCTTTACCGCGAACTCAACGTTCAATTTATTTATTAATTTTGCAATAGCGTAGCAAAATAGATTAGACTAGCTTTTCCCCGCAACTTCGTATGCGCAGAAATATTAAATTGTAAGATCCTGTTATTTCCCGTTCCCGTGGGAATTCCGGAAAATCGTGTTGGTGCTCCCCTACGTTCCCTAAGGAACCTGCATGCCAAATTTCAGCTATCTACGACCAATAGTTTCGGCTCTGCGTTGATCGATCAGTCAGTCAGTCAGTTTCTTGTTTTATATACAGGTGGAATCTCAGCGGAAGCGGAAATTTCTCAGATTCCGAATTCGGTACTATGACAAGGTCGATCAGGAAAACAATGAAAAAAATATAGATCACAAAAATATTGCGATTGATCATGTTTTCAAAAGATTTCGTGTCATAAAATCTATTTTAATCATTCATTTAGTAATGAGGTGACCTCAAAACTGTGACGTCACATCACATTATTTGTATGACAAATCCATATGAAAGGTGCGATTTGACGTTCAATAAAATGTATCTGGTTTGACTTGTCATTGTCACCCAAGTAGCCAATTAATGGAAGGTCTCCTAGATACAGTTGACTGATTTTTAAGGAAACTTGTTTTCAGGAAGCTGCATGTTTATCTGCATGTAGCAATAAAATGTCTAGTACTATTTACTCAATAAAAGGTTACTAAAGTGAATCTAGACAATTTATTTATTTAGTTTGTTTTGTTTTGTACGTGTCCAGTGCCGAAGCACGACCCGTCGTGGAAACTGGCGGAGCGCGACCGATTCGACAACGATCTCGACCTGGACGGCGACGGCCGCCTCGACGCCGCCGAGATCCGCGCCTGGGTCGTCCCCGACAACAAGTCAGTACCACCAGCCAACTAACATTATAAATTCGACGGCCGGATTGGTCCAGATGGTAGTGACCCTGCCTTCTGTTCCGATGCGAGCGGGACGCTCGGGGCAAACTTTGTGTGGTAAGCACGAATGTTTGTACCCGAGTCATGGATGTTTAGTATTTATATATGTATGTATTTCTCTATGTAAATATTTATATCGTTGTCTAGCACCCATAGTACAAGCGTCGCTTAGTTTGGGGCTAGGTCAATATGTGTGCTATGTCTCAGTATGTTATTAAAAAATATTATTATTATTAAAATGTTAAAGTAACTATCTTTACCTCTTCATGCTAAAACAGCTGAAACAATTTAAAATTGTAGATAACATGGAGCTCTTTCGAGTTCCTGTATTTTTTACACGCGCAGCAGTTAGTAATCCAATACAAATTTACACCAAAAAAAAAAACGAATCTAAAAAATGTATTGTTATTTCCAGTGAGATAGCGACGGAAGAAGTGGAGCACCTGTTCGCGTCGGCGGACGACGACGGCGACGGCTTCCTGTCGTTCGAGGAGATCCTCGACCACCACCAGCAGTTCGTGGGTTCAGAGGCCACGGACTACGGCGGCGACCTCATGGGCGCGCACTTCGAGGACGAGCTCTAGGCGAGGGCTGGTCGCGCGGCGCCTTGGACCCACGCGTGCCGGTGCTCAGCCAAATAAGGGCGTCGTATAACTCGTCAACTTCGTGCCCGACCGTCCCCGGGGGGCCAGACGACGGAGAGGGTCGCGGGGAGACTAAACACGCGCGTTGCACGAAACACACTGGCCGTCTACGAAAACCAGTAAAAAAGACTAAGACCGACTCGCGTGCCTAGAAATTATGACATTACTAGATGTCCTTTGCCGGGACCCCAACTATCTCCATGCCGAATTACATCTCAAATAATAATATCACGTGCTCCCCTGCCGCCCGACCGTCTGTTACCCCCAGAGAGGGTAGGGCACGAAGTTGAAAAGCTATAAAAAACGCTCGCCAGGTGGCGCCATGAGCAATCAGTGGAATAAAGTGCAAAATACGAGCGTTGAAATCGTCACTACTACCTAGTTGCTTCAACTGCTCAGTGTGAAAACCTAACGGACGGTTTGGAACTGCTCACCCTTAAAAAGTTGCAAAACGAGTTACAAGTTAGTTATAACCATGGAGGCAATAAGTACATAAGTATATCTGGAGCGAGTAGTGTCAATTTCGAACAACAAAAATTGAGTCTAAAGACGTGAACAAACGTACCCCAGCTTCTTTGGTCTTTATCTCTCGTTATAAGGTTAGATAAAGAGTACAGATAAATAAAGGTTACAGAGGTAATTCCAGTTATTACTTTACTACTTCCGTGGTTATTACTAGTACTTAGAAGCTTACTAGCTTCTGCCTGCGACTTTCGCTCGCGTGGAATTAGGGATATCCGGGATAAAAAGTAGCCTACGTCCTTTCCTGGGACCCCAACTATCTCCATACCAGATTTCATTTCAATCGGTCCAGCGGTTGAAGCGTGAAGAGGTAACAGACAGACTTACTTTCGCATTTATAATATTAATATGGATACTATGGATAGATATTCATATATTAATTTGACGGTTTCAACAAATCGCATTTTGATAACAAAGGTAATCTGAATGTAAAAACAGTTGTTACTGCACTGTAGATCGATACTTATGTCTTGTTGAATACGTCATATTTTTCAACGTTTTACGAGTTATTATACCCTATAACAACAAAAGTTAATAAATGTCGTCAAAGTATGTTATAAGTTCAATAAGGAAAGAGACAGGAATTTATAAAGCTGAAAATTACCGTTTACTTTAGTCTAAATTTAATCTGACGAAGCTTTGTAAAACCCAGCCCCTGTTTACCTGTAGAAACAAGTAGAGATCTTCAACTATCTAAAGTACCGCGCCTTTACATTTCAAAACGCTTCAATGTATTTAAAAAGCACCACCAACACTCACCTGTGTGCGTGCTGAGACAGCCATCAACTATGCGTTGAGAGTGTTGGTGGTGATTTTTAAATAATAATAAAAAATCGAAGCGTTTTGAAACGTAACGGCGCGGGACTTTAGATAGTAGAAGATCTCTACCTACTATACTGCAAAATAATCTATTAATTGAATAATAATGAAAAAACTCAATAACCTTCCAAGTCCTGAAAATTTGTTTCTTTTTCATTAAAATAGTATAAAAAGAATTAATTAATAAAACATTAATACTACAATAATATATGACCTAAGACCTCACGATGTAGACGACTGATTAGGTAAATCAATTTTCCTAAGTATAAAATGCAGTTCCCACTTTAAAGTATCTAATAGATAGTTAATAATGCCAAAGCTACTTAATTCAGTTGTTGTAAAGTCGAGTTCGCCAATATATACACACTTTTGCACCTTACCACGTTGTAATAAGGTCCAAAAGTGTACACATATTAATGAACTCGACTGTACAAATAAAAATACACTTTTTCACTACTTATGTTATGACTTATGTTATGAGAGCACGTGTAACTATTATTTATATCCTTGTTTTTTTTTCCACCATCAAGCTAGATAAATACAAGGATGGTATTTTGGGTCTTTTTAAGAGGGTTTACTCCGAAAGTTGGCAACGTCGCAAATAGCTGTCAAATATTTCGTTGTTTTCATTATTTTCTGAACTTTACTGAATGAAAATATGAATTATTGCTCTATGGTTGAATAAAACATTAAGTATGGATTGCAACGATTATCATAGGAACATGAAATTCTTAGGACTATGGAAGTACTATCTTTTGAAAACTTTCCAGCGCATTTTCCATGCATTTTATTTTAATGTTATCTTATCATTTGAATGCCTATCGAACAAATATAAAACGAGACGCGTCATTCAACCATAGAATGATAACTTCCTTTTTAATTCAGAATATTGAGAAATTATTAAAAACAGCGAAACATTTGACAGCTAAATGCGACGTTGCCAACTTTCGGGATAAACCCTCTTAATCAAAGGTTTCGGAATAGCTTTTAAACAATTATTTCTTCTCTTTATTGACATTTACGTTTCCATTAGCTAAATAATGTTTTTACTGTTCAAGATAATCGAACTGATACATTTATAATTTGCATTTTCTGTGTTCTATAGTTTATCATTTTACTTATTTTTATATTTATTGAGACTATTGGCATTTATGTGACAATGCCAGCCTAATGGGAGAACACATAATAAAACGTTTGTCGAGAATTATTTGTTCTGTGTGATCTATTTAATGCCCTATTTGCAACTAAATAAATAAATGGCGTGACGTAACGTGACAGATAGAGTTCGACCTGACGGCTCGTTTAATTTCGACTAAATATGTACAGTTGCTATATACACAACTTTATCTACACTCATTTTATAAAACCTCTAAGATGCTCTTAGGATGCTTCAAAATCTGTCCACAATGGCGGCAATTCGAATACGTCAGTGTCTCACATTCGATTTAAAAAAAAGGATAGACTAAATAGAGCCAACCATAGACGTAAATAATATAGACCCGGTCTAACGTACACGTAATATGTCCCCACTTCCACGGTGTCCAATCCAAAGTTCTGTCACCGAGCGTGCGTGACAATAAGCGTTTTTAAAAAAACTTTTTTCGAAACTGTTTCTCAGTATCTAAAAACTCGTCTCGTTGTTGAAAAAATGTGACCCAGCTTTAGTGTCACGATATAAGTTTAACTTTGGATTGGACACCAATGAAGTGGCGAAACATTACATGTATCTACGTTAGGCCGGGTGCATACGAAGTATTATTTATGTCTATGGAGCCAACATACAAATTTGGAACAAACTTTCACTCTGTTTGACTGAAGAATATAGGCGGGCATTCGAAACGAAAAAAAAAGTTTGTTAATTATACAATATGGGTATCAAAATAACGAGCTTACAGCTTAAGAGAGTAAAAATTGTTATCATAATTGTCAAATTGGAGAGCATGGAGCCCTTTACTTTTTCACTAAGAGAAAATGCTTGGATAATAGAAACCGTAATAGATAGACATATGCTGTCTAAGACTTTTCTACGCAGATTTTTGAGATCTACAATTCTTTCATACATTGTTTTAATGTACCTTGTAGTTTTTAGCCAGCATAAGTGGAGCAAAAATTTGTTGTGAATGGCAAGAAGGGTGATATTTTGTTCCTAATAATTTCAGTTTGGGTTTCCGACATTCGAATTTTATAGTTTTTTTTAAAATATTTTACTTGTAATGGTACCTATTGGTTAGAACACAGGCCACCTGATGGCAAGCAAAATGTTTACTTTTTGAGCACCTGTATTGCGTAAAAAATGCGTTACTAACCCTGAGACGGATGAAATGTCTCTCTTACTATTTATTTATTCGGAGATAAGACAGAAACATGCATTTGTGCATAGTAATAAAATAATTAATGGTATGATTTACGTACAGCAGTTATCTTGAACATATCTCACTTAATGAATTAACTACTATTCTATGTGGCCTATACCTCCCTTGTTCTTCTTTCCACCATTTATCTTACAAATGGACGTACTATTTGTGCCATGGGTTTCGTTGTGTACTTACCTAAACTACATTTTATTGATGTTGTGTAAGTCATTGAAACAATAAAAATATATTTATTAAAAGTTTGTTTTCTTTGCCGTAAAGTGTTTTATCTATGAAGTAACGTAACTTACGTAAGTGACTACTGTTCGTAATTCACCCGCCAGTCGAGAAGAGTAAGCGTTACTTTCTTACAACGGGATTCATATCTATTTGACGGCCGGATTGGTCCAGTTGGTAGTGACCCTGCCTTCTGTTCCGACGGTCGCGGGTTCGAGTCCCGCTCGGGGCAAACTTTGTGTGATGAACACGAATGTTTGTACTCGAGCCATGGATGTTTACTATTTATATATGTATGTATTTCTCTATATAAGTATTTATATCGTTGTCTAGCACCCATAGTACAAGCTTTGCTTAGTTTGGGGCTAGGTCAATATGTGTGAAATGTTCCAAGATATTTATTATTATTTTTATTTGTTAAATGTCAATGGCAGCCACCACGTTCCCTTACAAAATATTCTACAATGGCTACGATTCAGTTGGAATAAGCAGAGACGTTAGAGCTAGAGCGTAGTGAATAAGGTCCAAAAAAGCCGTGGCGGCCTAGTGGTTCGACCTACCGCCTCTCATGCCGAGGGTCGGGGGTTCGATTCCGGCTCGCACCTCTAAGTTTACTTACGTGCGAAATTCAATTTGAATTTACCACTGAGCTTTTCGGTGAAGGAAAACATCGTGAGGAAACCTGCACGCATCTGCGAAGTAATTTAAAGATGTGTGTGAAGTCCCCAATCCGCACTGGGCCCGCGTGGGGGCTATAGCCCAAACCCTCTCATGATGAGGGGAGGCCTGTGCCCAGCAGTGGGACGCAAATAGGCTGTAGTAGTAGTAGAACAAGGTCCTCAACATCCATACAGACAAACTCACACATTTCTTTTAGTAGAATGAAGCCGGAATTCCCGGATAGGTTATCAAATAAAACGCTCCATCCATTTA
>OZ020275.1:1200164-1306728 GCA_963971205.1 Aethes cnicana
GGCGCCGCGCCCCGCCCGCCGCCGCCGCGCCGCCGGCCTCGCTCTTTGGTAACTTGTTCGCTGAAACACAACGACATATCGTCATCGGCTGGTAGGATACAAGTTGATACGACCATGGTAAGGTAAACCGATAGTGACAAAATGCGATAATATGTAGATGTCGCTGCATGGGTAGCCTGTGTGAAAATTTCAAGAGCCCTGGATACTGGTTACATATAAGTAGAGCTTTCCCGATGTACGCATGTAAGGAGATTGTCACTCTATATAATTATTATGTACACAGGGGATGACGATGCAAAACTGATTATGAAGCCCTACTTGAATAAATGTTTTTTTTATATATATTTATCTTTATCAGGTGTAAGCAACCAGCTGCCAAGTGTGACCAACCTGCCAAGTGTGACCAGTCTGCCAAGCGTGCCCAACTTGCCAAGTGTGCCCAACCGGCAAAGTGTGCAGTGACTCACCGATCGCTAGGAATAGGTCGTTGACGTTCATGGCGGTCTTGGCGGAGGTCTCCATGAAGGGCAGGCCGTTCTCGTCGGCGTAGGCCTGCGCCTCCTCGAACTCGACCATGCGCTTGGCGGCGAGGTCGCTCTTGTTCCCCGCGAGCGCGATGACGATCGACGGCGACGCCTGCCGCTGCAGCTCCTTCACCCAGTTGCGCGCGCGCCCGAACGTGTCCTGGAAACAAAGATCGAACATATTTAAATGTGGTAACAATCAAACACCCCTCGAGATCTGGGAAATTGGTAAAATTGTGCCAGGGATAGACGAGGGAAGATATGCCCTGCGACTGAAGTGACGTGACGAAATTCAAAAATTCAATGATTTATTCAGAAAATTGGCCACATAGAGGCACTTTTACACGTCAGAAAAAGAATTTACCAGCGCTTCCTAGACCCATTCCTTGAGAAGAAGCGCCGCAACAAACTCAAGCAGAAGGCCTTTTTTCAAAATTTCCACATGGTTACAAAATTTACATTTGCATTACATTTATAAAATATACATATATGTACGTACTAAAATTACATTGAAGGGATGTATAGTCTCTAACTTAAACTGAAATATAAGATCTTAGAGATGTAATAGAGATGTACGTTGCCGGACTTCTAGATATGTCAAGACGTGACTCGGCAGCGGCTTTTTATAACATTTCGTCATACCTCTCCTCTCTTAAGTGCTCCCACATTGTCCCACAGTGTCCTACATTTCCCAAGGTTTTGGCCGCCAAAAATGCGATTCAACGCAAGCTGCTCACATTCGCATCATTTTATGCGAATGCTTATACTTATTCGCAATAAATATTCCTACTCGTAATAATAAAAGTATATCAGAACTCTACTATATCCGTTCTCGATTAGCTATGTGTGGCTAATTTGGCAGGCGAGCATTTTACTTAATAGGCAAATATACGCCCTCCGGCGCGTCTGACGCATCGCATCATGGCTGCCATAACTATACGAGTTACATCGTTGGCTAATAAGTATAGGTAGGCAATTTAGGAACTCCCTTCACATAACGCTGTTATCAATTAATATTTTCTACTACTTCATGTCTTATATTTACATCGATTCCATCGACAATTATATCAACATCGGTAATAAGAATAAGTAAATCTATTCCAAGTGCGTGTATTTAAAAAATCGGTACTTATTAATTGAAATTCAAGTTCCATTGATTGACTTAATACGATGAATAAAGTTTATACAGAATACACATATTTTACAACCTGAACACAGGTATTACTTATATAAATATTATATCACGCGTGTGATAACAAGTTGTCACCGGGGAAATAACCCACTAGTTTGCCACGAAAGGGTATAACCGTATATTTTATTTAGGTTTAGGTTCAGTTGCCAAGGTGAATTTTTTGGATGCCTGTCGACACGCGAGCCCGCTCGCACGCACCCGTAAAGTTCGAAGAGCCGAGCCATCAGTGACTATACTGGCCGTAAAACTAAGTGATGGCCACCACCATAGAAGATTGTATTTGGCCCCAGTCGTCACTTTGGTTCGCGGCGAGTATAGAATTCTGAACACCACTTAGCGGGTAAATTGTGTTTGTATGTTGACTCAAACTGTCACCTGATCATCTTGGTTCTTCACAAAATTGAACCATATGATTCAACTGTATGTTTCAATTTCATAATGAACAAAGATGTCACTTGAGTCGATTCGATATCCAAGCAAAGTATTATTTCCAAATTTTCCTGCAGAGGTGATGAGAGGTGATAAACTTCATTAAATGAAAAAAAGTCAGCAGGATTTGTATGCGTATTTCCTAAGGCTATCAGGTAAAGTCTTATTTCTAAACTAAAGGTACTAAAGGTAAATTGGCTAAAGGTCTAATTTCGTCGAGCAAATCGTTAGTGTTGATTTTTCAATGATTGCTTTGTTTCAACGCGATGCATAGGAAGGCATGCAATTAAATATTATGGAATGAAGCGAATAATCAACGTTTTCTAGCTTTACCATTGTCACGATCACGTTGTCTCATGGAATAACTCAAATGTGGTCGATGATTAATATTAATTTACCATGTTCACAGGTTTTTATAAATTGGGTCATATTACAGGGTCTCACTCAGGTTGAGGTCAACAATTTCATAGTCATGTTGTTCGAGCTGGACTTTTAACTTGCAAATCGCCTACCTATTCAATGTTGACCTAAATCACTTTCATCCATGACATGATCAGTTTCAACCATAACAAGTAGCTAAAGCGGTTTCTTTACTTTAAATTTTGATATTAAAAAAACACTACTCAAGTTTTAACAAGGAAGAAGTGGAACGACTTTTAATACCAATCGGATAGTCCTTTAAAAAATCCTACACTACAACCCATTGATAAACATCCACTCGGCTTCTACGTGAGTGAAACCAAGTGACTCAACCATAACAAGAGCAAGCGAACGAAAAATACATAACACCGTCACATAAATCCATAAAAAAGTTTTTTTTATTAGCCTGTTGGAGTGTCCCACTGCTGGGCAAAGGCCTCCCCTTTTTTCCGCCAGGTGTCCCTGTTCAGTGTTTGCCACTCTTTATCAAAGACGTCTAGGTTGTCCCGCCATCTCATTTTTGGTCTGCCTCTTCGCCGAAAGCCGTCATGTGGAGTCCAGTTGGAAGCCAATTTGGCCCAACGGTCCGGATGCATGCGAAAGACGTGTCCAGCCCACTCCCATTTCAGCTTAGACTTGGCACCCACATCTGCAACTTGAGTACTGGAGCGCAGTTCGGTATTTCTGATGTGATCAGTTCTGCGAACACCCATTATGCTGCGCTCCATTGCCCTTTGGCAAACCTTGAGCTTGGACTTCTGAGCTTCAGTCAACAAGTAATTATGTCAAATTTCAAATAGCGGAAAAAATATTCACACGAAGTTCATTGTATCTGTGCACGTAGGGCTGCCCTTGAACTCAACTGAAGACCTACGACTTAGCCGGTAGTCGATACTGGCGGCGGTGGGCGGCGGCAAAAATATATGTATGTTAATAACTTAACGGCTAGCGAACTATCGATTGAGAATGATGTACGGAGCAAAGAACGTCATTCACAGAGTAAGTCACTCAATAGTTATTTATAACTAGCTTCTGCCCGCGACGAATTCGGTTATCGCGCTCCTGCGGGAACTATGCGCTTTCCGGGATAAAAAGTAGCCTATGTCCTTTCCCGGGACCCCAACTATCTCCATGCCAAATTGCATCTCAATCGGTCCAGCGCTTGAAGCGTGAAGACGTAACAGACAGAGTTACTTTCGCATTTATAATATTAGTATGGATACTTGGATGCACTCAGGAAAAAGGGAAGTACCTTTTTTTGCCGACAGGCTCAAATTAGAAATACGATAGTAGGTTTGTTATAACGTCGGCTAAGGCTTACAAAAACCGTAAATATTTACGACACGACCTCGAGTGTGAACTTACCACCGCCATATTAGGAAAATATGCAAATGCAAGTACAAAGCACATTTGGCGTTAGCAGGTTTACACTCTCTTCTCAGTCGACGATTTAACACTGCGAAGTGATTCAAAGATGTGTGTGAAACCCCCAATCCGCATCAGGCCCGGGAACTATAGTCCAAAACCTCTGTGAGAGGAGGCCTGTGCCCAGCAATGGGATGTAAATAGGATGTGGTGGATATCACATCAGAACAGAACAGGGCAGCCTACTGAAAATAATGTCAAGTTGTTTAGATAAGCGCAGCAATTCCGTAAAGGAAGTGAAAGTATTCAAAGTGTTGCTTCTATCAAACACAAAGACGTTATCGCGGTAACCTGCGCGGAGGCACGACCGGCGACCTACCGTTATCCGAAATTAGACCGAGACCACTGAACAAGAAAAACGGGTACGGTTTAGTACGAGTGCCATCAGAAAAATGCTTAGAAAAGTATGATTTTCTTTTCTACATAAAAGAATACATTTATATGATACACAAGTATAAAAGATTTTTGAAATAAAACGAATAAATATCTTGGAACATTTCACACAAATTGACCTAGCCCCAAAATAACTAAAGCTTGTACTATGGGTCCTAGACAACGATACAACAACCATCCATGACTCGAGTACAAACATTTGTGCTCATCACACAAAGTTTGCCCCGAGGGTTCGAACCGCGACAGTTGGATCAGTGGGCAGGGTCACTACCAACTGAGCCAAACCTGTCGTCAATATCTACATAATAACGAGGCAAAGGAGCAGACGGAGTACTTGATGGGAAGTGGCTATCATCGTCCAATGGAAATGTGTCGCCAATGTGTTGCTGGATTCGAGTAGGCCTCATTGACATGCTTTTTGAAGATGTTCGTTACAAAAACTATGTTCGAAATAAAAACGAAAACTGCGCATAATCGTTGCGAACCATGGCGATATTCTAATTAGCAGAGATGTACAAGATACCCTGTATAAAGTATCTGAAATACAAAATACAAGATACTTCAAAATTAAGTATTTCAGATACCAGATACAAATACTTTCTCTAATGGTATCTGAAATACTAGATACAAAATACGTATCTTCCAAATACTTTTCAAAGATAAAAATACTTTTGTAAGATTGTAAGAAAACACATTTAATTCAATGATAGTTTATTGTTGAAATGTTTCATTTTCCAAGTTTTAATTGAGACCTTTAAGTAAAACCAGTTCTTCGAACATTTTGTCGCTCATTTTCTTTCGATGAGACCTCATGATCATCAAGAGTCGCTCCACAGGGGCAGAACTGAAGGCACGGGCGCGGTCAGTAAAAACGTCAAAGTGACATTTGACAATAAATTTGACAGAGCCATTGAGGTAATAAGTACACTTTTAATATTACTGCCATGAACAGGACATGATTCCCTGATTAAAAAGTTTGACAGTTAGTTACTAGCGTTGGCGCTGTGAGTGAGCTTATGATCGTTCCTGATCAACAACAACAACTATTCTAATAGTACATTACAGACCTAGGGTGGTGAATTCGTAAATGTCCCAGATCGCAGGTGTCTGTGGCCCGAATCGAAGGTGAGGGCCATAAATATGCGATCTGGGGCTTTCGAATTACCGCCCGTGGTTTGTCAAAAGTTTTACGTCTTGCCTTGGCCAAGAAGTGAGATTTTCTCTCCGCGTAGCGGGCAGAAAATCCCACTTTACGGCCAAGGGTGATGTAAAAGTATTTTAACAGCCAAAGTATTTACAAAGATACTAAGATACCAAACAAAAGGTATTTAGATAATAGATACAAGATACATTGAAAAATAGTATTTCAAATACAGATACAAGATACGTATTTTGTATCTGTATTTCAGATACTTGTATCTTAGATAAGTCACATCTCTGCTAATTAGCATAATGCAGCTGTCACGGCGCTGATGTTTAACAGGCTCCTTGATGACTATAAACTAAGGAATCTTTGTTTAACTATCATGGAACAAAGAAATTACTGGTATACATATTATCAACGATATTCAAAGGGAGTTAGATAAAGATACGATAGTATTATCTATTTGATTATTAACTATTCTTCCCATAGTTGCCTATAACATAATTTTACCAAGCAAAATAAGTAGATGGGTAATCGGTATTCAACTACGCCAACTGTAAAACCCGGGTGTTCCTTCAGCGTGAGTCACACTTTATCAACGGACCTTGACCTCCACGGACGAGTTGATAAGGTTCTATATCTAATTGTAATTCGATGTGGGACAAACCCGTTAATATTGACAACTCCCAGGCTTTCCCACACGTTTCTCGGATGCGTCGATTTGTAAAAAACCCGCACAAAACGGGGTAAATGTCGGTAAGGGAGGATCCAGCTTTCGACTCAAGGGGGGTCACGTCATACAACGGGGGGGGGTTGTTGCCTTTCGCGTCAGGGGTTAAAAATACATAATAGTAGTAGACCTAGTCCTGCCGAGGGGGGGGGGTCGTGACCCCCATGACCCCCCCCCCCTGGATCCGCCCTTAAATGTCGGTCGTATTTCTTTTGATAAGTATAGTCACACGCCTGACCTCCTACTTTTGACCTACAAAAGATGTGAATAAAAACGAGTATCACTTTGTATTGTGTGTGAGAACTTGAGTTGAGCAGTATTTATAAATAAATAATTAAATATCTTGGGACATTTCAAAATATAAATAAAATTACAAATAAAACAAGTACTTATAGAATGTGTGTAAAAACTTGGGTGTTCAAGAATGCTCAGAATAAATGAATAAATGTCTGAACACGACTCTAAAATATAAATTACTAGCTGACCCAGCGGACTTCGAACCGCCTTAGTTTTTTTTTTTTTTTCAATTCAATTCAATTTTATTGCAATCATATGGTTATACAGATCTTTTTGGGGTGGTTATGAAAATTAGCTTACGTCCTATTCTCAGACCTACTGAACATACATTCCAAATTTCATAAGAATCGGTCGAGCCGTTTCGGACGAGTTTGGTTACAAACACTGTGACACGAGAATCTAAATATATAAAACTCAAAGGTGACTGACTGACATAGTGATCTATCTACGCACAGCCCAAACCACTGGACGGATCGGGCTGAAATTTGGCATGCAGGTAGATGTTATGACGTAGGCATCCGCTAAGAAAGGATTTCCCGAAATTCCCACGGGAACGGGAAAAACGGGATTTTTCATTTTAATATTTCTGCGCATACGAAGTTGCGGGGAAAAGCTAGTTTTATATATATTAGAAGAAGATATTGACCAGAGTGCAGAGTGGACTCATCCTGTTTTCTCTGATAGAGTTAGACCTTACGGCGACTGTATTTTACACTTAATTTTAGTATGACCGTTTTCTGAAACCCCGAAATATCAGTTTTCTATATCTGCGCAACGCAAGTCTTCAAGGATTGCCGATAGCGCTATCACGTTTATCAGACAACCGTTAATTGTTTCGCTACTGCGACTGTTGCAATGAGACAGTTTTGAACACGTGCTACTCACACATACAAATCTTAGTCATACATATGCAATTGTTTTTTTTATGTAGTAGGTATGATAGGCCAACGAGCACACATACACACATACCTAATGGTAATTTCTTATTAAGAATAACCATAAGATCTCGAATGCGTTGTCTACCAGGCCTAAGATAGAATGCCTCCCGCGCACTGGCGCGGTGAAATTACTGAATTTCACCGGCTGCCTTACACTGGTCAACATATAGGCTACTTTTTATCCCGGAAAAACGCATAGTTCCCGCGGGAACGCTATTACCGAATTCCACGCGGACAGCGCGCGTGCAGAATCTAGTGTTTGAATAACTGTGAAAGAGAATGTTTTAGTAATATTAACATTCCACGGACTATACCATATTTACAGTTTCATCCGTGAATTCCCTTAGGTTAGGTTCAATAATATCACTATTTAAATTTCCTCATAATACCTACGACGGCTGCTACGATATCTATCAGGGAATAAATTATACATAGAAGGGTAAAGTTTCGCTAACGATGTCCTGACTAAGCACTTTGGGGCCTTAAATATGAACAAACAAAACATTACAATCTCCTTTTTAACACGCTTTTATTAGGTCGACCTGTACGTAACTATGTAATGGAATCTTGCAAGTTAAATTTGACCCACTTTCCGATTTCCGATTGAGCTGAAATTTTGCACGAATATGTAAATCGCGTGACAATGCAATATTATGATGACGTGGGGCTGATCTGATGATGGAGCTGGAAGGTGGCCATAGGAACTCCGTAATTGAACTACATAAACCCATCGAATTTGGGCTCGTTTGATTCGTCTTGAAGGGTAGATGAAGGATTTACAAAGAAAAGTACAGTCAGCAATAAAAGCGTGTCCCAAAAATTTAATTTTTGAATAAACTATTTAATCTGTTAAATACGTAGTATTGAATAGAATAGGAAAAGATTTTGGGTGCGAAACATATTACATAATATAAGAAAATATTTCATCAAGAACAAAACACAATAATATTAATACTGTAGTGTTGATCATTCCTTACAGTGATATGCTCGCCTTTGTACATTCTCCCCTTTTCTGTTTTGTGATTTTGTATTACCGTGTTTTTGTGTTACTCACTTACTTAAATACTTACTAAGATAGATACTCTGATCTTCTACATACATATGTACCTAAAGGATACATTGTTTTGGAAAAATAGTCGTGATACATAAATCTTAACTAAAAACCTGACTTAATAATGATTCTATGCTTAAAGCTGCTAAGAAAAGACATATTTTTCATTGATTCGTTACACCTGAGTAAAGCAGCCTAATAACTAACATACCAAAAGAAAGCACATAACTGTGTACGGAATTTAGTGCTCGTCTTAGACCGTACAAGAGGTAGTGATTGGTCAAAAGTTCAAAACAATCAATAAACACAGGTGCTACGAATACGATGACTTGATGCTTGTAAACACAGAGTTCAATGTAGTGGATGTTATAGAAGCGATGTTGTACGGACTAGTGTGGAGTGTGGCACATTATCGACGCTGGACGTGTGATAACTGCCACATGCCATCCGTGTGACAACACATGATTAGGCAACGCTCTAATGTTGGCTATTTTGGTTGTAATAGTACTGACCATAAATACTGTAATAGAATGTATAACGTGACTTGAGACAATGGGTTTTGACTTTTTGAGATATGAAGTTTAATGTGCATGTAAGATGTAAGTACTTAAAATACAATCCAAGTTCTTGTCCAAAAATGCCTGCTAATTATTTAGAGTAGGTACTGAGATTTAAAATTTCAAGTCTTGGCAATAATTCCATTATATTTTGGCTTGGTCAGTTTTTAACCGATTATCTGTATTAATTAATATGTCATGAACATGATGAACAAATACGTGGAACGGTTACGAAGCTGCGATAGGGGAAAAACCGCGCTGCTGAGACATTTCCTGTAACATACTGTGCCATAGCCCGACATTTGAAGAAGGAAGTTCACGTTCACTTTAAAATGCAATTTAGCCAAAAATGCATGGAAATTGACTCCGCATTGTGGTAAACAATGCTATTTACTATTGAAATCGGCGTCGACAAAAGAAACCAAGCCTCGAAGGCCGCGGGAAGGCCGGTGTTACAGCGCGCTCGCGTTACCGGCTGGTATAGTACGACACAACTTAGAAGGCGTGCGGCGAATCACTTAAGCCGTTGACGCAGAGTCTATTATCGCTTAATCCGCGCGCCTTCTACGTTGTGTCGTGCTATACTGCTATAAAGTAAACAAATGTGTTGCTACCGGTCAAACCGTGAAATTTCACTCACACGAGTACCTTATTTAAATTTATCAGTACAGAGCGAAAATCTATACAGATTAAAAGAAAGAAAAACATTCATTAGCTCCAAACACACGTCACAGCCTCACAGGGTAGGAAATTAATGCGTGTGGTTGGCAATTGACACCCAGCGCTTATCTTATACGGAAATATCTGTTCCAAGGAATCATGTCACCGATTGTAGTGGCAAGAAAAATGCACTCTAAATACGTCTTAATGAATCTGAATCAATTTGAATTAGAGGGAGAGAGAATTAACCAATTAATTAATGAATTAACCACTGTGCTTTACGGTGAAGGAAAACATCGTGAGGAAACCTGCACGCATCTGCGAAGTAATTCAAAGATGTGTGTGAAGTCCCCAATCCGCACTGGGCCCGCGTGGGGACTAAGTATAGCCCAAACCCTCTCGTGATGAAAGGAGGCCTGTGCCCAGCAGTGGGACGCAAATAAGCTGTAGTAGTAGTATGCATATGTGGTCGACACTTGGAAATGCTAAATGTAAACACCGTGACCCGTCAAGCCCTTTCATCATATCAACAGTTGATATAATTAGATGATGCTCATAACAGTCATAACATAACACAACTTAACCCCTATAAAAAGCGATTGGTACATACAGTACAATTTTCTTTATAAAGAGACTAGCTTCTGTCCGCGACTTCGCCCGCGTGGAATTCGGTTATCGCGCTCCCGCGGGAACTATGCGTTTTTCCTGAATAAAAGTAGCCTATGTCCTTTCCCGGGACTCCAACTATCTCCATGCCAAATTTCATCCAAATCGGTCCAGCGGTTAAAGCGTGAAGAGGTAACAGACAGACATACAGAGTTACTTTCGCATTTATTATATTAATATGGATATTTATTTACCAATGTATTCTTTGTTTTTAATTCTATGATCTGCGCAGCTCACTAAACTGCCTTGTAGTTAGGTTTACTCTAAACCGACGATTATACATAACGGGACAAAGTCCAAATCGTTTACTTCATCTTTATTTCTAATTCTAACATTTCTGCAAACAGTAAACTTTCACCTTTGTAAACATTTGTTGTCTATTATTACATAACCTACAACAAAACTTTTGCAAGATATCTAAGTGTTCTTTTCCCATTTGAGTATGTGTAAACTCACCTGATTGGTAATGTCATATACAACGATGGCCGCTTGTGCCCCCCGGTAGTACATGGGCGCTAAGCTGTGGTACCTGCGAACAAAGAAACAAGGCTTAATTGAATAAGGCGATAATAGTCGACTTATATTGCATACGTCATACTCAGAGGTAGAGATCTCGATCCCGCGCCTTCACATTTCAAAACGCTACATTTTTTTCATTATTATTTAAAAAGCACCATCAACACTCTCAACGCATAGTTGATGGCTGTCTCAGTACGCACACATATGTTGAGAGTGTTGGTGGTGCTTTTTAAATACATTGAAACGTTTTGAAATGTGAAGGCGCGGGACTTTAGATAGTAGAAGATCTCTACCCTTTCCCGTATTGTTTATCTTTATCTTCGCTAATAATAAGTCTGTAGAAGTCACGTGACGGTATGTATGTACTAGCTTCTGTCTGCGACTTCGCCCGCGTGGAATTCGGTTATCGCGCTCCCGCGGGAACTATGCGTTTTTCCGGGATAAAAATTTGCCTATGTCCTTTCCCAGAACTCCAACTATCTCCATGCCAAATTTCATCTCAATCGGTCCAGTGGTTGAAGCGTGAAGAGGTAACAGACAGACAGACAAGAGTTACTTTCGCATTTATAATATTAGTATGGATGACTGGTTTTAAGTTTCAACTCAAGAGCTGCTGTTCGGAGTGTCACAAAATGTCAAAACTTAGTCTACTTTTCACCCCGGAAAACGATAGTTCTCGCGGGAACGCTCTGAGCGAATACCACAGGCACAAAGTCGCGGGGAGAAGTGGGGAGGGAGTAGCAGTAATATTCATCGTCATAGGATAGTTATGACCGTCAAGATAGCGTACACCGTAACGTTATCCAGGATCTGATTATGCAAATAAATAGTACCTACGGAATATCTAGGTTAAAAAAATAGTACCCTTGAACTTTTCGAAATATAAGGCCTGTTCACGGTGTACGCCACCGAGCGTCAAGCTGGCGTACACCGCGTGGATCTCTGGAACGGCAGGGTTATCATGAATGATTTATAGCTCAAAAAATAGTACCCAAACAGTAACCTACGCCCGTCAAATTTCGCCACTCTGATATATAAATAATTTCAAATACTTTGTCAAGGTGAACACAGAACTTGATTTCTTCCAATTTGTTAAAACCTACCACCAGAAGTTCAATTAAAAATATATAGAAACGGCCCACATTACCGATGTATCAATATTTATAACAAACTAGCTGACCCCGCGGACTTCGTACCGCCTTAGTTTTTTTTATAAACCTCACGGAGCCCGAGACCTTTCCAACGAATGCAAAACCGTGGAAATCGGTTAGTGCGTTCTGGAGTTATAGCATCAGGAAGGAAAACCCGACTTATTTTTATATAGTAGACTACCCAATACCATAACACAAGAAGAAAAATGCCACATATTTCGAAAAAAACTAAAAGACCTGCTCATTAAGAAGGCCTATTATTCAATAGAAGAATTCATGACCGACAAAATTACATAGACATTAACACATTTTATATTAAACCATATTTATAAAAAAAAATTGCAATGTATCCGTATGAACATTATTATTTAATTTAGAATTATTATTATTATTATTTTGACGAAATTAAAATTATGCATGTGAATATTGACACTAGAAAAATTAAACAAATACCTTGACTATGTTATTAACTTATTGAAATATCTAAATAAACTAATACTACCTTTAATTAAACTTAATCAATCAATCAATCAATCAATTCATTTATTTGTCCAGAATACAGGTAATATTACAGGTATTATTATTATTATGTTCACCCGCCTGAATCTAGCTCGCGCGCAACCTCGCGCCCAACTCGCCTTACCATCATTTGTTTCATCCGAAGATGGTGAGCGAATCGTTGGCCCGCGTACTGGTACACACACATTTACAACGTCAGTGTGCAGACGTTCTCGCATGCACACAGACGTCCCCGCACGCAAACATTGACACTTCATTCGAATTGTGTTCGAGATCGTGATTTTATACCTTAGAAAAAGAACATAACATAGAAGCCAGGCTAAAAGAGTAATATGAGATAATATATCCATCCTTACTTTCTTATGATTACATCAATGTGTTAGAAAAAGATGCATATATAGAGCTCTACTTCGAAATAACGTAGGTGGTCACTGGTTTCATAATTTGCTAGTGATGTGTTGTGTCGGCTTTTTGTATCGATAATTATAACAAACTAGCTTTTGCCCGCGACTTCGTTCGCGTGGAAATTCACACTAAATCCCTTTTCTCGGGAATCTATAGAAATAATAAGTCTGTAAAAAAAGTCGCGCCCGTAACATTTAAATTAAAAAATAAATAAAATGACAAGTCGAGTTTAGTCGAGGGGTCTAACTAAATTGATCCAACAACACAACCGATTTATAAAAATATTGTCTGTACTTATGGAGGCGCCTTTTTGGAATTAGAAGAGGCCGATGAAAAGGAAAAAGTGAAAGGCTCATGCGCACTTACCTTGTTTTTTACACACCATATCCATATCAACAAAAACACGGTATATATATATAATTATTTATTTGTTTATATATAAATATACATATCACTACATTTACACTAACTATGCTACTACTAACTAACTATGATAGGTACTATGTAACTGTTATATATTTGTGTTTATATTATGTAACGCTAATATTTCTTATTTATTTTGTTTTTCTTCCATTTGGTCCTTAATTAGACACCGCCCATGGCGCCCATCATTCGTATTTCTTCCGCTTTCTCCACTTTCCAAAGTATAACTGGAAGAGATCGCTGTTTAGCGATAAGTCCGCCTGTTGTTACCTGTAAACTGTGTATTTATTATGTTTCTTCTGTTTGTTTATGGTGTTCAATAAAGAGTAGGTATTGTATTGTAACTACTATTACTACTAGTATTAGACTTAGACTTATTGTATTATAATATTAAAATGAATTAATGAATGTTGAGGAACTGAGGAAGATATGCTAGGATAGAAGCAGGTGGCGTTCTGTGGTATCTGCCTACCCCAACGGGAAACAGCCGTTAGTTTATGTATGTTTGTGTATATACACTAACTAGATATACATAATACAACTACGTATAATCATTTGAACAACGTTACCATGTCAGTATCTGACAAATTTAATATTGGTATAGCATCTGCCTTCAGTCGCCTATATTTTAACTTTTCATTTGGTTCAAAAGAATCTGGTGTAAAATGTTTGGAGCAAATGCGACTATGTGTGTTCCAACTCCAATCAGATCTTTGGATACTTTTCATCCATTCATTTCTCATTTGTACATTCTTTGGAAATCTGTAGGTAACAATTTTGTTCAGGCTTGTTATCTTACTCAAAAAAGAAATATAAGTAATACATTATTTTCAAATATTCTATAAATATACATTTTCTTTATCAAAACCTTTATTTTATAAATTATGATACCACATATTTAAGTCTTATTCCCATATGATAACATTATCGACATTTATTTATTGTGTGAATGTCGATAAAATACACATCACTATGAAGAAAAACTAACCTCCTAGAGTATTCAGGAAATAAGCAAATAAGCGGATACATCAATGTAAAACTGAATGAAATGATAAAATCTATAAATTACTAATACTGTTACATCATTTTAGGTTAGATCGTTGCCTTAAAAGATTCAAAAACAGTCTGAACTCACTTATGAAATGATATTCCTTGATCGTCATTTTCTTTTCTTCCTGAGTGGGATTTGCATCCTTCAACCACACAGGACATATTGCCTAAAGACACTAGGTATGCTAAAAAGCAACACCTTAAACGCTTCGCAGGGTATTCGCTGAAATAATACTAAAAGAACTTAATTTTACGGAGAGACACAGATCGCCAGCCAAAATAAATTGAGCCCGTATGACACGATCAAGTTATGTTGCGAACGTCACGACACCAAGGATGAAAGGTTAAGAACATTTTTAATTTGGTTAGGTTATAAGAGGTCCAAAAGAGGTCCATTTGACGTTTATTGAATTGAAATTAGTGACGACCCGTGAAATGGTAGTAACAAAATGCATATTACCGTTTCACTCTAACATATGTGAAAAGTAATTTGGGTTTCGCGAGTAAGATATATAGTACCAAGCTCTTCTTTTAGCCTGGCTTCTATGTCATGTTCTTTTTCTAAGTTTTATACTGTGTCCGCCCTGTAGTTGAAGTATGTATAGTAAATAAATCGAGATAAAGCCTGTATATTCAGGTGAATGGTTACTGCTCACTTGAATACATCAGGTTACCCGTATACTCGTTAGGCAGGTCTTCGCTACGCTTTCATGGTTAAAGTCAACAATTACCTATAAAAACTAGTCTGTGAAGGTGATGCCACTCATTATAATTTACATCACCCTTGGCCATAAAGTGAAATTTTCTGCCCGCTACGCGGAGAGAAAATCTCACTTCTTGGCCAAGGCAAGACGTAAAACTTTTGACAAACCACGGGCGGTAATTCGTAAAGCCCCAGATCGCATATTTATGGCACTCACCTTCGGTTCGGGCCACAGAAACCTGCGATCTGGGACATTTACGAATTCACCACCCTAGGTCTGTAATGTACTATTGTACGCCACCAAACCACAACAGTCTATTTACGTCCCACTGCTGGGCACAGGCCTCCTCTCATCACGAGAGGGTGTGGGCTATAGCCCCACGTGAGCCCTGTGCGGATTGGGGACTTTACACACATCCTTGAATTACTTCGCAGATGCGTGCAGGTTTCGTCACGATGTTCTCCTTCACTGAAATGCTCAGGGGTAAATTCAAATTCAATTTCGCACATTAGTAAACTGAGAGTGCCGAGCGGGATTCGAAGTTTCGAACCCCGACCCTCTGTATGCGAGGCGGAGGTCGAACCGCTAGGCCACCACGGCTTCACCGCATCACACTTCATTTGGGACGCACATATCTAAAATACGGTAGAAAAAACTCAATTATGCAGCAGGTATCTTGAAAATGTACCTACTCCAAGCGCAACCTTAATCGCTTTAATTTGCGCTGCAGTAGAGTAGTCGGTTGCCAAGACGCGAACTGGTTGCTAATTAATCTCGTGACGGGCCGGTTGCGCCCGCGCAGCCAGACGGACAGGTTGAGGGCAAAAAATGATCTAGAATCGATACGGGACGCATTCAATCATCATTTGGTAGTCGATGATGTTTAGACGGTCGATATCGATCAATAGTTCGAGCGGTGCTCGATTTATGAGGTGATTCCAAAAGGCACCTTATAACAGAGGCGAGTATCAAGCATTCTTCATTTCATTTCATTTATTGCGTCAAAATGTACAACAGATGTTACAAGCAAGTCTTAGTCATATATTATAATAGACATGTACATTTCACCCTGATAAGGGTATTGCAATTTAATTATAATAGTAATTAATAATGCATGTTTCATATTAATATGGAGAATAAATGAATTTGTGTTTGTATTTGATTCCGTGGCCATTCAGTAGGTACGTAGTACTATTAAATATTCTGTGCTTCAAGATTAAATGCCAAAATTACACCGTTTATACATTACTAGCTTTTCCCCGCAACTTCGTATGCGCAGAAATATTAAAATGAAAAATCCCGTTTTTTTTCGTTCCCGTGGGAATTTCGGGTAATCCTCGCTTAGTGCTCCCCTACGTTCCCTAAGGAACCTGCATGCCAAATTTCAGCTCTCTACGACCAGTAGTTTCGGCTCTGCGTTGATCGATCACTATATCAGTCAGTCAGTCAGTCAGTCACCTTTGAGTTTTATATATTTAAGATTGGTACCTGCGACAAAATTATTTGATGAAGTGTTTTTAGCCAGAGAAAGCATACATGTTTTTATTTTTCAATTGATTCCAGACTGAGAACCGATAAACAATAAAATGTTATACAAAAATTCCGTAAACAAATAGCTTGTAGAATTATAATAAAGTGTATGTCTATAGTTAGTGTTTATTTAGCTACGCCACGGTCAAGCAACTCCGAACTTGACCTAGAGCAATGACGAATGACGCCATTAATGATAATCCTTGTAGTTCTTTACGCGCCTTTTATTGTTTAACTTAGACCGACAGACATATATTCAAGTTGAGTGTGCCAGGCCAGTGTACGTACATTGCTGGTTTCGAGAGAATAGGGATGACGACAGGGTGAAGAAATCGAAATTCTAATTAGTCCGTCAGTCAGGTAATAAAAAAACTATTAGACACGTATTTTTTGTTTTATCAAATTAACAAAGAATGACTAAGTTAAAACGCATTAAAGTTGGAGAGTGGGGGCTAACTACGTCACCGTTAGGTATAAATCGTATCCTGAGTGAACAAGCAATGTATGTACGTCTACTGGTACACTGGATTGGAATAGATGTGAACTTTAAAGCCAAATATTCTCCGAACAAGTCAAAGAACTATCAAGCGCGATTTTTTTCACTTGGTTTTATGTAAGAAATCTAAAGAAAGATACCACAAACATTTAATCTGTTATGGTGGATTATATTTTGGAAAGTCTAACAATAATAATAAAAATAAGAATTATGGAATTCTCGAAAGTTGTGACTCGTGTGGGCTGAAAGTATAAACCCATTCAGTAAGAATGAACTGTAGTGTGCCAAATGCCAAAAGACCCCAAAAGGTTTTTTACTGTGGTAGATCCTTGCGATAATACTAAATTATTGCTCGAATCGGGCCGGCTCGTCCGGGGAAGTACCACACTCTCACAGAATGTCGGCGCGAAGTAATAGTTCACTATTGCGTTTCATATGAAGAGCGAGAGATGTCTATGTCAGTCAGTCATTCTTGGAATTTTTTCAAGATTATTTAGCATACAAAAATAATTATAAACGAGCAGTAGGGCGTCGCCAACGGCCGGGATCTATGGCCGCAATAAAAACAGTCTACACGCAAATAAGTGAGTGTAATGTACTGAATGATAACAGCTGATAAATATGCTAATTTCATACCTATCGCGTTTCCTCATACTTCCATTGTTCACAATGAAAAATATGGTATCTTTTGTGTAAAAATTGCTCTAGGACATGTGTTGTTTGCTTTGTTTTAAGCATTATATTAATGTCACAATAACAAGTCCATATTATACCACTACATTAACACTAGTTCAAATTATATAATAGTAGTTTATGTAACTGCTACATAATAAAGGTCCTTAAAACACGAGTGGGGTTTTATGAAACGAGCCGCCAGGCAGACGCTTCAAAATCGGTCCACAATGGCGGCAATTCGAATGCGTCAGACTAAATAGAGCGGATATTTGAATTTCGAACAAACTTTCCTTCTGTCTGACTGAAGAAGATAAGCGGGCATTGCTGTTGGAAGACGTTCGAAATTTGAACGTCATTACAGCATCGATTTCGATTTTGTAAAATGAATTTTACTGCACGACCACAGATAGGAATTTGCTTTGACAGAACTCGCTGTCATAACGGATGTCATTACGACCGATTTTTGAACGCACCATAGAGGTTTTATGATATAACTAGCTCTTCCCCGCAACTTCGTATGCGCAGAAATATTAAAATGAAAAATCCCGTTTTTTTTCGTTCCCGTGGGAATTTCGGGTAATCCTCGCTTAGTGCTCCCCTACGTTCCCTAAGGAACCTGCATGCCAAATTTCAGCTCTCTACGACCAGTAGTTTCGGCTCTGCGTTGATCGATCACTATATCAGTCAGTCAGTCAGTCAGTCACCTTTGAGTTTTATATATTTAAGATTGGTACCTGCGACAAAATTATTTGATGAAGTGTTTTTAGCCAGAGAAAGCATACATGTTTTTATTTTTCAATTGATTCCAGACTGAGAACCGATAAACAATAAAATGTTATACAAAAATTCCGTAAACAAATAGCTTGTAGAATTATAATAAAGTGTATGTCTATAGTTAGTGTTTATTTAGCTACGCCACGGTCAAGCAACTCCGAACTTGACCTAGAGCAATGACGAATGACGCCATTAATGATAATCCTTGTAGTTCTTTACGCGCCTTTTATTGTTTAACTTAGACCGACAGACATATATTCAAGTTGAGTGTGCCAGGCCAGTGTACGTACATTGCTGGTTTCGAGAGAATAGGGATGACGACAGGGTGAAGAAATCGAAATTCTAATTAGTCCGTCAGTCAGGTAATAAAAAAACTATTAGACACGTATTTTTTGTTTTATCAAATTAACAAAGAATGACTAAGTTAAAACGCATTAAAGTTGGAGAGTGGGGGCTAACTACGTCACCGTTAGGTATAAATCGTATCCTGAGTGAACAAGCAATGTATGTACGTCTACTGGTACACTGGATTGGAATAGATGTGAACTTTAAAGCCAAATATTCTCCGAACAAGTCAAAGAACTATCAAGCGCGATTTTTTTCACTTGGTTTTATGTAAGAAATCTAAAGAAAGATACCACAAACATTTAATCTGTTATGGTGGATTATATTTTGGAAAGTCTAAAAATAATAATAAAAATAAGAATTATGGAATTCTCGAAAGTTGTGACTCGTGTGGGCTGAAAGTATAAACCCATTCAGTAAGAATGAACTGTAGTGTGCCAAATGCCAAAAGACCCCAAAAGGTTTTTTACTGTGGTAGATCCTTGCGATAATACTAAATTATTGCTCGAATCGGGCCGGCTCGTCCGGGGAAGTACCACACTCTCACAGAATGTCGGCGCGAAGTAATAGTTCACTATTGCGTTTCATATGAAGAGCGAGAGATGTCTATGTCAGTCAGTCATTCTTGGAATTTTTTCAAGATTATTTAGCATACAAAAATAATTATAAACGAGCAGTAGGGCGTCGCCAACGGCCGGGATCTATGGCCGCAATAAAAACAGTCTACACGCAAATAAGTGAGTGTAATGTACTGAATGATAACAGCTGATAAATATGCTAATTTCATACCTATCGCGTTTCCTCATACTTCCATTGTTCACAATGAAAAATATGGTATCTTTTGTGTAAAAATTGCTCTAGGACATGTGTTGTTTGCTTTGTTTTAAGCATTATATTAATGTCACAATAACAAGTCCATATTATACCACTACATTAACACTAGTTCAAATTATATAATAGTAGTTTATGTAACTGCTACATAATAAAGGTCCTTAAAACACGAGTGGGGTTTTATGAAACGAGCCGCCAGGCAGACGCTTCAAAATCGGTCCACAATGGCGGCAATTCGAATGCGTCAGACTAAATAGAGCGGATATTTGAATTTCGAACAAACTTTCCTTCTGTCTGACTGAAGAAGATAAGCGGGCATTGCTGTTGGAAGACGTTCGAAATTTGAACGTCATTACAGCATCGATTTCGATTTTGTAAAATGAATTTTACTGCACGACCACAGATAGGAATTTGCTTTGACAGAACTCGCTGTCATAACGGATGTCATTACGACCGATTTTTGAACGCACCATAGAGGTTTTATGATATAACTAGCTCTTCCCCGCAACTTCGTATGCGCAGAAATATTAAAATGTAAAATCCCGTTTTTTTTTCGTTTCCGTGGGAATTTCGAGAAATTATTTCTTAGTGCTCCCCTACGTTCCCTAAGGAACCTGCATGCCAAATTTCAGCTCTCTACGACCAGTAGTTTTGGCTTTGCGTTGATCGATCAGTCGGTCAGTTTCTTGTTTTATATATATATAGAAGATTGTAGATAAAACCCTTTATAAAATTGTCTTGCGTCCTTTTTTTCATGGGTCTAGACTAGACATCATTCCAATTTTGGTAGTGAGTCAGGAATTCCGAATCCGACTCATCCTGTACTAAGGTAAACATATAACGTGCATTAATTAATACCATATTGCGTCCAGACTGTCGCTTTTTGTTTGTCTGGGAGCGAGGCCCGAAAAACCAACAAAACAATTAAGGCGCGTGGATTTAGCAATAATAGACTCTGTACCAACGGTTTAAGTGCTTCGCCGCGCGCCTTCTAAGTTGTGTACTGCTATACGTGCAGAGCATTCTTTAGTTCGTTTCATGGACGCGTTCTCCAGACATCTATATACTGGCAACACAAATATCTATCGGTCGAATCGGTTATGATAAAGTACCTATGCCAAATCCAATGCGGAAAGAGTCGCGTCTGTCATGCAGAGTCAGGGGTTCAATTATGCTTATTCCTCACTTTCCTTCCGAAATCTTGATGAAATTTTTATTTACAACAGGAATTTTCAGAAAACGGAAAACAATATGAGGAAACCTTCGGATGGGCTTCAAATCAGCATTAGCGTTCTTGACATGATTTGATAACGAGAAACTTTGGAATTCAAGATGGCTATACTATCAAAATGCACTTTTAGAATCACTTTCACTTCACCGTTTTTAATGTTTATTTCTTTTAAGTTGATTATTGTTCGTAGGATCCTCGTCGCCAATATGATATCTCAGCAAATAAAATTTGTAATTATATTGACACCAAGTATTTATTAGGTAATTAATTAATACACCGTACGCCATTAATTTGCAAGCGTCGATCTGAGAGAGCGAGAGAGAGAGACCGAGGGAAAGAGAGAAAACATTCTTACGGTTGCGTTCAGTATTGCCGAATTTAGAATGCGTTCTCACACCATATATATAAATGCCTATCTGTTAAACTAGAGAGTACCTATGTGATTTGTTAAACTAATAAAATAATGCACGTTTCATATTAATAAGGAGAATAAACGAATTTGTGTTTGTATTATTTGTAAACCTGTAAGCGGCTACGAAGGAATTGAAAGACCTGTGTATAAGCGAAGTCCCAACCCGCACTGGGCCCGCGTGGTGACTTCAGCCCAACCCTTGGCTTGTCGTGATGAGGGTGCCCAGAGGCCCAGTGCCTAGCAGTGGTTGTTGTACGGATAGACATTGCTAATTAGCAGGAAAATACCAATGAGATTTCCTTGAAACAACGCGAGCATTCCTAAAGTATTTGTAAAAACTATGAATAAGCGTTATCTTGTCACCTGCACTCAATGAGAGATGCGATAGGACGTAAACAATAACACTGTTCGCCAGTTTCAGCCGTATGTCGTCGGTAACAAGTGTTAAATTCCATTGGAAATGTGAAAATAAAAGAGTCATATATGTTAAAAGAATAAACGAGAACGGTAATACAGTGTACGTGATCAAATGTGATTAGTATAAAGTATAGATAAGGAACTTTGTTGGACACACTTTCAACTTTTTTGCGATATTTTATTTTTTGAACACAGTCCTCCACCCAGGTGCTTCCATAAATTGGATCCATCCACGTATAATTTCAATGATAACATATGTGTACCAAATTTCAACTCAATCGGTCCAATCGTTTCAGAGCAAATTGACTTTGCCAGACCGACACGCGAGAACCTAATAACAGTTCCGTTTTTCCTTCTGAGGTGTTGAACAATGCCGTGGTTCCGCCTTGGCCAACATATCCCGGCCCTATGGGCCTCAGCCCCAGTGACTGCACCTGTACAATCTCGAAACTAAGCCTAGCTTGCGGTTGGCCTAGCGTTGCGGTTGGTTTAGCGTTTTACGGACACATTGCGCGATCGTGACGCCCCCCGCGCATCGGTTAGCGACCGTCGCGCGCAATAGTCAGTAAAACGCCCGCCGCTGCCGCTGTCGCGCGAGATCGTGGCCGGGCCGTAACTCGGGCGCCGAACACACGGCGGACACGGCCTATAAGCGAGTACGTCTGTACACTTGTAAATGTGTGTGCACCAGTACGCGCGCTAATGATTCACTCTCCATCTCTGGATGAAACAAATGACGGCAAGGGCGAGTTGCGCGCCGGCTAGATTCAGGTGATTCCGTGGCCATTCTGTATGTAGCACTATTAAATATTCTGTGCCCGAATGCCAAGTGCCTGGGATCCCTGCTGAAGTCTAAAAACTGTAGTTTAAAGTTACCTCTCCTGCCCCGCGGTGTCCCATATCTCGAACTTAACGGTGGTGTCGTCGAGGCAGACCGTCTGCGTGAGGAAGGCGGCGCCGATCGTGCTCTCCTGGTACTCGTGGAACTGGCCCTTGACGAAGCGCAGCACGAGCGAGGACTTGCCCACGGCGCTCTCGCCGAGAAGCACCAGCTTGAACTGGCAGACTTTCGTCTGGGGCGCGCCGTTCGGCCGCGCGGCACCGCTCCTGTTTGTCGCCATCGCCTGTGGGAACGAATGTGTTGATAAAAAAAGGTTGTATTCGATGTGACTAGGCCTTTAATCAAGTTCGATTCTCAACAAGCGCATCGAATAGAATCGCATCGCAGCCGACGCTGCAACATACGGCGGCATTCGATCGCTTGCGACCGAATGCGATCTCATGGCGCCGAATTCGATTGCATTCTGCTGTTTTCAGCGGAAGACTATAATGTCGGTCGGAGTTCCGTTGTCACTTTTTTACTCTTGAAGGAAAAAGATACAACGTTTAGCACTCGACGGCACGCGGTCGAATGCAATCTCATTCGAACGAAACTAACCGCAGCCGCGACGAGCCGACGCAAACTCCATTAGAATATAAGATTTATCAATGCTTAACAGACAGACGGTCTAAAATTCCTTGCCATGTAATAAAATACGCTTCTATTCTCTTCGATTCGATCTGCTAGATGTGAATAGTTCCTTAGAGAATTATTTCTCGACCACTAGCTGTTGCCCGCAACTTCTTTTCATACCAAACTTCCGTCCCCATCCCCATTATCATCCCTATTACGGGATTATCCAGCGTCCAACTCTGCAAAATATCGCCTCAACAAATTACGACATACCATGTTGTTATGACTGTTTTAATACATCAAAAAACCGTTTTTTTTGAATGGCTATTGATACTGTGCTACATACATTCAAAATTTTTCATTTCATTACAAAACAGCTAAAAACATAAATATCTAGTTCAAATTCAAATTCAATCATTTATTCAGCAAATTGGCCACGTAGGGGCACTTTTACGCGTCAGACAAAGAATTTACCAGCGCTTCCTAGACCCATTGCTTGAGAAGAAGCGCCGCAACAAACTCAAGCAGAAGGCCTTTTTTACAAAATTTCCACATAGTTACAAAATTTACATTACATGTATAAAATATACATATAGGTACACACTAAAATTACATTGAAGGGATGTATAGTCCCTAACTTAAACTTTAATCTAAGATCTTAGAGATGTATAGTCTCCAGGGTCCAAAAAAAATAATAAGGAAATGGCCTCCATTGTCAAATAAATATAAATTCCATAGATGTCGACAGTCTCAAAATGTCAATAAATAATAAAATACATCATGCATAAAAGAGTTCATTAATACATGTCAATAAGAACATGATGAGGTCTCTCGCTTAAAATGTTTGACTTAGTGATATATTTAAAGCTAATGATTATTTTTAAACGTCCTTGCAAGCATGAACAGACTGGACCCCACAGACAGTGATTAAATTAGAATGACTGATTAACTGTGAAGGCACGGGGCATAGTTTAGACAGGGTGAGGTCAGCTGTCATCACCTCAAGGGTAAGATAAGAGTGAGATTGGCCCACATTTGAAGTTGAACGGGTGATAACAGTGTTTAGAACAGGACTGCTATTGTAAATAACTAGCTGACCCCGCGGACTTCGTACCGCCTTGGGTTTTTTTTATAAACCTCACGGAGCCCGAGACCTTTCCAACAAATGCAAAACCGTGGAAATCGGTTCGTGCGTTCTGGAGTTATAGCGTCAGGAAGGAAAACCCGACTTATTTTTATATAGTAAAAGATATGGCAGGTCAGAAATTGGTAAATAAATATTAGAGTTGTGACCTGATAATTACGAAAAGTTTCTATGTAAATCATCTGTCTTTGAAGACAATTTTTATACACATAGGTCATAAAAGTACAGAAATGTCTAAGCACAATAATTGGCATAAAACAAAATACTACATGCTGTAGTTCTACTCTACATAAAGCTAACACTTCACTTATTTATCATTGATGTGGAGGGCTAAGAATAGATAAAAACAATACTACCTAAGGCCAACACAACAAACATAAAGGTAGTTGAGAAACTAGTTTGTTGCATAATATTAAATCATGAGACCTTTTAATTAATTTCATTGTGGGTAATAGGGGAGACGACAACTTTTTTTTTCTTAGTCTATCAGGAAGATTATTGAAAAGTATTGGACACGTATTTTTTCTTTTTTCACGTAATCAAACTTATACGGAGATATATTGAGTTGAAATGTCGCGTGACGTCACGGTTAGGTACGATTTATACCTAACGGTGACGTAGTTAGCCCCCACTCTCCAACTTTAATGCGTTTTAACTTAGTCATTCTTCGTTAATTTGATAAAACAAAAAATACGTGTCTAATATTTTTTTATTACCTGACTGACGGACTAATTAGAATTTCGATTTTGCCAAGGCAAGACGTAAAACTATTGACAAACCACGGGCAGTAATTCGTAAAGCCCCAGATCGCATATTTATGGCCCTCACCTTCGGTTCGGGCCACAGAAACCTGCAATCTGGGACATTTACGAATTCACCACCCTAGGTCTGTAATGTACTATTAAAATATTGTTCATAGCATGACTTGTAGAAAACTGTTGTTTATATAAATTTTATTCTACCAATTTATAGTATCTTAAGAAGAATTAGGGTCGGTTGATTCAAACCGTCCATTAAAGTTAACGTAAACGTTTTAGTATGGGACAAAATGACGTTTCTGTATGGAATGACAGCTCGGCGGCCATATTTAACGACCAGGAGTCTGTCAATTATGCTTGAATCAACTCACCCTTAGACTTAACTGGAGACTGGAGTAGAAGGAAATTGCAAGATTACTATGAAGAATCATTCTTGTTAGTACTATCTTAACACACACTTTAGCACTAGCTCTGACTGTGAATCATAAGGATATAAATCACCAATTGAGTACATTGATACATAAACAAAAATTAACAATCAAGTTCTTGACAATGAAGTTGTGAGCTGATATTTTGATTCATTTCATTTCTATTTTAAATAACTTGTACTTTTTAACTTACGCTCGTGAAGTTCATTGATATTTATTTATTTATTTATATGGGACACCAACAGAGCACATAATAACAAGTTACAGTTTTAAATTGTACAGGCATTAGTTTTCTATGTGCCCCTATTACAGGTGAACACATCTTTCGAACAATTGAGTTAATTTGTACCTAAATAAAAATAGAATATTACATTACTGCAAGATTTTAACATGATTTTAACTTGATTTTAACTATAAACTTAAATGAAACATACAATAAACTAATTGAGACGATTAGTAATAATATTAGTATTAGTAGGCATTTGAGATCTAATTTACTATGGCTAAATCAGATCTCAAGTACCTGTTGACTGAAAAACTTATTCAATTTTCTCTTATATAAACTTAAGCTATCGTGGTATATATCCAAACAAGCCCTTTCAGTGAGATATTAAGAATAACACTAAATTAATTTCATAAGATTCATTAAAGCAATGGTTTTGACCAGCAAGTCATATGAAAAGAGAAAAGATAAATAAATTTATCTTTTGAATAAGGGTAAAAGGTCTGATTGAGTAAACAACAAATATTGAAATAACTGATGAGGTATGGGATAGCATTTTTTCTCCAGAAATCTCAAATTGTTTCATATTGTTGATAATTTATATTAGATATCTTATCGATCCAAAGAGCAAAGACATTTCCAGTTAATCCTTTGTAAGCAAATTAAAGTTGAAAGAAAAACAATAAAATGGTAAAACAATAATCTCACCTGGTAACAATCCAACAACCACACAATTTGAAACCATTGACAGGTTCCTAAACACACTGCAGCCACATAAACATCCAATAAAGAACTCCTTAATGTAATTAATTTAAAAAAAAATATGGCTGAATGATGTGGAATGTTTTTTTTTAAGTCTGAGGGGTCACAAGAACAGACAGCAGACTAAAAAACAAGACTAATCAAACAAGAGCAGTCTGTGTGCTCAGGATTACAACTTGAGATGGAATAAAGAACGGTAAACAAGATCATTATCTAGCACCGTATCGTCACGCTCGACACAAAGAAACAAAAGGGATTTGACACTATCACTGATTATTTTGCACATTACTTCCACACCACAAACCAATTTTATCATCAGACACAAACGAAAACGTGTCTGTTGTGATGATGACTAACCGTATCTGGCCGTATCAATAGGTATCCTTTTCGTCTCGACACCAATTGCCTCGAGTGACGCCCTCGACACAATCAGCTGGAGCCTTTCAACATCACTCAATGGTCCTTTTTCTGGACCCAAATACTTTCAACGTAATCACGGTTTCAAAACGTGAGCCCCAAACTACAAACCACAAATCCGATCTCGGTAAAATCCGATAAAATGACGCATTTACTAGATTATAAGGACATGGAATAAGACGTACCCTCCCTGTTATTATATCGCCGATATGCGGTTTTCGGTGGGCGACAAGTCCTCACGAGGTCGCCGTGATGCCACAAATTTCAATAATCACACAGTAACACCAATAAAATCATCAATTAAATGCTAATCTGGAAAATTTAGCACAGAAATGCAAAATGACCACGAACAAACATGGAAGCGAGAGAGCGAGACGTTTCACTTCACAAAATGTTTGTCTATGGATCCGATACGTCACTTTAAAAAGCCTAAATTGACTGTTTATGGTAAAAAGATAACAGTTAAGTGTGCTTTACACGTACGGATTTCTAAAAATCCCTGAATCCATTTTAATAATTTGCGATTATCTCGAAAAAAATCTATGACATTTCTCGATTTGTCTATGTCTGTACTTACTTGGTACTCCGACATCGTGGTGTTGTGATTTTTAATAATTTCCTAAACACTGCGCATATCAGGTAAATCATCAAAATGAAGATAACTCGCTACAAGAAAGTACAGAAATACCTTAAATTCTATTACAACAATTATGGCTTCCACCAGCCGTACCAGGTGTTGATCGACGGAACGTTCTGTTTTGCCGCGTTCACAGTGAGTTTTCACTCTAAAAACCCTGGTTTAGATTACTGCTCAGCTAGGAACCGGGCCTCTGAACCGTTAGCTTGTTAAAAACACTGTAATAAACCTGCAGAATGGACAGTAAGTACCGCCGGATGGGGCGCTTGCTGGACGCGGTGGACGAGGAGTGGCGTGCCGAGAGACTCCCTGACGAGGACATCGCGGTGCCGGCGGAGGAGCTGCCGGACCCGGAGGCCGACAGCGCGGACGCGCACCTCACGCTGCGCGAGCAGAGCCTCCGCTGGCAGGAGCACTACCCCGAGCCCGCGGCGCTACCAGAGCAGTAATCTAGGCTAGGTACTACTTTCATCTGTAGCATTAAGTCCATATAGGTCCTGGCATGGATCTTGAGCGGTTAGCGAAATGAGTACGACTGAAGGGCCAAATAGCTCCCTCTGTATTACATGCAGCTGTCTATTAGACCTTATTTTTGACTTCTGCACATCAAAGGCCACTGCTAAAGATCCATGCCGATGCCTTTACTCGAAAACTGCGTCTGTTGTGTTAGTAGGATATTAAGTTAGAAATAATGTTCTCTTTGATACTATGGAATCTCTAAACTTCCATGTCATGGTGTTTTCAAAACAAATATTTTTATAAATTGGCAGAAACATCTGCTTACAAAATAACTCTTACACACTTACTTATGCACACACCTTGAATGTGGTATACTCACCTATAGCAATGGACTACTTCAAAATCCTCAAGTATATTTTTCGTTTTCTTGTGTCCTCCAATGAGGCTGGCATAGTCACTTAAGTGTACTGAAGCCTCTATAAATATTTCTTGATTAAAAAAAAACTTTAAGTAAGGCCTTGATGGTGTAGTTGGTTGCACACCCCTTGGCCCGGATAGCCATTCGAGGTGAAGGATTGAATTCTGCTTGAGACCTTTTTTTCTTATCAATTTGTATCGATTCCATGTTATTTGTTTGGCAGTTACCATACTCAACTGTTATTTTGCTTATTTATATAAAAACCCTTTTTATCCTCACCTAATTTAATTTACATCAAATTCTGTCCAATTGTCTAATAATGATCACATTGTGCCTTTCAGGAACACATCAACATTAAAGAACAACTGCCAAAATATCTCAACAGCCAAGTAAAATTATTAACAACTAGATGTATTATAATTGAGACGGAGAAGATAGCTAAAAAGACACATGGGGCCCTGACTATTTTAAAGCAATTTGGCATCCATGAGTGTGGCCACAAGGATGCTATTTCTGGTGCCAATTGTATATTATCTATGGTTGGCAAGAAGAACTTGAAACATTACATACTGGCCACACAAGATCGAGATTTGCAGGAAAAGCTCAGGCTGAAGCCTGGCATGCCTCTCTTATACTTACACAACAAGTCACCAACTTTGGAAAAACCTTCAAAAGTTAGCTATGATAAAGCAGGTCAGGCCCTAGAAGGCAATCCATTTGTAAGTGAAACACAGAATGAAACCCTTAAGAAAATGAAGCAAGTTTTAGGAGTAAAAGAAGAAGAACCTAAGGTGGTAATTAGAAAGAAGAAACCTCACAATCCTAATCCACTATCCTGTAAAAAGAAGAAAAAGAAACCAGTGGCAAAAAAGCAAGAAACCAAACCAGGGGTTAGTGAGGGCAAGGTAAGAAAAAGAAAGAAGAATAAATTGCCTACACACTTAAAGGAGCAACTCAAAAGTTCTATAAATGCTTAATTATAATTTTATTGTAAGAGAGTCCTAGTTTTATTTGAAAAACAAACTACCAAAAAAATGCAAAACAACGAGTGAAGTTTAAACTTTTAATAAAGTTATTAAAATTAAAAATTAATGGAATGAACCAAACACTTCAAACTTGTGGATATCAACATCATTTTTAGCACCATAACATCCACTGGTAGGCATGATAGGTCTCCTAGAGATTTTGTCTGTCACATGTCCCAATAAGCCCACATCCAGCGCCCCTGTAACTTATGAGTGGATACTAGCTTAGCTATAAGTAACTGGTAAGGGAACATATCATCCTACAATTTAAATTTTAAAAACTAGACAACACTTTGTAGCCCAAGCAGCTGCCAGTCCTAAGGCTTCAGTTTAAAAGGCCAGACTAGTCGCAGTCGATACGCTCCATATGAGATGATATGTATGAGCGGCAGGTTGCTCAGGTATACTGTGTGGAAGTGAGTCACGATATCGTAGCATTCTTCAGGCTCGAACACTTCCTGCCCGTCTGGTGAATCCTGCAACATGGCCACTATTGATTTAGTGTTTTCAAATTAATTCATTTAAGTGACGTGAGTTGCAGGAAGAAAGGAATAGAGTAGAAAATTGGCATAGAAACGACGCAATGATAGGTATGAAACAGGGCACAGTACAGCAGTAGGTATTGTGAGTAACCCAAGCCTTGAGCTTGGCTTAGCAGTCTCAGCAGAGAAATGTTTCGTGGGGGTTAATGCTACCTTATTTGTATAGCGTTTAAATCAAAAATTCAAGGAAAACATGCGTTCCTTAACCAAAAATTAATAAATTTATCATCCATCATCATGTCAGTTGAAAAACGTCCACTTCTGGACATAGGCCTCCGCCAAGGCTCGCCACTCCGACCGTTCCTGTACCGCTTGCATCCACCGACTTCCCGCGACCTTCCTCACACGTCATCGCTCCATCTTGTTGATGGTCTACCGACAGCACATCTACCGGTACGCGGATGCCATTCGACAACTTTCAAGCGTCATTAGCCATCAGTTCTTCGAGCAATGTGCCCTGCCCACTGCTACTTAAGTTTAGCGGCAACTTTCGGTTATGTCGCAGAGCTAGAGTCCATGAAAACTCCTTAATTTCAATGGTCATTATCACAAACAAACCTCAATAGTATGTCTAATCATATTCTCCTTGAAATATGACCAGACGGCCGTCGGCGGCAGCCAGTAGTACCACTTGAAGAAGAGATGCGTGTCCAGATAAATTGTGAGGAAAACGGACAGTTTGAACGCGCTGAAGTCTCTCTGCGCCGCGTAGTCTATGGCCTCGGTCAGCAGGCTGATCAAAAAGTTTTTCTCGGACAAATTGAAGTTCTCGATTATCTTCTTTTCTACTAGGAATCTTCCTGTAAATGTATCGATCAAATTATGTAGAAAGCAATTTTGGACAGTGCTTTCCGCATTATTTTAAAAAACCGGCCAAGTGCGTGTCGGTCGGGCCACGCGCAAATTATAGGGTTCCGAAGTTGAGGATGCCCACAGTACCTTTCTAAGACTTATTAGCATCTAGCTAGCCTGTGGTATGACGTGCCCGCCCGACGCCCCTGCCGCTCGAGAAAAATCATCATTATAAGTTGGTCGACTATTACTCGTAAGTTTGTACAGCCTACTTAGCTCTGATAGTGTTTCTTTCAACTACGTTATATATGCCACAACCGTGATTTTTTTCAGCCATCCAAATACCACCATTTAGCTGGCAGGGAGGGGGGACACGTGACTCTAACAAAAAATATCACTTTAAAGCTTAATATTTCACAAACGCATCACTTAATCAAAAAATGGTTTTAACAAACCCACAATATTTTTTTAAGACCTATTCAACGATATGCCGCAACATGGGGTACGCAAGAAAAAAAATTACATCCCCACTTTACGAGTAGGGGAGGTACCCTATAAAAAAATATATTTCAAAATTTTATTGTACCACTTTGTCAGCGTAACTAATATGCATATTCATGCCAAATTACAGCTCTCTAGACCTAAGCATCTCCGAGCAATAGTGCGGACAGACGGACGGACATGGCGAAACTATAAGGGTTCCTTGTGGACTTCGGAACCCTAAAAAAGATACTACAACAATCTATTCATCATCATCATCATTTCAGCCGAAAGACGTCCACTGCTGGACATAGGCCTCCCCCAAGGCTCGCCACTCAGACCGGTCCTGTGCTATTTGCTTCCACCGGTTTCCCGCGACCTTCACGAGGTCGTCGCTCCATCTTGTTGGAGGCCTACCGACAGCTCGTCTCCCGGTTCGCGGGCGCCACTCAACCTATTACATCCCACTAAACACACCACAACTACCACAAGACGGTACCTATACATATGGGCTATATTTATCTAAATTGCCTATCTACTATAATAGCTTCCCCCGCGACTTCGCCTGACAGACAAGAGTTGCTTTCGAATCTACTGTGCGGACTTCACACGGGATTTTAATTTAATTACTGCGCAAAGACGTGCAGGTTTCCTCACAACATTTTTTCCTTCACCGAAAAACTCTGCGGTAAATTTAAATTGATTATTCGCACATCAGTACAAGCCGAGATATGTTTAATCTTGAATAGGTAATACTTATGTAAAATACGCCGAATGTAAAAGACGAACAGGGGCTATATTCGAAATTCAAAGTCTCAAATAGGGATCTCCCTGTTCTCTATAGGATCGCTCACGCGTCACGGCGCTCAAGTTGAGCTTTAAATCTACTTAGCTGCTTAAAGCTCGGTTGCAACGCCGCGACGCGTGAGCGATCCTATAGAGAACAGGAAGATCCCTAATTAAGACTTCGAATATAGCCGCAGAGATCAGTTAGTTAACCAAATAGCAGAGGGAACTCGCCTATAAACTTTCGCAAGCCATTCTCCTCAGATTCACCGGCAGATATCATCTCTATTACCGCTGTTTCATTCACAATGGTCCCAATTAGGAGGCGCGGGTTGGCTTTTTTGCCCGGTCTCCTAAACGGAGGTGCGTCGTTTTCTTTTAAAGAGAGCAGGTAACACGGCGCGGAGATTTGGGTCTTCACCTGGACTTCCTCCGCTATTTTAGGGGGAAGCAGAGGCGCGGAGGGAGCTATTAGGTGCGGGGGTTCGATAGAGGTAGAGCGCATAGAGCTGGTCCGAGATTCTAGTATCTGATCCATTTTTATTAGCCTTAGTTTTTATATTATTACGTATTAAATCAATGACGCTTAGCGGCAGCAGCTATGCGTCTTGCGAAAGCTGATGGGTCGCGATTAATTGATACTAGACATATGTCATTATGACGAGACGCGTCTGAAAACCTGGAGATACTTAATCTAAGGAAAACCTTATGCGTAAAAAAGTTTAGTAATCGTAGGTTTGCTAGATTAGAACTATCGCGTTTGTTGTCCCCAGTTCCTATAATCTTGGTATATTCGAGTCTAGATATTGACCTATAATAAGTCATAACATATGGACGAACAGTGCCTAACAGAATATGTCAAAATATATGGAGCAAACTGACATCAGAAACGTACGTTCCAATATGTTAATAACGCCTCTTTATAACGAAGGCCAAATTGGTGCCCGAGCTGTTTGGGCACCCGTTTTGACAGGGCTATTTTTCTCCGGCTGATTGTGAATCCTTACTTACTTATAAAAGATGAATAAGTCTTGAGTAAATAGGCATCTTCTGGGTAAGCGTATTCCACCTTAGCTATCATTACTTTCCATCAGGTGTGATCAGGATCAAACGAACGCCCATTCGTAATAAAAATAAAGAATTGCCACTGAGAATAATCATAAATTCCTTATTGTATTATATAGTCCATCCATTTCCAATCGCAATGAATTAATAATAAAATTAATAAAACACCTTATGGTTGACATTAATTTTATTCATCACTTACTTAACAAAATGCAGTTACAAACTAGCGAATTTACCAAACATTAGTCCTAGCTACGACTACGCTCTCTCCTTCTTGATCTGTTTTCATGTTCTGGTTCCGTCACGTCCATCTTTTTGTAGCCGTCCCAGTATCTGTCGGGGATTTCCTTCCTTATGCTGCTGGCTCGCCTTATATCCCAGCCTTCGCTATCTTTCTTTCTCCTAGATCTCCTCTCATCCTCTGATTCTGATCTGCTCTCACTTCTCTTGTCACGCCTCCTCCGAGACTCGCTGTCGATGTTCTCTTTCTCATATTTACTGTGCTTATTTTTCTTCTTGTGCTTGCGGCTCTCGTCTTCGCTGGATTCATCTCTGTTTTTGCGGTCTTTCTTCTTTTTCTTTCTGCTTTCGGCTTCGGAGTCGCTGGCATTATCACGATCTGTTTTGCTCGATTTTTTACGTCTCACATCATCCGCCTCTTGATAACTATCGTCATCTCTATGCCTCCTCTCTCTCTCATCACGTCTTTCATTCTCCTTCCTATTCCGCGATTCATCTTCGCGATCGCTCCTTTTACGTCGCTCCCTTTCTCTACGGTCGTCATCTGACTCTCTATTTCTCTCATCAGCTCTGTCACGTCTTTTGTCAGCTTCGTCGTCCCGTCTCCTGTCTCTACCGTCGTCCCTGTCGTTTCTATCGCTACGCCTGTCTTCTTGGTGTCTTCTAGAATCGTCTCTGCTTCTGTCTTCATCCTGGTGTCTCCTAGATTCTCTTGCACCGTCATCTCTGTCCCTTCTCCCGTCGCGGTTTTCTTGGTTTCTGTCTTGATGTCTGTCTGTGTCGGTCCTGTCCCTGCGCCGCTCGTGCCCGCCCCCCCGGACGTCTCGCGGACGGGCGAAGGCCGCGTCGGCGGCGGGCGGCTGGCGTCGCGCGCCCGGCCCGTACGTGTCGTAGAAGCCGTCGTGCCCCCAGCGCTCCACGGGCTTCTCTTTCTCCGGCTCAGGAGTCTTTGGTGTCTTGTCCTTGCTCTTATCCTTTTTCGATTTCTTTTGTTTCTCTTTGTCGTTTTCCTCTTCATCTGTAATAAAAAAATGATAAGATAAGAATCCGTAAATGCTAGATCACGGCTCAATACGGTTTAATTGAATTGGCACATTGGAATTGGTATCTCAAGCAATGGATCTTGGAAGCGCTGGTAAATTCATTTCTGTTAAATTCATTTAAAAGCGACGTGTCCAGATGTGGCCTATTTGCTGAATAAATATTTTTATTTTGGGATATTAAGTTGATCATAATAATCTAATTTAGCATTATATTCAAGTTTGTACATTTTAAAATTTTCACATTCAGGGATGATATGCAACAGTCTGCTACTGGACCTGGACTACTAATTGGATCGCCATTTTACGTATTAAATTGTCACTTAAATTTACTGGCACAGTCATTCACTCTTAGGCCTCGGGTAGGCAACGTATTCGAGATCTTATGATTTCTTAATAAGGAATCATAAGATTTCGGTGTCCATGAGCCGTAGTGACAGACGTGTGCTCGTTTGCTTACCAATTACATTAAAAAAACTTACCGCTGGAACTGGAATCGCTGGAAGAGCTGGAAGAATCCGAACTGCTGGAGCTGGAGTCGGAGCTGGACACGTGGATCTCAGTGATGGACGGAGGCACATTCTGAAAATGAAAAACAGGATTAGAATTTCATCTCGCACATGAAACAAAGAAACTGCGTAATTACTTGAGAAGCAGTCATACATAATCCACTTTTCTTGAATCATCATTATAAAATGCTCTTTCACACATTATGTCAAATTTATATAATAAAGCCGTTCTATTTGATACTATGTTGTCTCTCTTAAAAAATAAATAGTTGAAATTGAAAACAAATACAGCTTTGCAATTAATGTTTGTGTATGAAATCACCGCTAGAAACTGTCTCACGTGAGCTTCAGTTGCCAATTTGGCACATCATATGTTATGTACGCTAAATTAGCAACTCTAAGAGTTCTCCGAAACTTCAATTGTCATAGTAAAGTTGACGCATCTGTGGAGTGTGGAATGTGTCTTGGTAAGGAGCGCAATCTTATATGGCGAAACAGTTGAAAACGTGACCAGCGGATTTGATAACACACTCTCCTCACAACCGTTTCACTGCGTTTTCGCCTCAGCAGCGCCATCTGAAGGCGCTACTGCAGACTATCCGCCTAGGTAGCTTGACTGGAGTGGCGACCGTAGCGCCCCCAACTTACCCGACTTGGTGTCCACTTTTGGAACTATAAAGATCGCGCTCCTTTACTTCAATCCTCCATAGACACATCGACAGCCAAACCTCATACGCCAGTGGCGCCAACTGCTGATCTAGAATACGGTGGCCCTCATGCATTGCTGCATGCATGTGCATTGTGCACATTGTGTGTACCTTGGGCATTTGCTTCAGATGCTCCCTCAGCTCATCGGTGAGTCCTCCGAGACCGATGCTCGTGAAGAAGTTGATCGAGAACCGCGTGTTCTTGGGATTGTCCCGCGGGAACACGCCCCCGAACGCCTCCTGCAACGTTCTGGGAATGCGAAGAAATACTATTAAAACTAGCCTGGATGCCTGTTTACAACGGAGTGACTAATCTCTCAATTGCTCTTTGAAATTAGAGAAATTTTTATTTGTGCAAGATTTGTTGTCCTACAGCAAGTTGGTAATGATTTTATTAAATAGATATTTGTATTTTATTTGTAAGCTACATTTACAGAGTCCCTTGTATTAATTCACTTTATTGCGCTGCGCCTGAAGGCGTAAAAAATATTTTCGTTTGAGATAGGCATGCATTTTTATCCTTATAAAACATAAAATTAGTATTCTAATCTTAATAAAATTCACATCAATTCCACCTAAGCAACATAGATGTCACCCCTTTGTAAACAAAGCTCTAAGTTTAATAAATATCAAAAGAGGTGCCAGCATGTTATGTTCAAAGGTGCTGTCCAGTGTCCATAAAGTTCCAAAGAATTGAAATTTGTCTAAACATGATCAAATGGATGTAAGTGACTCTGACTAGGACTAAATAGACAACCCAGTTTGCCAATAAACCATACCATGCCAGCACCCCAGGTGTTGGAACTTACGGATCCTTCAATCTGTCATTTAGTTTCTTCAGCCCCATATATTCTGCCAATTCTTGAAACAGAATCTTGATGTAAATACGGCTAGAACTCGTAGTGTCTTCCTCATTCAGTTTTACACACTCCAATACCTCCCAGCTTATGGAATCAGTGAAGAGCAGATGAGCAAAGAACTTACTGACATTACGTAATCTATTTGTGTCCAATCTGTGCGCGGTGGAGTATGAATCTTTGAATATCTCCTCAAATGGACCGATGTAAATCCTGTTTATATTACAGAAACGTTGAGCAAGTAAGCCATAAAACTTTTCATAGGTGCGCTGCTCTGCACAGCAGTCTAAAAACATGTGACAGAGCTCCGTTTCTTGGCCAGGCTTTAGTTGCATTTTCATCAGCTTGTGAGCACATTCTTCAAAATCTAAACTGGAGTTTATAGTTAAGTAAATTGTCCTTCTTAATGCTACCAAGTTGGTCTCTGTGTTATCAATAATGGTGACTTCTTTCTTTTCATTTTCTTCCTCATCCTCCGACTCCTCGCTGCCACTTTCTCCGGAACCATCTGCTTCGTCTCCGGATTCTGCATCTGATCCGAGGATCTCTTTGCTAAGAGTTTTGTATTTTTGCTCATTTTCTTCATATTTGTCATCATGCTTGAAGACATCTGAAAATTAAAATTCAAAATACCTATTATAATTTGAAAATGTTGAATATTCCAAGGACAAAAATGTTTGGAGTGCCAAGGGCAAAGATGTTTGATCTTTGACACATCTTTGCCCTTGGCACTCTGTCAAAGCGTTAAAATATGTACACATTGACTATTGCTATGTCATTAGAGTACATGTATAGATGTTTTGCCACTTTGGGCCAAATATAATTATGCCTTGACTGTACAGCTAACAGTTTATTAAATAATGTCACTAACACTGTCTGTAACAAGATACCTTTTGATAAAAAAAAAAAATGAAATTGTCTTATTGACAAATGTAACTATACGATACTTACTGAGGATATCCTGTGGGTCTGTAGCGTCATCCAGCATAAGGAGATGAGTGAACTGATCCTCCTCCGGCACCAGTTCCAGCTCCTCTATCAGGGCGGGGTGGTCTTTGAACCCATCTTTCCACACTTGGAACATCACTTCAATCATGTACTGCACTCTCTTATCCAGCTGCCCTTCATGAAGAATGTTACGCAACATCTCAAATATAGCATTCACTCCTTTGGACGAAACTTCCGTTAACTTCTGTCCACATTCCTTCAAAAAGGCTATGGAAACTTCAACGGAATCGTCCGTAGGTGTCTCCACCAGTAGGGTTAACAGCTCCAGAGCCAGAATCTCATGTGCCACACGCTGGTTGACAAGATGAGCTATAAATGAAGCTGATGATATGCATACAGGCTTGTCATTCCGTTTAAAACCCCTCTTGAACTGAATAACCAACCTTTTGAGTAACAGCTCACCAATATTTGGAAACCGAGAGTTGACTGCGGAAACTAAAGCTGCATACACATTTGTGAATGTTGGTGAGGCAGCTTGGGCTTGTATGACGGAACGGCACAACAGACCGCGCCCTCGAACTATATTTTCTTTCAACAGCTCTTTGATAATTATACCTATGTTCCCTACGTTAATTTTGTTAATGTGACCGTGGATAGACTTCTTTAACGCCTCCCAGGCCAAACGCTGGTACGCCATGGAGGACTTATCTGTGATTTGTGCCTGCATCATACGCAGGCGAGCTGGGGGAATATAGGCACCTCCAGTTCTAGTGTTCAACATGTCCGTCTCTTTAATCTTCCTCTCGGGAGCATCATTTTTGACCTCCGGTACTTTAGGCTCCTCGCGCCTTCGGTTATCCTTCTCTCGCTTAACCCCAGGTGACTGTGATCTGGAATGTCTCCGCTTCCGCCTCGTATCCCTTTCATTGGGATCGCCTGGTGATCGGGACCTCGAACGAGCCCTTTTAGATTTCCTTTCCCTGTGACCATCATCTTCACGATTTTTATCTTTCTTACGTTTACGATCTTGATCAGCATCCATTTTGATTTGAAAACCTACCTTCTAACCTAAATTCTTGGTAATTATACAGGCAATTTACCTTTTAATTGATTTATATACAAAAATCAAAACCAACGCACACATTGAGGAAAACCCGTGGCCATTTTATATTTTGACAGTTTAATTTTTTAAATCAGTGCATCTGACTTGTCTATGGATTTTGTTATCGGATTCTTGCTTACGCTGGGCATAAACGTTCGGTTTTCACATTCGGAATTACGTCATCCGAACGCAGCGTTTCCATCATCAAACGTAATAAAGGAGGGATTTTCTAAGGGTTTGTTGATTCAAGCACAGTTGACGGACTCCTGGTCGTTAAATATGGCCGCCGAGCTGTCATTCCATACAGAAACGTCATTTTGTCCCATAGTAAAATATTTAACGTTAACGTTAACTTTAACAGACGGTTTCAATCAACCACCCTAAGGGGTTTGACGTGACGCCATCGTAGCTTTACAATCTTTTTACAATGGATGAACCGATTTCGATTGTTCTTTTTGTTTAATGGCTTTCCGACTTTTCTTGACAGTTTTATAAAAACTAGCTTCTGCCCGCGACTACATCTGCGTGAAATTCGGTTATGAGCGTTCCCGCGGCAACTGTTTTTCCGAGATGAAAAGTAGTCCATGTCCTTCCTTGGAGATAGGTAATCTCCATATAAAATTTCATCTAAACCAGTGGTTGAAGTGGTAACAGAGTTATTTTCGGATTTATAATATTAGTGTGGATGGATGATTCAGCAGTAGATTATCAGCTCTTATCTGATGTTGTCGGAAATTCGAAATGGATAACTTACTTTACAGATTCATTCAAGATACAAGTATAGGGTCAGGATTGTATGAAAACAGCAATTTATTAGTAGTTATGACTTTATTTAATACGACAATGAAACTACAAAAGTTGCCTGCACTTCGAACAGCGTTCCATATACCTCACGAACTGAAGCACATTTAATCACGTAAAGTAACAACTAAAACACGATAACACCGTTAGTTAGGTACGGGTAAGTGTCTAATATTAATATTACGCAAAAACGGACAACATAATATGGAAAGCCGTAAGTTTCATCGCTATACATGATTTGGCTCGATCCAGACACTAAAGGCGTCACGTAAAAGGCAATTGGTCAGATGTTTCACGTCTTCACCGAGAAAGCTTACATTACACCTACTCCGGCCGACATGGCCGCAAGCCCAAGCCTCGCCAAGCCAGCATTCTTATTATATACAATTATTATCATATTCCACGTAACGCTGAAGGAGTTATAAAATACAGGGTTACTTCTCACTTAAGGGGTCCGTATTTCGATATAATTTGTGCCTAACCCAATACAACTAGAGCGAAAACATCACAGAAGCGGTAGTGTCCGACACGCCGCGGCGTCGCTCGCCTACGTTTAAAAAAATATAAAACGCTATGAAAGGCAATTATGTTACTCTCTATTGATATCTGAGCCGGTTAAGAAATACTTACCGAGGCACTTCCGTCTTTCCGTACTGTTTATTATTTGAGATCAAGTTTTCTGGTGACAGAATACCGAATAACCGTCAATCGACTTACGCAAGATGCACGTCGATTAGTTTTTAATAGCGCCATCTAGCTTTAAAACGGGATTGTATTTTAATTTTTGCCACAATTCAAAAGTAACGCATTTGACAGTCTTTCTTTTTGTTAGTGCATGTTGTATGGTGTGCGCTCGTGTTGCAGAGTCGACAGATAGTCAGCGGAATGAACTATCGACGATACGAACGTGAGAAACTTAAATTACATTACCGATATCATACGTTCCTAAAATACTGCTGCGTTAAACATTTAAAATAATGATATAAGTCTATTACTAACTAGGGATAGTCCTCCCTCCGCCCGCTTATAAAAAACTCGCCAATCGACACTCCGACAAATGAAATGAGTAAAACTTTAGACCTTGCGGAGTTCGATTTGGCTCCGAATGAGATCACGTCTAGGCCTTTTATTGCAATGTCGCCATGATTGAGAATCGGGGAAATAAAATCGGTAGTTCAAGCGTGATCACGAGGGAATTATTTGGTGAGGTAATATTAAGCGGGAGTACGACACGTCGGCACTCAACACGATAATAGAATCGCTAAGATCATTCAAGTACAAAGATGTTCCTCAACGTACAAATATTCAAATACATGGCATTTATAACCAATAGACAAAGCATAAATGCTAGGTATTTGACATCACAAACAGCCTATGTCAAGTCCTAAGCTTACATTTTGATAAGTTCATGTGACTTACCTAGATCATTAAAAACGAAGCTAGGAAGAGCTAGTATCATTGAAGATCTATTCAAATATACATGACGTCTTAACCCAGGGGCTTGTTGTCAGATAGCTTTACATAAATTATAACCCGTGATATCAATTATAGCAGAAATTGACGTCAGCCGAAGAGTACAATCGACTACAAAAAGATGTATCCACTTTTGACTCTTCTTCCTCTGTAACGAGTTTAAAAAGTGGACGCATCTTTTGTTTCTACCATTTCATCAGGTCGAACATTTAAGAGATCATTTACAGTAAAAAAAGTCTATATAGTGCAATCATAGAAGAAGTAGCACATTACATTGTTTCTGGTGCAATTTAGTTTAGCTATAGTACAACTCTAATCAAGACTCCCGGTCTGTTATATCATAGCCCCCCCCCCCCCCTCCCGGTGACGTCACGCCGTGTCGAGTGCCGCGGCGTGTGTTTGTGTGTTTAGCCGCAAGTCGGCGCCTCGACGGAGTCGGCGCGGGCGCTCTTGTTCTGCCGGACCAATTCGGCGCGTCGCTCCTGGAAAATAAAACATGACACATTAATAATAAGTATTGAAGATTTGACCCGGGAGGCGAGCTGTCGGTAGGACTCCAACAAGATGGAGCGACGACCTCGTGAAGGTCGCGAGTAACCGGTGGGAGCAAGTATCACAGGACCGGTCTGAGTGGCGAGCCTTGGGGGAGGCCTATGTCCAGCAGTGGACGTCTTTCGGCTGAAATGATGATGATTGAAGATTTTATTTTGCGATTAGCTTCTGACATATGACTTAGTAGATTTACTTCACCAAAATTAGTTGGGGGTTGATGAATACGACCTATATCGAAATTCGTGTAAATATTTTCCATTTTTTGTAGTGGAATCTTGTTATTGCAACTAAACAGAGATAGCTCTCTCTAATAAAACCCGGTTTTAAACAACTAGAGGTGAGGTATTGTTCTTCTACTAAAGCGGCACCAAACTAGAGGGAATGATTTATGTTTAGTTGCAATAACAAGACTCCACGCGCCTATCATAGTTTATAGATTTATTATTGGTGTCGCAAAAAAGCGCAGCGCTCAGACCTCAATAGCACATTGCGTCTAAACATAGAACTCTGATCTCAATTGTCCTTTAAACGTACAGTCAAATTCGCAATATGTGGGTATCTCTACCTATTGCTTATTGTGATACCGTCTAGTTTGCCAGGAGAAAGAAGAAAAAGGGTCCTAAGGCCTTTATACACAAAAAAAGGGTTTTAAGGGCCCTCGCCCACGGCGACTTTTTGTAGCGATGCTGCCGCGCTACACATATCGCTATCCTTCTTTTTTACATTTTTTTATTTTTATTTATTAAAGATCCAAATATATCGCAGAGTTTAAAGAAAAGTACATTAAAGGCTGCAGAAGCCGGAAGGGCTTATTAGCAGTCAGACATCCAAGAGTGAAAGGGATAGCGATATGAGAAGCGCGGCAGCATCGCTACAAAGTCGCCATGGGCGAGGGCCCTAAGATGCACCATGAGGGAAGGGGTCTAAAATGACCCATTAAATCGGAGTTTTAAATAGTGACCTAAGAGACGGTAGCTCGACTGTACGTAGTCGCCATCAGATATATTTGAGCAAACAAGGGTGGTCATAAATACCTGAACATGCACTCTAACGTCCTAACTAAAGGCTGTGTTCAGATATTTATGATTTTATTAATTTTTCAACATTACTGAATGAAAAAAGGAAAAATCGCTCTGTTATTGGATGACGCGTGTTTTCTATTCGTTGGGTAGGCATTAAAGTAGGCAAATACATTAAAATGGATTGAAAATACTATGAAAAGTTTTCAAACGTTACTACGATACGTTACTTCTATAAACAAAAAAATCGTGTTGCGATGATAATATGGATGACGACAGGGTGAAGAAATCGAAATTCCAATTAGTCCGTCAGTCAGGTAATAAAAAAACATTAAACACGTATTTTTTGTTTCATCAAATTAACAAAGAATGACTAAGTTAAAACGCATTAAAGTTGGAGAGTGGGGGCTAACTACGTCACCGTTAGGTATAAATCGTACCTAACCGTGACGTCACGCGACATTTCAACTCAATATATCTCCGTAGAAGTTGGATTACGTGAAAAAAGAAAAAATACGTGTCCAATACTTTTCAATAATCTTCCTGATAGACTAAGGAAAAAAAAGTTGTCGTCATCCCTATTGTTGCAATGCATAATTCACGTTTTATTCAATGATAGAGCGATTATTCATATTTTCATCCTACCGATTTGAAAAAAGCGTTTGACAGCAATTTGCGATGTTGCCAACTCTCGGAAGAAACCCTCTTTAGTTGACTCGTGCCATACAGTCCACACAGCGTCAAGCCAACCCCTCACCTCCTTCTTGACGAAGTCTAGTTTCTTCTGGAGTTCCTGCTCGCGCTTCTGTTCGGCGGCGGTCAGCTTGGTCTCGATGTCTTTAGTGATCTCCTCGACCTTCGCCGTCACCGTCGACCGCGCCTCCGCGAGCTTTTGGCTCTGATTGAGGGTCACAATGACAAAATAAAAATAAAACACGATCAATGGGGAAATAATAAGTAAATTAAAATAATTGTATGATTTATAAGAAAATTAAAAGATGAGAACGATGTGGGGATCACGCGACGGTTCAGCATCTTCTTTTGGGAGTACGTGATGTTACTTACAGAATTCAATAATGGTAGTCCAGTATCAGTGGAATTAGACACGTCGGTCCGGGTGTACTTACTCACGTTTGGATCGTGAAGAGCGTATCCAAAAATATGTTACTACTAACTGTTCATTTTTAGACAAAGCACGAGTCAATCGAGTGTAGCGAGCAGGGCTTGTAACCGGTTCATTAAAAAAACCCCGAAATAGTCAAATATTTACCTGCAAAAGGTTTCCAATAGTGGCACGCATGTAATTAATTATAATTTGAACGTGTTTAGATAAATAAATAAAAATAAAAAAAAATTTAGAATTATTTTATACTCTTTATGTGGAACTCCATAGTGTATTTAGGTTATTACTTCGTATTATTTTATAGCCTTATTAAACATGAAATAGTAAACGAAAGAACGATATGCAAACCGGTTTATTTGTATGGGGGCGAAAACCGGTTACAAGCCCTGGTAGCGAGCGTACCGCGGCAGCGGTCGTTGAGTGTCAGAATCGGCATTAAGACAAATTATTTTGTACTCACGTGATTACGCAATTTCTCCCTCTGATCAGTCTGATCGGCCTCGTGCTGCTGCCTGAGTAACTTGCCCAGCGCAAGTTTATCTTGCATGGAGCTCTCGAGCTCTGTACCTTCCCTCCTATACTCACATTTAGACCTTGAAGAGCGTAGCGACGAATTTTAAGTTGAACTTATTTGGACAAAGCGGAGCGAGTGCGGCGTCGGAACCGGCCCAAACTGAGTGATGCCAGCTACTTATACTCACGTGGTTGCGCAGCTTCTCTTTCTGGTCGGCCTCGCGCTGCTGGCGGCGCTCCTCGGCGTGGGCCAGCTTGTCCTGGATGGAGCTCTCGAGCTGCTGGAAGCGCTCCTGGTTGCCGGCGCGGACCTTCTTCACCTGCTCCTCCTAGTGCCCAAGCCACGACATTCACACGATGTTCCATGACTCAGATCAGACAGAGCAGAATTGGAGATACGGCACGATTAAGGGCGAGTTGATTAAAATTCAAACCGTCTATCAACTAACCAGCGTTATACAACTAAGCAACATTTTAGTATATGGGATAAAATGTCGTTTCTGTATGGAATGACAGCTCAGCCAGCGGCCGTATTTAACGAACATGTGTCCGTCAACTGTGTTTAGCGCGGATTAAGCAACAATAAAATATGATGATAGCGTAAGTGCGATATCGCCACATTAGTGCTGTCATGTTCATAGAACGTCTTGTCGTTTCTACTAAATTAGTCGACGTGATATTGATTTGACGTCTTTACTCTTTAACTTTGTAAGATCAATGGATCAAATCACGTATAGTTTTAAATGACCAACTACTAGTATTTATACTGATACAATAAATTTAATACGTATCTTTCTCATTCTGCTCTATCTCCGGATGATATATGGATATGAAAATATGAAAACTTGTTGCTCCGACACCGTATCTACGAGCGATATTCCTCAGTAATTTAATTAAAATTAATATAATTGCAAAAATTAGCAGTTAGATTTAATTAGGATAAGAACCAATGCCGCGAGAAATTTCCCTCGTGGATCACGGAGCCGCTTAAGTGGGGTGCCGGAATTAGCACAGCCTCTAACATTTAAAGTGACGAACGAACAATTTTTAAGCACACATTTTTTGGAGAACATTGAAAGTTAGAATGGACTACAGAGTTTATTAGATTTAGACTATCCCAGTAATGATAGAAGTATGAACTCAAATAAATCTCGAATCGTCTCAATAGGGATGACGACAATTTTTTTTCCGGAAGGAAATCAGGAAGATTATTGAAAAGTATTGGACACGTATTTTTTCTTTTTTCACGTAATCAAACTTATACGGAGATATATTGAGTTGAAATGTCGCGTGACGTCACGGTTAGGTACGATTTATACCTAACGGTGACGTAGTTAGCCCCCACTCTCCAACTTTAATGCGTTTTAACTTAGTCATTCTTTGTTAATTTGATAAAACAAAAAATACGTGTCTAATACTTTTTAAAAACCTGACTGAAGGACTAATTAGAATTTCAATTTCTTCACCCTGTCGTCATCCCTATTAGTGAAACGGAAAATTGTAGTCATTACTATCTTCATTTTTGTTGGCAAAAAAGCAAGCTTCTAAAACTTTACATTAACAATAGATCCACATGGGCTGAACTGTACAACGGAACATAAGTTCTAAGCAGCTGACGAATAATAAACCAATCATATACGTTGAACTGAAATCAAAAACAGCTACACAGCTTAGCTCATATGGAACTTCAGCTTGATGTCCCCAAACATCGAAAGAGCCAAAGTATCTTTCACTTTGTGGGCTTTGACTTCGGTGGACCTTTTCCAATAGAGCGTGTATCTAATGTGGCTGGCTAAGCTATGTGTGCAGATGGTGAAGGTGACGTATGTTCCTAGGGAGTGCTTACATGCTCGCGCAGACGCTCCAGCATCTTCTTGATGTTCTCGTCGCGCTGGGCGGCCGCCGTGTTCATCTTCTCTTCGATCGCCTTGTACACCTCCGCTGTCTGCTGCTCCAGAGTCAACCTGCAAACGAAGACTAGTACTTAAAAATCATAAGTAATTTAATTACATTGATGATTACTCACTATAAATATGTTGTAGGTTTGTCAACAAAACCTTTAGTCGACCTTTGGAAAGCTACAGTGGATTCTCTTGTGGCAGATTAAAAATTTTCGAGTCTGTAATATTAGTGCTCGACTCTGGGTTTAGGTTTAATAATGTTTGATGGAAGTGGGCATATAATGCTCGGTCACGCCTATGAGCGAACAGTGACGGAGGCAAGTGATTTCCTATAATACTTTGCACGATCGAAATGAGTATTATACTATGCAGTATTAAGAAAATGCATGGCTGCAGATGCCACTGGCAATCTAAGCTTGAAACATGACCGTATTGGGCGATCTGGACTTTGTCGACTTCTAAGAAATACATGGGTCGAGGGATTACCTGGTCTTCTCGACGCCCTCGAGGTGGTCCTTGAGCCTGGCGCGCAGCTCGTTGATGTAGGCCTCGCGCTTCTCCTCGTGCGAGTCCATCTTGGCGTCGAGCGCCTCCTTGGTGCTCGCGATGAAGCTGTTGGTCTGCTCGCTGCGGAACTTGGACGCCTCCTCGATCTTGGCCATCTTCTGCGCGATTGCGGCCATCTTGCTTGCCTCCAAGCTCTGGAACGATAATTTGCCAATTTTCGATAAGGGGCCGGCAAGTAAGCGACTGCAGGCTGATGGCTCAAACCAAACTCGGAGCTCAAGTTCTCTGAGGATTCTGCTGCCCATCCTCTCATTTATCCCTTACCCTTAGTCAGTCACCTCTTACAACACTCACGGGAGGATACAGTGTGGTGCAACTCTGGCCTGGTATCACACGGGCAAGCCCACACGTATCGTAATGCCAAAATCTTACTCATTTTACAGCGCAAGCGAAACGCCTTCAATTCCATATGGCCACAGGGCATGACTGTGTAATCCATGCGGAAGACTTGAACATTCTCACACATCGTTTCACGTCTCGGGGAATTCTGCGCCTGAATGAGAGCCTATTGGCTCCTAGCCAACCAATTACAGACAGACTATAGACTCACACGTCTCCTCTCCTCGGCGGCCCTCAGTTTCTCCTGGATCTCCTCGACGGAGGGCGTCTTCTCGGGCGAGTCGGCGCGGCGCGGCGCAGGCACGCCCACGGGCTCGGCCAGGATCACCTCGTACGCCAGCCCACCCTTGGACATCTCCTGGCAGCGGATCTCGGTCGCTGTAGCCAAAGTTTCAGAGTCAGTCTCGAGGTATTCAACACTACTACAGCCTAATGTCCCACTGAATACTACCAATCGTTTAGTTATTTTCAAATATTTGTTTGTTTTGTTTCCACCTCCACACTAGTCTGTCTCGTGGGGAAGGATGTGTAAAATTACAAAATCCAATAAGTTTCCGTGTTTAGGTTTGGAATCACCATCGTCGTTAGATGTTGTAATGATGTAAACAGACTAGATAAACTCTCTTACTAACATGAACTCTAACAGTGAAAATATGATTTAGACGCATCAGCGATGGCCATGCATCAGCGAATTGCTGCCTGTCTAAAATTAAATAAATAAATAAATAATAAATGTTCAGTCAGATAATACCGATGCTAATTTCTTTGAAAGTTTCAAGCAACGTGACGCAGAGAAGTCCGAACGAGCTACATAATCTAATGACATGTTAGGTTCACAATACGGGTAATTTTCACAGTTTTTATTTTGGTGGATAAAGGACAACTGACTGGCACTGGCACTTGTCAGCTAATTTTAGGGAAGAGGCTATTTGCAAACACTTCTAACTCCGCCACTTACCGCACACAACAAAAACAAGCTTGAGAAAATTAAATTACAAGGGACTTGCAACGAAGATGAATAAGCACAAGGAGGGTCTAGAAATTTTGGGGCAAAACGTGAATTTTAAAATCCCCTCGGGTGGAGCATTGTTCAAAGATAATCTGCGTTAAGGAGAAAAGTAGTAAATTGAATGAGGAAGTCGGAAACGAATTAGAGTGACAAATGGGTCTGTGCACTTAGTTGCCGGGAGTGCAGCGAGCCAAGACCCTGTCAGCTGTGTTTTATTGTTTCTGTAGAACATTTAAGGTTCGTATCGTGAGGGAATTTGAAAGGATTTTCCGGTGAAAAAAGTTTCAGATTCAGCTGTACTGTTTGAAAGTTGAATTCAACTTAGAGCCGTTTGGTTTCGGCATCACTGGAAGACGAGCTGGTACTAAAAGTCCGATATTGCGTGACTTGTAGCTGTGGATTCCGGCATTTTTGAAACTCAATGGCACGGTTATAAAACGTAAAACCACATTCACCACATTTATTTATACAACTATTAAAATGCCCTGGAAGAAAATTTGCCGAATCCGATTCCTAGGTACCTATGCCTACTTTTTTCCTTTCCTTATTCAATTCCTTAATTATTCTTTTTGATAAACAATCGTAAAATTTCAATGATTTATTCAGTTCAGGGAACAAAAAATGTATTTCAAACGATGCAGTTCGATTCATCACGTTTACTAGACAGGGTGAGGCCATTGCGGAATATCGATGGGATATAAAACTGAAACTTTTTCTGAAACCGTCATATAAATTGAACGAAGGTAGTAAACATAACATTAACTTTACCTATTCTTGATAGAAACTGAAACGCAAATGGACTTGGGCCAGCCCAGATGGCAGAACAAAAAACGAGATCGACTTTATTCTGTCCAACAACAAGCAAGCCATCCAAGACGTCACTGTGCTAAATAAGTTCCAGTGCGGGAGTGATCACAGACTGGTGCGAGCAACCATTGCACTAAACACGAAAATCGAGAGAGCGAAACTTGTCAAGAAACCTATTGGCAAATTATGCATCCCAGAGGGAGTCGATGAGGCGTTTGAGAAATACCTCACAGACAAGTTGCAGCGTAAAGCAAACGAACACTTCGAAGATGACCTCCAGGACAAATATCAAAAATTCATAAATACAGTTGGCTGCGCCGCTAAGAAATATTTTGCCAAACCCATCAAGAGGAAAGAACAAGTTTCGGATCGAGTCATGGAGCTTATGCAAAAGAGGAAGGAAATATCCAACCATAACTTCAACAGCGAGGCACACCGAGAACTCAATAAGACTATCCATAAGACGCTTAGGAGAGACATCCGTAATAGAAACACTACACACATCCAGCAACTTATTGAGAGAAATAAAGGTCTTAAAGTGTTTCAACGTAAAGGTGGAGCAAACCACATATGCTCCCTGAAGGATGAAAACGGTACGATCACCAGTAATGTACAGGAAGTACAAAGGATAACAGAAGAGTTTTATGGAAGTCTGTACGCGTCTAAAGTTCCCAAACCGACAGACTATGACCCAAGTGATAAACGTGCTCGTCTAGTACGACACTTTACAGACGACATACCAGAGTTCAGTACGTATGAGATCAAACAGGCGTTAAAACATCTGAAAAAACTTAAGGCGCCAGGTGAAGACGGCATTACAGTGGAGCTTTTAAAGGCTGGTGGCAGTGCAATCACCAAAGCGCTGAGGCTTCTATTTAACGAAGTCCTATTCACTGGCCAGGTGCCGAGAGACTGGACAAAAAGCATCGTAGTACTCTTCCATAAGAAAGGAGATAAGACGCAATTAAAAAACTACCGCCCAATATCACTGTTGAGCCAGGTTTACAAAGTCTTCTCAAGAGTCCTCACTACGCGACTCATGCAAAGGCTCGACGAATACCAGCCAAAAGAACAGGCGGGTTTCAGGAAGAACTTCGGAACCATAGACCATATATTCACACTACGCCAAATAATACAGAAGTCAGAGGAATACAATCGGCCACTCCTTCTAGCGTATGTGGATTATGAAAAAGCGTTCGACACTGTAGAGCACTGGGCAGCGTTGCAGTCGCTAAGACGGTGTCACATTGATGACCGTTATATTCAGATCTTGAAGAATCTATATAAATCTGCGACCATGACGGTCCAGCTGAAAGAGAATACAAACTCTGTGGCATTGGCACGAGGAGTCCGCCAAGGGGATGTAATATCACCTAAACTATTTACAAATGCCATGGAAGACGTGTTCAAGACGCTGAGCTGGGATGATTTAGGAATAAACGTAGACGGAGCCCCCTTAAATCACCTGAGATACGCAGATGACATAGTGTTGATGGCTGAATCAAAGCATGAACTCCAGTGCATGCTCACAGAATTATACCATGCGTCACTGGACATAGGGCTAAAAATGAACATGGATAAAACCAAAATTATGGCTACCATAGATATCACACAACAACCCATAGTTCTTGATAATAAGCCCCTGGAGCAAGTTGACGAGTACGTTTATCTCGGACAACGCATCAGGCTCGGTCGAGACAACATGAGGGCAGAAATCGATAGGCGGATCCAGCTGGGGTGGGCAGCCTTTGGAAAGCTGAAGAAGGATGTCTTCATGTCGAAACTACCACAGTCACTAAAGACCAAGGTCTTCAACCAGTGCGTTCTCCCAGTTATGACATATGCTTGCGAGACCTGGCCTCTAACTGAAAACCTGGTGTACCGACTTAAAGTCACTCAGCGCCACATGGAACGCGCGATGTTGGGGTTGTCCCTGCGCGATAGAGTCAGAAACGAGACAATTCGCCACCGAACAAAAGTCATAGACATAGGGTACCGCATTGGAAAACTAAAATGGGCATGGGCCGGACATATGTGGCGCCAAAAAGAGGACAGATGGAGCAGCCGTGTCCTCGCCTGGAGACCTCGCTCCAAAAGAAGCGTCGGCAGACCACCAGCACGCTGGTCCGATGACATAGTGGCGGCCAGAGGACCTCTCTGGCAAAGAGAAACTTACAACCGGGGCACTTGGAGGAAATATGGAGAGGCGTATGCTCAACGGTGGGCAAAAATGCGCTGAAGAAGAAGAAGAAGATTCTTGATAGACACCTGTAATGCCATAGGTCCCTGGACAGGGAGGGAAAGGGTGCCTTAACGTCCGCGTTACTTTTAAATGTGGGCAGGAAAGTATATGAAAAACCGTTAAGGGGGGTTGTTTTCGCGCGGGCAAACTAAGCAGGGTTTCTATGTGGTTTACTTTAGATATTTTAAGTTTAGGTAAATAATATATAGGTAATATTAGGTATATAATATTTCACCGCTAGATGTCATATAAGTAAATGAAATATACAAAGACAGAAATAAGAAAATTTAGAAATCTAAAGGAGAAACAGGATGGGCTCTTCCACGCATGTGAAGACGGCTGGATTTACAAACGATATACAGAATGTTTGGCACAGGGACCGTCAAATTATTTTCACCCTTGGACCTTGGACCGCAAGTCATGGTCTTGGAGTTATGATTTTTTTAAATGTTGTTTCTAAAACTATCCCTAAGTAACTAATTAATAATTCACGCTAATAATTGACATCGATATTTCTGACGAGAATACCGAGACACAGACATCTACGTACAGTCCCAACCTGTATTTTCAACATACGGTACTATTGAACTCACATCCTTCAAATCTAATCACGCTTAAGGAAAAAAATAATGGAATTCTCCATGAGCAAAATTAAAAAATTCGCCAACAATCAACAATTCATATAATCGTCCTTTATCCGCCTACTTAATTGAGTCCCGACGACGTAATTTAAGGGTGGTAATTTTAAAAGCCGGGAGTTTTCCCGAGACGTTAATTATCGCGGCTCAAGGTCGACTGTCGCCTCATAATCGTTACTTATTGTCTAAAACGAACTTTATGGAATATTATGAAGGCTTTGTAAGTAATAGCTTGCTAAGGGTTTGTGTAGGTAAATATGTATCTTGTGGTTTTTATTTTTTCTCACTTTATATATCTTGCCGCGTTTATTCAAAAAAGGTTCATCTTTACTAATAATAAGTCTATTGAAGTCACGCGATTTAACTCGAAAACTACTGATTGGATTGCAACAAAATTAGGCATGGGGGTAGATTCAAGACACGGGTCAACATGGTTCATCTTTACTAATAATAAGTCTATTGAAGTCACGCGATTTAACTCGAAAACTACTGATTGGATTGCAACAAAATTCGGCATGGGGGTAGATTCAAGACACGGGTCAACATATAGGCTACTTTTCAACTCGGAAAAACGCATAGTTCCCGTGGGAACGCTATAACCGAATTCCACGCGGACGAAGTCGCGGGCAGGAGCTAATTGAAAATATATTTTCCAGTAGTTTTTCTATCGCACAGTGCCCGGTAACATGGGTCGATTTGGAACTAAATGTTTTTACACGAATTGAATTAATTAGGCACTTAATTAATCTGTATGATATCATCTTTAAAAAAACTCCACCAGAGAATCTAAAAAGAAACCTCTTGAAACCTTTCAGGTTCGTTCCGAGGACCAACCAGCACGTGGTGATGTCTTGTCATCTCTTTTATCTGACTGTAGCAATCGTGAAACGTACACACAATTTTTATAATTTACTTCTAGTTTAATAAAAAATTACGAGTATTACTTTCAAAATAAAATGTTTATTTCAATTTGTAATGTTGTCTTAAGGAAATCCGAATTTCGGCACCCCTACAGGATACCGCCCCTTTTACACGGATGAGTCATAAGGACATTACCGTGCGTAAGTATTTTTACCCTAATACATTCAATGTCTGAATAAGAAATAAGTAGACATCGTAAAAAGCCCTGAAATAAGTTTTCGAGGTACCCAAATCTAAAACGGAGATTAAGCATTTGATTGCAATATTACTTACTATCCAAAGCGGCGATGCTGCCAACAGTTTGGGTGCCATGCCAAGTAATGTTTTAGTAAGAATAATAACCGTTGTAAGATTTTATAAAGATTTTCTATAGAATTGTTTTAGGATATTTGTAAATGTAAGATCAACAATTCATAATTTCCACTGTTGAAGAAAAAAAGTGTCAATGTAACAAAAGAATAAGAAATAATAAACAGGAGGGGTTAAAGTCGCAAAAAGGTCTCAGCATGTTTTTGCTGAAAAATGACGCAACGCAGTCTATGAAATAGCAAAGTATGATGGAGTTTGCTTTCAGGCCCTGTCTTCTAGAATGTGTGGCCCGAAGGTTGTTGACGCACTATTCACAGCCAAGGGCGTATCGGAAACGCGTCATGTGTCGAAATGGGCAGGTGCCCATGACAGCGGTGCTATAGCAAAATTGGGAGCGTAGATAAGAAAAATAAAGGTGTAACGGGTATAATACATTTACGGCGAAGGAAATGAACAGTTTACATATTTATGGGATACAACGGGATGTAGAATAAGAATTACTTATAATACTGAACTGAATTTTTGGGTTGTTTGTAGGATGACATTTGAGGTTTAGATAAGCTATGACCATACTGATCTCTTGGGTCTATTACATCCATCCGTTCAATGGACAAGTGTTTTCATACTGCGCATTCGACGTTAATTATGTATTTCAGTGGATAGATTATTTAAACAACGTGATCGCATCACATCAGTAATACAACTTCACACTTACTTATAAATTTGACCTTCTTGGGTTGCTTGGTTCTCGGTTTCCCTGGTTTCTTGGTTGGTGCCGCGCGCCGGTGTGCTGTGGGGGAACAAAGCTTTAGCAGAGCCCGGGCCCGCTACGCCGTCACTTCGGAGACAAAGCCCTTACAGAGTAGACATAGAATATTGATGGTTTACTACGCCTTGCGCAAATCGACGCAAAAGCGTAAATACTGCGTCCATGCAATAATGCAGTATTAACATTTCGAGTTGCTACAATTCTTCTTCATTACACTCCCGCAAATATGGGAACCGTACCGCAGTTTATCTCAATCAAGGAAGGAAGGCAACAAATGTTGATTAAGAAAGACGACCTAGACCTTTAAATGACCAAGTCCATAATTCAGTGGGGCGACAATCGAAAAACGATTACAGCGGCCAGCGGCATGATGTTTATTTAAGGAGCTCGGACCTTAATGAATCGATTATAACTGATGCTCGCGTGACTACCTGAAATGTACTATCGATCCGTATGTAAGCAGTTTTTCGAAGGTTCTTTTTGTCCGTGCTGACGCATTCAGGACAAGCAACGGCGAGGTTTTCTTTGTTGAACACCATTTCGGAACAATGAGCCTATTGATTGAGACTGAAAGTGTAAATAAGAGCACGGCGAATTGGTGAATCGTTAATCATGCGACGGCAAAGTCGGCTTACTTATCTCTGCGTGAATCACAAACTTTTAGACGATGGATTTTTGAAGAGCAAGCTGTGAGCTGTGCTATATTATTTCATCTTTCAGTCGGTCAGGATCAAATACACTCAACAGCAATGAAATCGAATCACTTTGTATGTAAAATTCTATACAAAGTGACCCGATACTTGGAAATAGCAAATACGGAAATGAAAAAGCAACAACCTAACCATAATCCAGCCCGTCCAAGGTAAACGAATGACTCCCGAAAATTAACTCCGAAAATAAATTTGTCGTTTAGGCAGTTCAGAGTCTGACTTGCTGCTATAAGGCAATAGTGGCGAGAGGTAATAAGACAGGCGACAAGAGATGGGGCCGGTACGTGAGAGGAATGACGGAGGGGACTGGGAATATAATCCTTCACGGCTAAGACCCGGTTTACACGGCAGACGACGCTGAGACGGCGCTCGAGGCTGTAGAAAGTGTTCGGATTACACGTAATGTTCAACTTATCTCTGAATTTAATAAGTTCTACGGCCGGCTTTGGTCTATATTATTATAAATATCTACAGTAAAAGTAACCAAGGGATTTAATGGGATGAAGGGCTATGATGGATGTAGAATGGGACAAAGTGACTCATAAAGTCACACTGACGAATCAAGGGTCAATTCTAGCTACAGATTCGTAGAATAATAAAACACAAAAATATCCAGTATATCCAAGATATAAAAGAAAAACATAACCCAAAACTGCCGATCCATAAACTATAACTAGTTCGTAAAACCGCAGAAAATAGATGCAGACTGCAGATAAAAGTATGCATCGAGCAACAAGCTCACAACAAGACAGAATAAAATACATAGGTACATTTATGTATGCCACTTGCGTAGCAAAAATGCAGTAAAACATCACATCAATCTCCAAACAGAATCAAACAGGAGCATCGAAAGCAATTAAGGGCAATCATAACATTAAAAGAGGGCAAAAAACATTGTGTAAATCGAATTTAAATGTTTGAAATGGCAGTTAGGGCTGAAAGGGCAGACCCCTCGGCGCCGCACGATACGACATGTAAACTGATAAAATATTTAAAGCCGGCTTTAAACTGGCGAGGGGAGAGAGTAAATTTACAGCCTTTGGGAATACAAAACGCAACCGCGGAAGAGTTTACAGGGTTTCGGGAAACGCATAAACGGAATGTTTCATTTCAACTCGAAGTTGGTGAAACTATTCGTAGTTTGTATTCATCATAATGTCCGCAACTGAGCGGCGTTTTGTAGCTGTCATTGCCACAAATTTGTAGCTGTCATTCAAACATTTTCGGTTCATTAACGCAACTACTAAACACATTTAGCATAATTTTATTATCAGCGTAAAAGTTTGTGAGATTTGCCTTCTGTTAAAAAGTATGTCGAGATGTATTTCACTCTTAAAACACGCACTTGCCACACGAGTATGTATAGAAACATGTGTACTGTCACAACGCACCGACCTTGCCCGCAGAGAGCTTCTCGACGCATCATGCAGCGATTTTGTCCTATCTTACCTGCAGAGTAGAAGTGCGGGGTATGGCGGTTGGCTTTGGCTATGCAAGAGGTGCTATCTTGAAGCTATAAGCTATACTAGCTATACCTAAAAAAAATATAGCTATCGTACTTTAACCGCTCGTATCTAAAGCGAGCTTCCGACTACTCTCTAATGACAGACTAGAACTGATTTTTTTTCAAATACCTAAAACAACAGTTCTAGAACGTTTTACAATTCTACAACCCTAGTAAGAGTTCATATAGCGAGGGCTATACCAACTCTATCTAATATATATAATTCTCGTGTCACAGTGTTTGTAACCAAACTCCTCCGAAACGGCTCGACCGATTCTTATGAAATTTGGAGTGTATGTTCAGTAGGTCTGAGAATAGGACGTAAGCTATTTTTCATACCCAAGGCGGTACGAAGTCCGCGGGGTCAGCTAGTACTACTATATCAATACTAAAACATCCATTCAATGACTCGAGTCGAGTAAAAACAATCGTGCTCATCAACCACAGTTTGGCCTTAGCGGGGTTCGAACCCGCAATCAGCGCAACAGCAGGTAGGGACTACCAATCAGTTGGCTCCGGCCAATCCCGACGTCAAATATGTATCTAAATCTACATCTACTGCTAGTACTGCTACGAACGGAATAACCACTAAAAAGTAGCAAAAATAACGTTTACAATTGTCTTGCAAATAGGAGTATTTCCAAGTCGGTCGGTGCTTGTAGGCAGACTATTGAGGCCACATAAAGTCTAGATACCATAGATACGTGTGAAAGAAGTCTTGACGCGCCGGTCTCATTAGCGAGATGGAACGTGGTTGGAGCTTTAAATAAAAAATAGACCTTCGCTACGTGCTCCTCAGATGTAATTGCACCCTTACTCACGCCGAGTGGATCGATGTGTTTAATACATCAGCAAGGCAGAGAAATTGACGAAACCCCACCATGATAAGGAAATAACGTCGATTTAATAGTCAAGTGAAATTACAAACTATTATATTAGAAAACAGGCGACAAGATAACTTAATCCCCCAGCCCAAAACTAAAAAGGTCTCGGAGCAATTCCCCAAGTTTGAACATAACAACTGTAGCGAAACGAGCGAGAACACGCAAACTTTTCTCGGACCTGCAATGCATCACCATAAACTTGTTAACTACTTTGCTGATATCTCAAATATGTAAGAAAAAAAAGAGTATGAACATGTTTCGTACCTACTTTGTCGCAATTTATGCCTTAAAATGGTAAATCCCATTAAATTAATGTAAATCCCAAGACAAACACCGCATTCACACCTCATAAGGGTAATGCGGACAGTGCGGTATTCAAATAGAATGTCACGATTCCACTCCTGTTGCTCCCCGCGGATCAAAGGGGTCCTAAACTTGTTGAGTTAATTAAACTCGACTGTTAATCGCACCCTAAACAATTATGTAATCGCTATCCCCTATGCCTCTTAACAAATTGCCTGTTGACATAACCCTTCGACTGCTTGACGAGCGTTTGATGACTCAGATCTGAATAATGAGCGGTGGGGTTTTGACGTAATTGATACAATCTGAGGTTACGATTATTATAAGGTTTTGTCAGTTAACACTTAGCACTGTAGCGTTGTAGTAGTAGTGTCTAGTGGGGTTCGCAGATGAATGAAAATGGGACATGATGATAATACACCTAATGAAGGCGCATTGAGAACGACCAAGCTTAACCGAAAGGATTGTTTAGTTCGAAGGTCGAGTATGTATATTTTATTTAAATGCACTAGGCTAACAAACTGATACGACCAATTCATCAACGCGACAACGACAAGTGGTATATACTCATTCCGATAGTTCAAGTTAACGTCGATATTGCGTGCCTCAGCACGATCAAGCATTACATAAGGAAAGGACCCTTAGACGTGGCTCGAACGAATGAAAAGCGAAATGAAATTTCATGGTAGAATTGAAATTTTGAAAGGCCAAATAAGAGAAGTTGTAACATGCAATGCAGCCCTAAATTATATACTACTGCTCCATATTTATTAAAGTAAAGATTATTCAAGAGATGTTGTACCTAATTATGTCGGTATCTCATACGCTTATCACTTATCAGAAAACATCTGTGGACAGATTGAAAGACAACCTTCACGAAAAAAAAAAAACCGGCCAAGTGCGTGTCGGGCCACGCGCAAAGTATAGGGTTCCGAAGTTGACGATGCCCACAGTACCTTTCTAAGACTTATTAGCATCTAGCTAGCCTATGGTATGACGTGCCCGCCCGACGCCCCTGCCGCTCGAGAAAAATCATTGGTTTTTTAATCATTTCATAAGTTGGTCTACTATGACTCGTAAGTTTGTACAGCCTACTTAGCTGTGATAGTTTTCCTTTCAACTACGTTATATATGCCACAACCGTGATTTTTTTCAGCCATCCAAACCATTTAGCTGGCAGGGGGGGGGGGACACGTGACTCTAACAAAAAATAGCACTTTAAAGCTTAATATTTCACAAACGCATCACTTAATCAAAAAATGGTTTTAATAAACCCATAGTATTTTAAGACCTATTCAACGATATGCGGAACAAGAAAAAAAATTTACATCCCCACTTTACGAGTAGGGGAGGTACCCTATAAAAAAAAAATATATTGTACGACTTTGTCAGCGTAACTAATATGTATATTCATGCCAAAATACAGCTTTCTAGAACTAAGCATCTCCGAGAAATAGTGCGGACAGACAGACAGACAGACGGACGGACGGACGGACGGACGGACGGACGGACATGGCGAAACTATAAGGGTTCCTTGTGGACTTCGGAACCCTAAAAAGAAATACTATACGTAATAAAAACCACAAAATGGTGGCGAGATGAGCGAACTTCGTACAAAATGGTGGACTGTATAAAGTTTATGTTTAATCAATAGGTCTAGCCTCCAGCCATTCAGCGCGACCTACACGGGTAAACCGGCTAACCAATATGGTACATAAGTATGGGAATGCTGATTGAAACGCTGAAACAGCGAGGGAAACAGACGCCAAGCGAAAACATCAAGTTTTTTTTATGTTTAACCAACACGGTAAGCTAATTATAACTCGGGAAACTTGGCATAAAATGCAGACATAACTTGGAAAAGTTTTATAAACTTCGCCAGTTTCATAACAAAGTTCTTACATAACCCTAACAGCTTTTGACAGGGGGTGGCTGCAGCTTAGGAAAATTAATTGGTCTAGATTCCACGAGGGGAAATCTACACAGCTCTATGCCTGCATCCTCCTTCTGGGTGGCTGAGTAATACTGGTAGATCACATGCTTGGTGTCAAGTAAAAATCAAGTACCCTACGCCGATAACGCGATGATGTGATTTCGCCGGCCGGCGTTGCTTTGACGTAACCGCTTACTGAACTTCGTAACAGCAAAAGAGGTAATTTTAAGGTATTTGATACGAGAGGACTTCCGAGTTCAAGTCATCAATAAGTGCATGAGTTATCTGTTACTAGGAACCACATTCCGAAAGCAAGACATGCTAAAGAATAGAAGTTCGCTGAAATGTAAAGTAAAATACTCGATACAACGTTCATTTCCTGAAAAGAAAGGGCTATAAAGTAGCAAGCTCAAGAAGATATAAGAGAATAGGCGTTTGTCTCCGATTTGACAGCAGCCGGCGTCGCCGGTTCCAAAAACATTAGCCGGCGAACGGCATTCGGATGAGGGTCTCTCCCAACCTGCTGGCAGAACCGGTGCTCTGCACGAGTGGCAGAAGCACTGCATCACCGAGTCCCGAACGAGTCCTATCAGCATGGTGAAGGATTCTAATCGTCTATCTAAGGTTCAAGGAGTCGCGGCGCGGCGCGGGCGGACTGCGCGACTCTTGCCCGGAAACTGAACCGCGCCGGGGGGAGGGTGCCGGTCGATACCCGTGCCCCGCGCCCGCCGCCCTGCGGACCACCCGCGCCCCCCGCGCTGCCGCCCCAGCCTAACTTGATAACCCGCACAAGAAAATAAGCCTACCAAATGGAAAAATAATGTCCCCCACGACATCTATTACGTTGTTTCGCATTCCCTTGAAGCGATGGTGCGAAGAACAACCCTTGCACGACTTAATATTTCATGGCAATGGAGTTATTATAATATAGCAGTTTGTAACTGCTGATGAGCTGGCTGAGTAGAGATTCTGCAAACAATAGAAGAGCTTCATCATCTGATGAAGAGGAGATTTTGAAGAAGAGGAGTTTTCTAGCTATTGATGGTTGAGTTTTTCGCACCTCGCACCGAACCTAGGGGCCGAAGGTTGGGGAAGACAAACTAATTTAAGAGCCACCCAGACTCATGCGGGTCTCGACGGGCTTCTCGCTCATAAAAACAGCGAGCTGTCGGGGGAGGCGAGGGTAGGCTCGGAGGGGGCACCATGCGGAGGTTCCGCCGCCGTCTCGGCGCCGCCGCCCGCAGCCAATTAACGGCCAGCAAGCCACGCTGAATTTGTTTCGCCACTCAAATTGCTTCCGATTGATATCCGGTACTTTAAATGAAATCATTCGTCAATGAATTTATTAACTCCCTCAGTTATTCATAACGCTTGAATTTGTCGTTTCGATCAAGTGCAACCGCAACTGAATTAGATGGCTGGGCTTTTAGAATAAGCTTTTTAGTTTGCCGAGTAATATCTCGGTTATTTACTGACTCAAGTTAAAGTGAATGGAAGACTGCAGTGGTGACGGTGGTAACGGTAACCTCGTGCACCGGTAACACCGACCGTGGTGCGGCGGATCGATGCGGGCAACAACCCCAAGATCGCGTCCCCCTGCGGTAATAACTGGGAATTCCAGCATCGAGCCTCAGGCGTTGCATACACGCGGTGCCGCGGGAATACCGCTCCTGGCGTCCGCCTGACTGACTGCCCGTTGTGAAACCAGCCTAAACTACTTTCATTAGTAGTACTGAAAAAATCCAATTACGCTTCCTACGAACCCTTCAAAGACACAAGACATATTGTACCAATCACTAAAATAATAATCAGCAAATATCAAACCAAGTGAAGTAAAAAGTTGATAAGGATTTGATGAACTCATAATTCTCATGAACCATTCCATCAAAAACACATAAAAAGTACGATGGTGGTCCTTGTCAGCCCCTCTAATACTGGCTTTAGATTATATCACGGCAGTGACAAATTAGCTTCCTCAATAAAACTTTGTCCATAATACCAGAGGGATAAATAAGGTGACTAACACAAACGACTAACTCCACTAACTTGATGTAAAGACGCCAAGAAATATATATCTTTAAAGCAATAGTTTTAATGTATTAAGTCGAATAAGAAATACTATTGAACATAAAAGAAACATTAAAGTAAGTAATCTAGACTGCACATTCGGGGGAATGAAATGAACTAACCAATTTAAAATTTAAGTGGCGCCCAACGTGGGGCCTACCATTAATAATTCCTCCTTAGCCTATTATTATACTAGCGGTGCATAATGTATAACTTTGTTCCCTCAAAGAGCGGCAACAAGTTGAGTCACGTGCCGGCTGGATTTGGCTAAGAATATAATTTAGAGGCGGCGGCGCGCGTCCGCCTGCGACGGAACCCGTATCGATTTTCCCTCGTTTTAGGCTTTGTTTAAACATCACATCCGAAGTTATTCCGGAGACACAGCCTATAATAATACCGTACAACGTCGTCATACATACCGTACCGGCCGGCTTGGTCCGGATTTGATAAACGATACTCAACTAGGTTTACGTACGGACGAAAAGCAGCGCGAAAATACGTGAGTCAAATATCTTGAACAACATATTGTGCACTGCGAGACGAGATACTTCCGAGAATATTAAGTTCGAAACAAGGCGCAGAATGTTTATGGAGATGATGATTACTACCTTTCGATGTGTTGGTAATAAAATGCCAAGGTGGCTGAAATAAAATAAGAGGTAAAAAAGGTCATATCACCTCGTCCATAAATATAAAAAAAGTTCTTCATTGTTGTGAAATGCAAAGTTACAACGTGCGTAGCTACATTCATTATACGTGTCTACTGCCTACCGTTTATTCCAATATTCCCAATAATCCCAATACTGAATAATTTATTCTCAAATACCTACCGCAAGCAAAAAGTAAAGTCCCGGGCAGCAGCAAATATTTCATAATTAAGTTCTGATCACGAGACATTTTTGTAAAAATATGATCACGTTCAGACATAAGTAAGCAGAATCCGAGGGATACGGCATTAATATTGACGAGGGGCTTTAACATCATCAAGGATTCGACGTTCCCGTAATTTAAATATTGATTCATATTAAGATTCAGTCGGTAAATAGAATCTAATTCAAAACGTATACAGCCCTCCTCGTCCTATTAACAGAAATGGTAATACGAAACAGATAAGTTCCAATTACGATATTTTATTGCGAAAAAGTCCAATCGCGGCAGGCTGGGACGCCATATGGCCGTTACTCACTAAGCACCTCGTACAAAATTTCCCGCATCTGGATCACAACACAAATTGCAAGGATAGCACCGAAAATTGAAATAGGTTTTCCTTTCAAACAGGAATCAGGGCTATCGAAATATTACGCAAAACATTTAAGTAAATCGTTTTGCAATTCTAATTGGGGCTTTCAATGAACATGTTAATGGTGACGTCGCATTCCTTAGTGGCGGATTGTGAGTTATCATTATCATAAATTTATATTAAAATACTAAAAAGAAATCTATAAGAACGGCACATACCCCGAGTTTTGACGGAACATGAATTCGATAACTTCCTAAGTATACCACATGGGGTTGAGCCCTGAGGGGTGATACAGATATCTGGTGTATTATAATGATCCTCCCTTTGTAGAGCCGACGTCTTTATTACGGTTGTTTGTTTTGCCTTATTGGATTCAATCCCCGAGGGTGACGAACATCAAATAAGATTTCACACCGTATCAGCAATTCAGCATACTAATTGTCAACATCCCGTCTAAGAAGTTTCATAACTTCAACATTTACTGTATTCATATTTGAAGTAGCGACGTTTCCATTCCTGACGTTACGTTTTAGGAATCTTTAATGAGTGAATAGGCTATCAATTACGGAATTACGGACTGTGGCATGTCACCTTCATAGTCATTTTTCGTCTCTCTGATTCACATGTAAAAAAATGTTCGAAAGTTTAATTGAAAGGTTAAATACGTCGTAAAAGTTTTACCGCATAGCATGAACATTTTTAAAAGCGTGTAGTAAAGCCGACATAGAGCGTGGCGTGGCGTCATAAAAGGCTGCTGCGCACGGTCGTTGACGACGGCGGTCGTAAAGAGAATGACACACGCCGGCCTGATCAAGGCCAGACGTCTGCGGGCTTAGGCCTTTTATGATGATTTAGTTAACATTATATCTTTCAAGTTTGCTCAATTGATTACTACCGCTTTCCTACTATTAAATAGTTAGAAGTGTCGAGCAATAAAAAAAAGGAAATTACCTACTTATACTTAGATACATTTTATTGGACTGGTAAAGTCTCCTCATCCGACACATGTGTGTACAAACTCATAGGAATCTGAAAAAAAGGACCTACTTACTAAATCTGTCCTGAAAAACGTTTATTAAATAAAATAAATAACATGTCCGTATTTACATGCGCCTTGCCTTCTTAGGCATTCAGGCGATTAGCGAAATTTATGCGTTTGGAAAACTTTAATTTAACCGAAAGCACCAAAATGCGGAATGAACTATGCCTAACTATATGAGTAAGTATACGCAGCAAGCAAGGCGTGGTCAGGCGGATCGCAGGTCAAACGTAACCCGAGAATCGAAGCCATATAAAACGCAGTTGCGGTGGATTGCAGAGTCAATATGATTGACTGTCGGGAGATGCTTTGCACACATAACTGGAAGTAGGTTATCCAGAAAATGAAAGAGTAAAAGGGAAATATCTATAGAAATAACTAGGACTAGAACTTTCGAGGCTTTGAATCTTGGCAAAGATTTGTATGTTGGTTGGTTCACGAAGACAAAGGAGGATAATCTAAATTATCAGCATTATGTTTCGAAACATTTTATGCACAATGATTGTGTTTCTAATATTGCTTCGTAAAATTAGCTTCACTTTACGAACTTTAGTAGTTAGTTTAAACACTCGAGTTCAAAGTTAGGCAGCCTATGAGGTTTTATAGCTCTTTGAAAACGTTTAGCTACTGCGGTCTCAAATAAAGTTACATAACAGAACACGTAACTACCCTAAACAGAGCTCTTATCGAAGGCTCGTCTAGACAGAAAAGTTCAGCCAACACAATGTTGCGGATATCATTTTTCAATGGTCTACAATTCTACTCCTGACCTGACACAAAACATTATAAAAGGACACAATAGAAATGACTATGTTTACGGCAAGTTTAATAACAGTGACACACAGGTCATCGTAATCAGTCAAACGACGTGTTTTCCTTCTTTGTTATCAGAAGTGGGATTATAAATACCCAATAAATAAATCAGCCGTTGAACCAGTAACCACGCTTTATGTGTAAAACTAATTTATTAATGTTAGGAGTGTTAGGACAGCTAAGTAATAACTACTCATTAAGGTAACCATCAAACTTCACACTTTTCAGGTTTTCCAGCTTTGGCGAAGCTTTTTGTGATTAACAGCTCATTATTAACTAGGAATACTAGGATAGATGGTCTCATAAATATTACACAAACACTCAGATGTTACCTTTGAACATTACGGAATGGGGACTATCGTTTCTTTGCTCACCAGTTGGCGCCACTGTAGACTAAGGTCCAGAGGTATAGCTGTCAAAGGCGACTTTATAAGATCGGCGCCGAAAAAAAGTTTTCAATCTTGAATCTCATTAAGTTTATTAATTATAAATAACTATCATCATATCGAGCAGCTATGCCGCAATATTGTGCAGTTCCGTTTGGTTCGGTTTTTTTTCAAATCGTTCACATTGGTCGCCACATAATCCATATTTGCGATAATTTCACGAAGGATTTCACTTTTCAACAGGTAAATTAAAGAAATTTATAATTTATGTCACAAAGCCCGCCAAAACCAGTGAAAAGTGAATGTTATTGGACCTCACGCGACACTAGCGCCTCTAGTGGCAAATTCACACGCGATAGCCCCCATTGGAATATTACAAACAAATATCCAAACGGTGCAGCTAATTGTTTCCGAATGTTCAGATCAATAAACTGTTTCCTGGAACTATGTTAGTCACCCTAAGTGCAGTCCGGCGATCTGCCAACCTGTAATCGTGTACTCAACTGCATAGTGCATACTATGCAGTTGGGTGGGACAATTAAAACTCAAAAGCATTGACATCTTATAATATGGTGAAATACAATGTTTGTAAGATTTGTACTATGAGAAGAGAAGGTGTTAGTTTCTCTATCTTGGTTTTCCCAAAGAAAGATGTTATGGCAAGACAAATCACGTCAATTGATTAAGTCACTTATGGGGCAATGTAATAAAATCCATATCTCTGATAAAAATATCCGCATTAAAAGAACTTGACCTAGCTGAGATATCCTGTAGTGTCTGTCTGGTTCGGACACAAACACACATAACAGCTTCCGTTTTGAATGTTTTGCTTTGCATAATGTACAATGTTCACAAACATGCAATGCAACTCTTATTAGAGGCGTTTAGTTTATAGTTAGTAAGTACCTAATTTAATCAAATACGGAAAAGAAACAACGTTATTTACAAAGTCGGTAAAATTTTTGTATTGAATGTGACATAGATGAGTTACTAGGTAAAACGTACGAAATATTTTTTTAGAACCAAATTATTACAAGGATATTATTATGTTCAGACATGACATATGTATTGGATGAAAAATGTTTTTGAAGCTAAATATATCACAAACAAATGGGGTTCGGCAATACATTTCGTCCGTGTCCCCGAGGGCGCGTATAAAAGAGCGCGACCGGATAAGAGATAGCTCGTATAACATGCTGCGAAATCGTAACATACAGAAAGTACAGATTTAGTGGGATACTCGACTAGTCGGATTTGAATTTGGCTTGGAATAAGTATGATATATTAAATACTTACTCCTTTCAACATATTCTTAAGAGTTAAGTATAGCTGAGGATGATTAAGCCCATATGACTAAGTAAGTTGGAATGTATTGTATCTATAAATGTGTCCTCTGACGACACGCAACAGGATTTTTAGTATACATCACGACTGACTAAGAGATTCTGGGGTGACAAGATCTGTATACATAGCCATTTCACTATTATAAAATGAATATTACTTACCTCATCCTATTTTTTAGGACATATAACCTAATTTATTGGTTCCTAAAACTAAAGTGTTTGTAGATGAAATAAATATTATCTATTAATATTAACATTATTAACTTAATATCTGAACTAGTGATATAAAATTTGCTCTTTTAGGTATGGACCAACACTTATTACAAACTCCTAAGCCACAGACTATTAACACCTGAAAATTGGTGTGGTACGAATACGAATCCACAGAGTTCGCGGAACAGCCGAGTTCAAACAGACGATTATGGATAGTTCATACAACTGTTACTAGTAACGCACTACGTGCTAGTGATAGTGGGGATTGACAGAATAAACACGTTCGTTGATAATTATGATTTGTGACTTTGGCACACTTTGGACTCTTTAAAGGCTCGTGGAAATAATGGCCAAATCTTCATTCCCATTCAAATTCAAAACCTGTCGTGATGAAAAGCGGACATCGACATCACTAACAGCCATTTGTAATAAACCTATTCTGCATTTGCTGATCCTGTGAAAAACTGTAAACGCCTTTCAGAGATAATCTAAGTTTTGAGAATTCACTAAACCAAGACACAACGGGTCTCTTTGTTCTCAATTGGGCGAAATTTTGCAAATCGCACCTGAGTTCTCAGTCTTGTATATACAACAGCTTAAGATACGATTGTATGAGTCAGTTCCAAAAAGAACCGTTGTTTACGCTAGATATCATTACAGCAGACACGCGCTATAGATTATTCACCCCGCTGCCAGTCATCGCTGGTCGCTGGGTCATACGCAATGAACCTGAACCTCGCTAGATACATTATTTGGATAGGATTTCGGCAGCACCAATTGCAAATGACGTCCCTAATGGGGTGGGAATGGCGTGCAGACGACTTGGGAACAGTCCAACGTTTCACATTGGAAACATTTCTCTAACAAATCCCATAATTTTCGGACTACGGAGTGTAAATTAAAAGCGCAATTAAAACCCGTTACAAATAAGCCGCACGCACGGCTCTCCACTGATCAACACGACAGACCCATCCCTTCAATTACAATTTCAGAAGCCAAACCTCAATCATAGACAACAACAGTTCGTTGTGAGAAGTTGATCGAATTACTACCTTTGCTTTGCTTATGGATGCATGCAAGAGTACTTGGACGACATTATCTATCACAGTCGATCGAGATAGGTATTCCGTAATAAATATTCCGCGTGAAACATGTTACTTTACGATAATGAATTAATGATGCACTTGATTGAAGATAGATGAAAAATAAGAAAATCTTCGTACAATTTTTATCGAATTGTCTTTAAAGCGATCATAAAACGGTTCTTAGAGGGTCGTAACTCCGTCTAGCAACTTATGTCTTTCAAGTCGCCTCGTGACTACTATAGATTATACACCATCAAAACTTTTAGAACTTCTGAAAAGCTTTTGCAAAATTCATACTTACAGATAAATTAATCATATGAAAGACTTCAATTGGCTGAAATAGTCTTGATTGTATGATTGTTTAACAGCTAGCTATGACCAGCAATAAATCTTACTAATCGGAATGATACTTTTGATGACTTCACAACGAAGGTCGAACGAAGCCAATGTGCCGAAAATTCCCTTGTCCAATTTGTGGCGTAGCGTATGATCCAGAGGATTGTCCGTGTGTCCCAAATGTCGTGGGAAAAGGAGTCAATTATTTATCCTTCGAGCGCTAGGGAATTCTGTTCATCCACTTAACCCGCATTAAGACTTAGGGACAATTCGAGTAATCTAATCAAATAACACAAATCCTGACCGAGTTCCTGAAAAACTAGTTCTTTGGCGAAGGGATTTTTCATGTTTAAGGTGAAGTGAAGGAACTGAAGGGTAAGATAAGCAACTTTGTAGAATGAGAGGAAGAAACACAGCCAATGCTGCGATCTGTTTCCTTTGTTTATTCGTGATAATCGTGATGAGTGTGTTATTGAAGAAAATCAGGATTATCTAAATGAAAGTCATCGAAGTATCAGAAGCTAAGCTTATAAATTGTCTCCAACTTTCGCGATACACACTCATATTAAACATACTATTAACGGGACTTAACCGCGTAAAAAAACTATTTATATTTTACCTCGACGTTTCGGCTGCGATGCAGCTAAGCTAAGCTAAGCTTAAATCCTTTGTCAGTAGAAATCATTTAAGAAAGGGCTCACACATAAATTTGCGTGTTGTAATGATATTCTTATTAAGAACATTATGTTCATAATTCTGTGTCAGTCGTGGAGATGTTGCGCGACCCAGTTTGACGACCCGGCTTTGTTTCAGAGATTACTCATTATAAATGGACGCAGGGAACCGTTACGCGATGGATTAAACGCTGAACATGTCACACCTACTCAAATAGTAATATTTTCGACATTATTTTCACTTTAGTAGTATTCTAATTTGTATTGAAATTTAATTCTTTATTGATTAATTGAGGTCTTGGGAACATGTTACGTGGGAAGCAAATAACACCAATATGTTTAGCAAACGGTTACATTAAGCGGAAAAAATACCAGTCATTGCATCTCAAAATTAAACGCAGTTAAAAGCGTTGTGCTTTGTTAGTCACTGTGTCCTTCAAGTGAACATGTAAATGCGTAACATGTGCAACTAAAACGCAGGCCGCTTTGTTTTATTTTACTGCAGGCAAGTTCAATGACTCAACCTCGTCGTAGTCGACAAAAAGCATACCAAAGATGCAGAAATTTAGCACAGAGCCAAGTTATCCGAGTAGTTGGTGAAATTTTTAACTAGCGGAACGCCTGACTGGCTTCAATAGCGTCGGGTATGACTGCCACTTGGTCGCCAGGCTGGTTAAGTTTGCATTGTAAGTTATGCGTGGGCTCCGCAAGACCGCTCGCCCACGTCTTGCCTTTTCTGGAATCGAACCAGCTTTCATTGCAGCGAGGAACAACCAGGTTGCTGATTCACATACTATAGAAAGCGGTGTAGGAGTGTTATGCACTCCATTTCTTTTGAATACAAGTTTATTGAATGTAATTATCATGGATGTTGATCGATTGCCGTTTCTGAAAGTATATGTATTCAAATGAAATGACCTGCTGACAGATTATTTATAACTTTTTACCGTAGAAAGATCGCTAAGATCGATGCTGTTACAAGTGGGTTATTGTTATTATAGTGTAGGATGAGGTAGGAGTAGTTGGACGTGCACATAATCTTTATAAGATGCCGCCGGCAAAAAAATAGGACTTAGCTTTTTTTCGTTGGGTTTTTCTACGCATTTTTTTCATTAACCTTTCATTTCAGGGGAAAGCGAATGACAGGCGTACGTGACACGACTGTGAATACCGAAAACAGAGTCTCGCATGTGATGTGCCCTTGAAATATATCAATTCTGTTCAAAAGAACACAATTACTGTAAATAAAGCTTATACTTAGTTCGAATCGATTGGGAATTCTGAGACCGATTCAGCCGATTCTGTAGATCCGAGAGAAATAGCTTTGATACAATCTTTTATTTTATATCGACGACTTTGGTATCGGCACGGTTCTTTATTGTGTTTTCAGTACTTTTCAGGGAGTAGGTACAGCTATGAAGTTTAAAGGTCGTTAAACCTTCTCGAGTTTACTGTCAGATCATACAGAGTCTATGTTAATTTATAAATTTAAGATCAAATTTAAGGTCTTCGAATAAGTTGTATTTATACATTATCGACAAACCGTTTCCGTGATTGACTTTGTAACCTCCAGTCCATTTGACGATTAATATAAACGTCTTAGTATATTGAAATTTATAAATTTCATGGCGACGTCTTTACTGTTCTTTCTATCTAGATGTTAGATATAATTTAGCAGAGTATCGAAGACCGGAGCATATACATGAGTAGACTTCTCGAGCTAGATAATTTCCAAAAGGGCCCTGACCGAATGCCTTTGTGCTTAAGTGCAATGGGTGTCTTCAAGTCCGGGCCTAATTGATAATACGTCTACAACAGTCATAAAGGGCCTCATCGATCGATCCCCCCACTTTTTACACGCAAATGAACGAATAAAGTTCCCAGAACGGCCCATTTGGCGGCGCGGTTCAAGAAATTGCATTATCCTCGGATTGTACAGGAATTTACCTCGATTGCTTCGCTCGCCCGTGTTTTTAATCAAGGGGAGCCCCTGGGAATTCAGCTTCTTAGTGTCAATTTAATAGCGTTCCCGGAACGTTATTTTAAGCGGGACAATATTGCTTGGATAAAATGTGTTGTTATCTGTGGTTGTTATTTTCCTACAAGGACACACTTATAATAAGTTTTTGTTTGGTCAATCCATCTAATATTATAAATGCGAAAGTAACTCTGTCTGTCTGTTGCCTCGTCACGCTTCAACCGCTGGACTGATCAAGATGAAATTTGGCATGCCGATAGTGGGAGACCCGCGGGAAAGGACATAGGTACGCAACGCATAGTTCCCGCGGGAACGCGATAACCGAATTCCACGCGGGCGAAGTCACAGGCAGAAGCTAGTAGTCGTGTAAAGAACTAACTAACAACACTATGTAAGGAATCTTGCAAGCTGAATTTAACCCATTTCTAATCATCGTATCATAATGAAACTTTGGCAGGTATGTACACGGTGGGTCAGAAAATATGGCAAATAATTAACCCACAGTATCGGCTATCGATTCTAAGTATATTGTATAGGACTTTAATTTTTTTTGAGTTGGTAAAAAAAATTCATTTTGTATAGGATTCAGGCGTCGCTCACACAACCAATCCCATATACATTTTTTTTTTACCAACTCGAAAAAAATTAAAGACCTATACAATATACTTAGAATCGATAGCCGATACTGTGGGTTAATTATTTGCCATATTTTCTGACCCACCGTGTATAACTTGGATGACAATGCAATAATATGGCACCACCGAGCTGATCTAATGATGGAGCTTGAGGTGGGTATGGAAAAGTCAAAGCGTAATTTTGGTTTTTTAAGCTATTCATTTGTTTCACATGAAATGAAACTGCCAGTAGCCAAGCAGTCTAGACGTGACCGTTAAATCTGATCGCGTTATTGATAGTCGGTGTTTATGTAATTATTCTATGTGTGTGAATGTGAACGATCGGTCATGGGTTATTGCCGACCCATAAATATTCGGCCGTCACGGCCCATTGGACGACAGTAGGAAAGTAAACGTTTTCTATTGTCACTAAACCGAATATGTAATAATAGTGAGATCCGTCGAAACTCGAAATCATAAGAACTCGAAAGAATCATAAAAAGTTATTCTATTATATCTACTGTTAGCGACATTTCTTAACAAGAACCTTTGTTATTGTATAATCATAGATATAACTTCAAGATTATGTACTTTATGTATGGCAACTTTATGACTGTCATAGAGCGCTCGGGCGCCGCGTCAGAGAGGATCTTGGCTTGTCAATGGCGATCGATTGTATTTTTGATTATAGATTTGATATAAATATTGTAAATCCCGGTTATCAGTGTTTTTCATGTAATACTACATAAAACTTTGTTTGAATAGATGAACGTGTGGATATTTATGTTTCAGCTTTTCAAGTCAAAAGTATCGAATGAAAATCGTTAAAATTTGTATCCATACAAAACTTTTACGATATTCCTAGGAATATCCATTGGCATGGAGATAGTTGGGGTCCCGGGAAAGGGCATAGGCTACTTTTATCCCGGAAATACGCTGGGCACAGGCCTCCTCTCATCACGAGAGGGTTTGGGATATAGTCCCCGCGCGAGCCCAGTGCGGATTGGGGACTTCACACACTTTGAATTACTTCGCAGATGCGTGCAGGTTTCCTTACGATGTTTTCCTTCACCGAAAAGCTCAGTGGTAAATTCAAATTGAATTTCGCACATAAATAATTTCAGAGGTGCGAGCCGGATCTGAACCCACGACACTCTGCATGAGAGGCGGTAGGTCAAACCACTAGGCCACCACGGCTTCGCAAAAATATCTAATTAATAGAAACGCCAAATATAAACAGTAAAATCTACGAGAAAACAACTGTAACAGCAATAAGAGTTACATTAAAAAGAGAACTACCTATAGATACGTGTAAAGTAAGAGATCGTCCACGGACATCAGTTGGCTTGGCAATAAGCGAGTCTGAGAGTCAGACAGCCTTGAGAGCTTCTGGCAAAATCGATGGAGGACTCTTGACGAGACGAACCCACTGGGAAGTAGGTACGGATGCGGCGCAATAGGCATATCTGCTCTGGAAAAGGTACGTTGGAATATAGATAGACATATTATAGAAATAGAAAAATATTTATTAAATTACACTGATACAAACATATGAAACTTAATGTGAGAAATTTGTGGATGGAATATTGTGGATGATATGATAAAACCTTTTATATGACTGTGATTGCGTTTTATTTTGGGTGTTGTAATAGGGATGCGGACAACTTTTTTTTTCTTAGTCTATCGGGAAGATTATTGAAAAGTATTGGACACGTATTTTTTCTTTTTTCACGTAATCAAACTTATACGGATATACATTGAGTTGAAATGTTGCGTGACGTCACGGTTAGGTACGATTTATACCTAACGGTGACGTAGTTAGCCCCCACTCTCCAACTTTAATGCGTTTTAACTCAGTCATTCTTTGTTAATTTGATAAAACAAAAAATACGTGTCTAATATTTTTTTATTACCTGACTGAAGGACCAATTAGAATTTCGATTTCTTCACCCTGTCGTCATCCCTATTATAAGTAAGCTTCCCGGCTTCAAATAAAGTAGGTAATACTTTTTCATTATCAGTTGGAATATCGAAATGATACCCTTATTAATAATTCATAAATAATCGGTAAAAATAGTTCGTCTTTATCTATATGCACAGTCCTTCGTGTATCGTAGGGCACATAATTATCTACCTACTTACTTAATTAGGATAGTAGGAAGGAAGGAACTGCATTCCAATATACAGTGTGACCGTGAGATAAAAACAAAGAAATAAACACATTTATTGCACAAAATGGCTGTAGGTATGAACACGTAGTGTAGGTACATAACATACCTACCTTCATACATCTGTGGGGAGTTTAACTTTAGAACATCTCATGAGTTCTCATGTAAACGAAGATGAGTCACTAGTAGACGGTTGCAATCGACCTTGCTGCCAACGGCCATCGTTTTAAACTTCGAACGACGAAAAACAAAACATTCTTACTGGCTGGTCGGACTTGTTTAACGGTCGCCGATGACAAAAATCTACCTACCTGTTTTTTGGGCGGTGATATATGGTGTTTTCAAAGAAAAACAAAACGTGTTTGTCTTATGCTTTTTTGGTCAATATTTTGCCCACCTCTTCTCAAGGTATAATAAACGTAAGACCTCTTCAAATTTCTAGCTCATTTAATAGGAGTATGTAAAACCACAGAATAATAAATAGATAAATAGTTTGGTAAAACTTCGTAAAGAAGAACTCTCACGTCGTATCGATACATATTTATTTAAACACGGGTATTATTAGTCAATTTAAAAATCGGAAGCAATTTGAAAATTTTAAATCATTACTTATGGTTAAAATTTGTTTGGAAATGTACCTATGATAATGAGTTTCAACTCAAGGCCGAGTTTTTGTTATATTTTTGTTTAGATTAACTACAGATTTCTTATTAGGTATAGACCTAATGAAAAACCTGTAGAAGTCACGTGAACGTACCTATAACGTTTGTGCCTAATTATGTACCTACAAAGTCGCGAGCAAAAGATAGTATTAAAATAACGCAAATACCTAGGTACATAGATTTCATTTGAACCTAAAAAAAAAGAAAAATGTATAAATTTCACGTTTTTTTTAAATATTTTCGTGAAAACGGTATTTAGTGCATCCTCTAAACATGGTCTGGATGATAGGTATACTCACTCCAGCAAGGTTTTTAAGGAAAAGTATCCGGGGCAGGTGGTGAGCAGTCACATGAAAAAAGAAAGCTGGGGAAATAAAAAATCATTTTTTTCCCAGTAACTTCTACTTAGGAAAAATGTTTTCAAGAAATGAGATTTTAAATTGAAAATTTTAAATAAATTGTAATATTAAATGCCTATAAAAATTCTGATCAGGATTACTTTTAATTAGCATCAGCATCTGCCTTCATTTCACGACTTTATCTATGTGAAGTTAGGTTATAGAGTTCCTGATGGAACTAATGCGTTTTTCCGAGATGAAAGGTAGTATTCTTCCCCAGGATGTCAATCATTATTACCAAATTTCATCTAAATTGGTCCAGCGGTCTAATAGTGAAGAGGTAACATACAGACAGAGTTGCTTTTGCATTTTTTTAATGATGTGGTTGGTTATCTAACTCAATAAACATATTATGAATGTAACCATAATTTGGAAGTGAAATAAAATATATTCCTTCTAAGATTTTTTTGAATACAATATTCATATGAAGTAAAATTTTGTAAGAGGATCAGGTATGGTCATAGAGTAGAGGGGATTGTGGTATTTGTGGTGTTTGTAACTTGGAGCAGAAGCAGAAAAACTTTTCTGGAAATCATCTTGGAGTGAGAAAATATATGTATAGGGTCAAGCAAAATGTTGTGATGATATTTTACCCACAGAATCAGCTATCGATTCTAAGCATGTTTTTAGGTTTTAAATATTTATTAGTTGCTAAATAAATACCCTATAGGTACATATACCTACTCCAATAGGTACCCTATATGTGCATCACAACTTCAGTACAGCCTGATAAATAAATAAAAATGTTTTGTTAAATATGGACCCTGTTTTAACAAAGTTTTGATACTTACCCTGGGATTTTATAATTTGAAAGTTTGTTGATCTGGCTTCAACCAAATTAAAATGGGACCAATCCGGAGGTACCACCATTTAATTAAAAAAGGAATAATCAAAATCTGTTTACAATTGATGGAGTTATCGCAGCACTTACAAAAAAAACATACAGATGATTGAAACCTTCTCCTTTCTTCGAAGTTGGTTAAAAAAGATCAAGAAGAGAGATTTTAGACCCTCTTTAATTATTCAGGGATACTTATCACTTATCTACCTACATAGTGTTATTATAAATAAGTGCTATTGTAACATTATCATTATTATCAATATACAGTCCTCATTTGGGAAAAAATACCTAATCACAGATATAAAGTTTTGTATTTTATTCTAGTTTGAATCTTCAATAAGGATTCTAAAAATATCATCATTAAAATTTGACCGACGAAAGAAAAAATTATAAAAAAAAACAACATTGAAATATTGAAGCCTAAATACATACTCAAAACCTAAAATAGATATGTATAAGGACTGCGTACATTCAATCTAAAATTATTTCTACTCAAAAGTACAAAAACATTACAAAAATAAGAAATGAAGTTTCTTTGTTTGGTCAACCAACTACATGATAGATGCCTGCCTTCAATAAACCACCTGACACGAATATAAATGCAAAATAATTAAAATCTACTTACATTTATTTTCTACTTCCATTTTTGTTTCACACACACTTTGTGTTACACCGTTCGTTACCTCGTTAATGAATTTAAAGTTTAAAGTTTAAACTGAAGAAAGGCAGGATGTGAAGTAAAAACTGACAGTTTCCATACAATGAAGTTTTGTCTGACACAACGGTCGCTTTCTGCAGCATGATTGGCCCAAATTAAATTTACCGCTATTTTTATTCGAACGCTATTGACCTGCGATCTATGAAGCCGCTTCGTTCGGAAATGGGTAACTTCGTACCGAAAGTGTTCGCAAAGAACATTATTTAGAATTAATAAATATAAATGGAAGTATTAATCTCTGAGTTACCTCATTTGTAACAGAAACAATTATGAACCCTAGACAAACGAGCTACACTCATTGAATGAGAAACCATTACGAAACGGAAACGGACCATGTTCGTTTGAGACTGCTACCGCCATCTATTTGTTGGGTTACGAACTAACTGACGTCAGAACTTTGAACAGACGAATGGCGCGATTTTCTAAGTAGACGCTTTTTATTCCACCTATTTAGTTTGCTTCTTGTTTTGTGAGTAAAAGATGTATAAATAAAACTTAAAATTAATTTCGAAATAAATAGTTTAATATATTAAACAACAGTTTATCATACTAAAGTAAGCATAGACTGTTAAACACAGTTTACGAATGTCGTATTGTAATTTAATTTATTTATGAAATCATTAGTTCCCATAATACATTTATTTGGCATTCGTTCAAATAAATAGTGAATATGTATTCTCTTCATTACATAGAGAAAAACAGCACGGATTTATGAATTCCTCTATAAAAACACTACTTGCGTTTTAGACATAGTCTCAAACATAGACGTAAATAATATAGACCCGGTCTAACGTACACGTAATATGTCCCCACTTCCACGGTGTCCAATCCAAAATTCTGTCACCGAGCGTGCGTGACAATAAGCGTTTTTTAAAAAAACTTTTTTCGATACTGTTTCTCAGTATCTAAAAACTCGTCTCGTTGTTGAAAAAATGTGACCCAGCTTTAGTGTCACGATATAAGTTTAACTTTGGATTGGACACCAATGAAGTGGGGAAACATGACATCTACGTTAGGCCGGGTCCATACGAAGTATTATTTATGTCTATGGTCTCAAAGGTTAACATTGGATTAAGAATACACGTCTCCATTAAATTAGTAGCATTGTAGATAACAAAGTCAAAGATCCATTATCAGACAGTTAAAAAACACAATAAAGTTAATTCCGGGGATAAACTCCATCAAGCAGGACCTTTAAATTAATAATGTATAGACAAAAACAAAACAACGACAACTTACATAAAAACAGTTAAGTTGGTATACAAAATGAACTAATTCCTTGGCCACTTGGATCATTTCGTTGATTACGACTTAAATATACCTAAAATATATTCAGAAATGCGACCTTTGTACCTTCCGTGGAATATGTATACGTATGTTTGTTTATCCAAAATAACCAACTTTTAATATTGTATGGAAATAAATATTGCCAAGACATTACATGTATATGTATGTTGTCTAACTGAGATAGTTCTCAGTACATAGAGTATACAAATTCTACAGAAGGCACATAATTCAAGATACCTTGCGTTTGAAACGCAAAAAAGATCACAAGTCAATATTCACTTGCTGTTTGCAGTGAACATCCATCCCAACTCCCACATTTCCAGATTTAAGACAAGCTGTCTTCTATTAATGCAAAATTCTTATACTTCTCTATCTATATGTATACTTTATATAAATAGTTACATAAAGAACGTTTCTCATCCAGTTCTCATCACACTAAAACTAAAAAAACACTTAATGATTGAAATTTTGAAACGAAAATTATGTCTTTGTTTTAAAAATGTTAATCTAGATCTCTGTGTTTAAATACAACTAGAATACTAAAACGAACATTAAAACCAACTTGAGGGCTAAACTAAGTATACTATTTACCATAGTATTTTAAGTTTCTAAGATGCCCATCCGAACATTTAGCAAATACTTGTTCACCAAGTAAAGTATAATATAAGTTTTATTAAACTATTAATTTATTATTTATGTTTTAAGTAAATTCATAAAATTCATGATGAATCTGTATACCTAATGATAACTAACATAAATCTAATTTGTATGGTTCATATCTACATAGTATACCCTCACATTGCAATACATTTGCATTTAATAGTAGTACCTCTGCCACATCAATATGCAATCTAAATTAAATTAGTAATTGGATGAAGCCATTTGTGATTAGTCACAAGAAAATAAACCTTACAGCTTGAGAGTGTTTCCATCTATTCACGTATTATTAACATAGAAACAACCCTGGGTTTAGCTTCTTGCTCTCTTGTTCTCATAAGGTTGATTTTCTTGTAGACGTCCATATTAGTCAAAGGCTGTGTAATAAAATAAGGTACCTAGTCTTTACAAGAGGAAAAAACGAGAGCGTTGCCTTGTATAGTGAATTCATTGGCCAAAATAAGATAGACTGCTTTAAACATCTTCAAATCTAGCCAGAGACAATTTCAATGAGCACAGTGGTCATAATACGTTTCATGAATAAAATTAGACCACTTTAGTGAGTAACTAAGAAACAATAAAGCCCGTAATCTTCTGCTAAATTAGTAAAAGTTGACGTGTTTAAAATAAGCACGCACAAGCCTATTCTCGGGAAGTATGAGTGAGGTGCTTTACTTCACGTCTTCACCTCTTTGGGACAATATAAGAGATATAGTGAATTAATTAAAGTCAGGAAAATAGCTTGTTAAAATAAAATTAATGAGAGCAAAATGCAAATTAGCTTTAGATGTCGCTTCTGTCTAAAAGCAGGGGTCCAATCCAGCCCACGTAGGCAAATAAATTCAGTCAAAAAAATGTACTTATGAAAAGTTATCTATTATTTCTTATTTATATATTTGACTGACGTTCTTTACTTGTGGCTACGCGAGGCCCCTATTTCTGGACAGCTTTCGCTTCGGGCTTATAGATGTACAACGAACCTGACCTACCTACTGCTAGTAGCTGAATTGGATATTGGGGGCGCTTTATATGCCTGTTGTGTTAATTATTTCTAAATTGATGGCATCTTTGGTGTATTGGCATCGTAAAATAACCATGATTGTGATTATTAACAATGTTAAATCTATTTCCCAAGTGTCCATAATAGTAGCGACATCTATCGGTGAAACTTGACATTTAAAAGTAGTTTAGTAGTATAAACATTTAAGTAACAAAAGTTTAAAGGCATTTTAACAGATATAGAAAATTAAATTAATATGCTAAAATACTAATGGAAAGGTTGAGTATTTGAATAAATAGAATTAAATCACATGAAATAAGAATAATGAAATAGAAATATACTTGTAGAAACTATTTGTAGGTGGCGCCACCACTGCAATATAGTTCCTTTTCATTGTAATATTAATAGACAATAGTATAGCGATTGCCGCATTGGCGCCAAAAATATACCATACATCTGTTTACCTAGTAAATATTAAGTCACTGTGATCATTTACAAAGAAATGGTGTACAAATTGGGCCTTTTTCTTGTCAATGATTTGCTTGTTTATCCTAGACTGTGGCTCCTGAGCCTGGTTAGGGTTGTCTCGTAAAAATATAGCTCCGAACAGTGTCGAAAGCGTTTTCGAATCCAATCCATTCTCTGCACTGTGTTGCAGGGCTTCTTGTAAGAATTCACACAGATATAAAAACACGTTTTTTCTAAACTCAGGAAGCTCTAAAATAATTTGCTTGCATTGCAGGTAATTTGCTGATGCCCTCAAACTGGCAGCATGTAAGTTGTAAGGAATGATTGGGTCAGCTGTGCTCTCCAATAGAAGTAATAAAGCCTCGGCCACAGAATGAATGCTTCCAGGAATGGGATCCATAGAACCATTGTCCAACCAATCCCTGATCTGTAGGACCTCACTGTGTAAGCCCGGCTGCTCAAATAGGTTGGGTTCTTTCAAGCCATGCAAGTATATGTGATCTACTAAAAACCATATCTCCTTGGGAATGGAATATGTAGACTGGTTAGAAACACACTGGTCCCTTCTGTTTTCCAACTCTATCAATTTACCTAAAGGCACCTCTCGAATAGGCATGTTTAAATTAACAAGCACTTCAATGGAACAACCAAAGCAGCTCCTCTGATATGTCCCATTTATAGTTATAAAAATATCTTTCCCTCCAAACAAATGCAAAACTAGAATGTCATATAATTTGTCTGTTCCTGCATTCATTTTGCAAGCAGAAGTTTTATTTATTAGTACTTTAAGTTGAATTTCACACGCTTCATCAGCACATATACATTTCTTATATGGTTCCACTATCAACCAATCTTTACAAAAGCTAGTCTCATCCAACTTCTTAATAAATTCAAATTCAACGGGCAGTTTTCCCACATTAGTGACAGTGATTGTCCGTACCTGCAACTCTAGGTATCGGACAGTATCAAAGTCTATTTCTGTTTGGTCAACTTTTACTTGTGGTATTAATTCATTTTCAAGCTTGTCCAACTGTTTGATAACTTCCTCATACACCTTTTTGTATTTTTCCTCATTGATTATTTTAATAAAGCTGTTGAATGTGGCGGATACAGGTTTGTGGTCACTGATATTAAGAGCCGGGTGACTTCTGTAAGCCAGTTGTGTTAAATTTTCCCCTCTCCAGAAAATTCGGTCACACCAGGCTGGTGCTCTATTCTTTTCACTTGAATCCCAGTTATCTGTGCCGGGATCATATTTGTATGTTGGTTTGAAATTGATGGTCCCCTCTGTGTAACCAACAAATACCTGATTGTTCTTGTGCTGCTGTCTTAATTGATCAAATTCTAGGACAGTGGTGAAATTATTTTCATCAACAAACTTCTTGACAGTTAGTGGGTCAAGTTCTGTTATTCTGTAATTCAGATCCCCCAGCCAATAGATGTGATCATGATCCTTGATGGATTTAGCCTGTTGATTTGGCTGTTGAAACCTCATCCTGCTACAAATGTCTCTGAAGTCTTGGTTCCGCCTTTCATATTCTTCCACATGCGCAGCCAAATGTGAGTTCACAAAGCACAATGATGTGCTGTGCAAGTCCATTCTGATTGCAACTCCTCCTTTGTTCCCCATCTTTCCCATGATGCCTGTTCCAACAGTGTCACAGACCACATTGCGCACATGAGAGATGTGTTTTTCCTTTATGAGGACTATTAGTAGCATGCCAACGAGCCTCACCTTCTCTACTTTTACATATTTAGCTCTAGGATCAACATAGTTCAGCACAGCAGCATACCACTCATCTTCTCTAAATGTTTGGTCAAAGAGAAAAGTTTCTTTGGATAAATCAAGCTCTTGGAAGCCCACAGCATATACGTCAGGTGGCTCTTTATCCACACTCAACCAGCCCTTTAAGGGGACAGGAGATTTGTCATTAACATTCCAAGTCCCACAAAAAACAGTGAATTGTTTTGTAAAAGTGTAGTCAGATTCTTTATCAGACATGCGCCTCTTAATTAGGCTCTCTCTGATGGCCACAGGCGCGGAGTTGAGCGTGTGTGCGACGTTGCGCCGCGGAACCACCATGCTCTCTGCAATGATTTCTTCGTCATTCTTACCACTGTACTTCTTAAGCCAGACAAACTCTGGTTGTGTTGGTAGCTTGTTTACCGCCTCTATTCCTCGAAACAGGTCATCAACGAAGTTGTCGACGCGTGGAGTCATCTCGATCTCGAACTTATATTTATTGTTACGAGACTGAAGGTTCAGGTACAATACAGCTTCAGGATCGGAGGGTTTGTTGTCAATCTCGCATTTGAAGCTACTATCTACAGGCAGTACGACTTCAATGGACAGATCTGTAAAAGATCTAGGTGGGTAGCAAGACGTGTATAAACAGAAAACCGCCTTCTCGTCTCCATACTCTACTATGGCTAATATTCTGTCCTTGTTTACCCATTCCGGCTGGAGCACTTTGGCATCGCATAAAAATGCTGTCACTCGCTCGCTGGACAGAAACTTCTCTTGCACTACAGCTTTAATATCGTCGTGATTCATTTTGTTTCATAAACTTAATTAGATTCGCGTTAATATTTATCGTTTTCACATGATGATTGACGTACACAACACATATTTCTCGCTCGATTTATAAATTGACAGAATACATTTTTTTAAATTTCGTTTTGTGCTAATGAATTTTATTGATTAGTTTTTAAACGAATTGTGTAAGTGACCCTTCGAAGTTCAACTATTTCAAGACAAATGTATAAAATTAATGTTTTCTAAATAAAACTGTCTAAAGATTACTGCATTTCGTTTATCATTAAATATTCCTTAATTAATATAGAAAAGAGCAAATGACGTTGCAGAAATAAAACGCTTTTATCTTACAGATAAAAGCAAAGGTGTAGTTCCAGCTTCCAGTGACGTTGTGTTGTCTCTGTGGTATCTGTAAAGATTTGACGTTGACGTTTAGTAGCCATAAGTACTATTTATTTATTTGCATGACTACTTTACATAAACAATAGTTCATTTTAAACTCGCTTCCAGGCCTTTGGAGCTTGGTTGTAAGTTTCCAGCAACTGAAATTATCGAGAATGTCGGCAGAACCTTGTGACTGGCAGTTGCGATGTACGGAATTGAAGCAAAGAGGGGCTCACTTGTTGCAGTCTGGTCAATGGTCGGATTGCTCGTTTCTGGTGGGGTCGGAGCCCCATCAGGTGGTGGTGGCGGGCCACAAGCTGGTCCTGGCCATGGCCTCACCGGTTTTCGAAGCCATGTTTTATGGCGGCATGGCTGAAAGGAACGAACCCATACCAATCTTGGATGTGCAGCCTGATGCTTTTAAAGCGCTTTTAGAGTGAGTACCAGCTAAAAAAATATAAAAATAAATTGAATTCGATATACTAGACGAAAGTATCATAAGTAAGATTAGTTATCCACTGTGATTATGTCATAAAATTGACAATATTTTTTCAGTCCTGCAGACAGAATATGATACCCATTCTTATTGGACGAATTAACATATAACTACCTACAGTATCACTACCTCCTTACAAATAATATACTTGTTACAGGTACATTTACACAGACAACATAAATATCAGCTCGTTTGATAAGGCCTGCGAGCTGTGCTACGGAGCCAAGAAGTATATGCTACCGCACCTGGTGAAGGAATGTACCCGGTACCTGTGGTCTGATCTGTACCCAAAGAATGCCTGCCGGGCCTACGAATTTGCTAGGCTCTTTGAAGAGAGTGTGCTAATGGACAAATGTATACAGGTACAGCTTATCTCATTTTATTTATTCATAGTTTAAACTTTATTGTATATAGAGATGCGCAAAACATATCACTGAAGTGAAAAGAGTGATACATATCTTTATGTCACCGAGATATGTTTCACTCTTTTCGCTCATCTCACTCAGTGTATCTATAAACTCCTAACAACTCTTAATCGCGACATCTGTAGGGATAACATGTCAAAAAATCAACTATATCACACACACACAGGTCAAAATGAGCGAATTGAGCGACTCACACAATGAATTCTTAACGTGAGCGCGTATGCATGAGACAGATTTATACGTTCGATTCGTAAGTGTGAAGAGTGCTCTCAAGCGGCTGTTCGGCTCAGAACGGGATGGACTGAAATGTCAACTGATACAGAGGCGTATTTACCCTAGGGCCAAGGGGGCCATGGCCCGGGGCGGCAGGCTCTGAGGGGCGGCGCCAGCCGCCCCTCAAAGCCGACCTCGGTCGAATTTTGTACACTTTTTTTAAATTTTTTTTGTATGATTTTTAAAAATCAAACAAAACTACGAGTATTTTCTACATTAAAATATTACTGAACTTTTTAACATTAAAATTTGTTAAGCTCGTTCTACACTTGTATCATATCAGCGTATCGTATCTCCGTCGCGTAGCACCGACGCGTATCATGATCGTTAGTGTGTGTGGACGCAAAAAGATCGCGATCATGCTACCCACCGTATCTGATCGCTTGCGATCCATGTTGATACGCGTTTATTAAAACCATCAAGATAGCGTACACCGTAACGTTATCCAGGATCTGATTATGCCAATAAATAGTATCCAAATAGTACCTACGGAATATCTAGGTTAAAAAATAGTACCCTTTAATTTCCCGAAATATTAGGCTTGTTCACGGTGTAGGTACGCTACCGAGCATCAAGCTGGCGTACACTGCGTGGATCTCTGAAACGGCTTTGGTTCTCAGGAATGATTTATAGCTCAAAAATACTACCTATAGTACCCTACGCCCGTCATTCATGATTTCAAACATACACACAAATAAACACTTGTTGCTGTAACAACTTTGGACGCCAATGTTCATACCACCTCACACTGATCTTTTATATGATAGATTTCAAATATCATGGACTTCTTCATAATTGTTCTGTAATCTATAGGTCAATAACTATCCTCCTTATTTTTTCAAAAATTTTAGGTCCAGTAGTTTCGGAGATAAGGGGGGGAATGGTCATTTTTCGCCTATTTTCTTAAATAACTCGAAAAGTATTGACCAAAAAGGAAATTAAAAAAAATATATTTGAGATCCCCATAAGAAGTACTTTCATTTGATATGTCACGCGATATAGTTTGAAAAACATCATTAATATTTTATCAAATTTACCCCCCAAAAATAGGGTCTATGTTTAAAATTCATTTATTTTCGTTACACGTCCGTCTTTGGGTCACAAACTTACATATACGTACCAAATTTCAACTTAATCTGTCCAGAAGTTTCGGAAAAAATCGACTGTGACAGACGGACGGACAGACACACGAATGATCCTATAACGGTTCCGTTTTTACCTCTTGAGGTTCGGAACCCTAAAAACAATTTAAATTGTCTGTAAGGGATTTTTTACTCTTACATGGCAACCAGTTGAGACAAAAACTTCTATTCTTTTCCTAACCTCTACACATTATTGTCATGATGGAAAAAATACTTTAAAATCTTGACATTGACATTGTAGTAACCATAAATTAGTTGATAGACACGCGTACTACTCGCCGAACTTTTATCCAAACGGTACAAAATGTGCCGCTTTGGTGGCAGCAAATGAGCTGACGAGTAAGTACGCGTGTCTATCAGCTACTTAGATGTTTTAAAGTGTAATAAAATACACATTGTATTTTTTTGCCTTTTCTAACAACATAAAGTCCGGATTCCCGGGGCATATCCATACTAACATAATGATTGAGGTCGTTCACCCCGTGTCTAATCCAAATATCCGATCACTGTTAATAACACTATTCTACCTAACCTATGTAATAATACTAAGACGCATCATTTAATATGTTCTCGAGTGCACTAGCCCTAGCGCTAGGGCGTGGCCTCCGAAAGAGCGCGCTGCATGTGATAGAAAGAGATGACCAATTTGGGAGCGTACGGTGCAACAAAACCGGTTTTTTGTTAGCAGTCGGCCTTCTGTACGTTAGTACTATTACTTATTCTGTGTCCGTACTTACCGATCTTGATACGCGTATCCGATCGCGAGTGTGTGGGGACTTTAATAAACGCGTATCAGCAAGCGTACAGATACGGCGCGTAGCATGATCGCGATCTTTTTGCGTCCACACTCACTAACGATCATGATACGCGTCGGTGCTACGCGACGGAGATACGATACGCTGAAATGATACAAGTGTGGACCGAGCTTTAGACGTAGTGACCGCGAATTTTGGGTTTTTAGGCAAATTAGCGACAATGGCTGAAACAAAAAGCCATAAACTTGCAAAGCATTTACCCAATAGATCTTGCAGATGATCTGCAAGATGAATGCGTTCTTTAAAAAAAATCCTTTTATGTAAGTCTACTTTCTAAATAAATTATTTGTACCTATTGTTTTTACATTTATTTTTGAAAAAATAAATAAGTTTTCCGCCTTATAAGGGGCGGCAAAACCCAGTGGCCCAGGGCGCATTTTTTTTAAATACGCCTCTGAACTGATATAGTGAGTTGTTTAATTCTTCAGTGAGCGAGTGATATAAATGTAAAGATATAGTTAATTTGAATCTCTCATTCCTGATCTACACACCTCTAATTGTATAGTAATATGTACAAATGGGGAACTTAAGTGCCTGTATGTATTAATTCATGATATCTTTAATTGAATTCCTTAATAATCAACTAAGATTATTGGTAATGATCATGAAAGTCAGACTGGTGTAGAAACCTTCCAAAACCTGGTTTGTTATTCTAGTCTATTTAAATGAAAGCTAATTGATGTTCAAAACCTAATATATTCCATTTTAGATCATAAGCACAAACACAAAAGAAGTCCTAACAGACATTAGTTTCGAGGAGGTGGAGCTCAGCACAGTTGTGACTGTATTCTCTCTGGATCACCTGAACGTGGACAGCGAGCTGGACCTGTTTGAGGCGGCGGTGCGTTACGCGAAGGCCCAGGACAAGAGACAGTCGGACCGGTCAGCCACTCCGGGGCCTGGCAGCCCTAAACCAAGTACCAGCACTGAGAAGGTAATCATTGCTTGTTTACATAACTTGTTATAACATTGAAAAGTAGCCAGATTAAGTAATTCTAATAGTCTTTGTAATATTTTATGATTAGAACTGCTACATATATACTATATAGTATTTTATTTTAAAATAAAAATACTTATTACTATAGTAACTATAGTAAGTACTTGAGATGCAATTTGTGAAACATTGATCATACAATACACTTTATTGAACACCACACATTCAAGGAACAGTACAGACATCAATTATAATATAGTTATTATCATTATCACTGAATAAGCTTAATATAGACTTGACAAATTCTTAAACAGGTCAAGAAATACTTAAATTGAGAACAACTGGGATACAGGCGTTTATCAGTTGATCAACTGCCTGCCTGTCAATATAATATAATTATATAATAATAATAACTGTCAATCTATTAAATATTAAATTCCTTACTAAACAGTTATCTCTTTTGGATTTTTGAGACCTTGCAGTAGTTGTCACTCCTTGTTGGAGGCATTCTGTCTGAAACAGTGTGATTTCTGAATACAGAATACAGATATTTATTGATAAAATGTAATTTTTATTTTACATGTCATCTTATTACCTACACTGCACTAACTAACTACACTTAACCGCAATGAAATCTGGTCATTGTATGGAAATTTACATTGCCGGGAAGTGTATTTTAGATACAATATTAATGTGTGTATGTTTCTTTAAACCCTTGGTAGGTGGTCAATGTGGACAGCAGTGCTGAAAACAGCCCCGAGGCGGGCGAGGAGGCCTGTAAGGCCACAGAGCCGGAGCCCGGGCCCTCTGCCGCCGAATCCGGGGCTCAGCCGCAAACGAGACCAGGTAAGCTAATCACAATGGGTAAAATAGTTCCGATTAGACGACTATGATTACCCAATTGTCCAGCAGTCGTCCCCATTGTAAATTAAGCCAGTCACAAATAATAAAATAAAGCTAATGTCAAATCAGTTATTTAAAGTAGTTTATGTAATAAAGGTCCTTAAAATGCGAGTGGGGTAACAATATCGCACGAGTGTTTTAAGGCCTAATTATGTACAGCTGCATACACAACTTTATCTACACTCATTTTATAAATCCTCTAAGATGCTTCAAAATCTGTCCACAACGGCGGTAATTCGAATACGTCAGTGTCTCACATTCAAAACGCATAGACTAAATAGAGCCGACATTTGAATTTAGAACAAACTTTCTTTTTTTTTTTTTTTTTTTTTTCCATTTTTCCCATAGGGGAAAGGCAAAGGCCGTAGCCATGCAGCCATCGTCATATTTGGGTATGTTCTGATCAGTATTCGATAAGGCCGGAGCCACTTCTTTAGTAGATTTTTGTCATGTCCATGTTATTCAGGCTGAAGCCACTTCTGAGGTATATTTTCGTCAATTCAAATTTTTTTTTCAAGGCCGAGGCCATTTCTTAAATATCCTTGTTGTTTTGTTTTTCAAATCCAGTATTTGTAATTCTCATAATTCTATATCACATGAGGCGACAAATTCATATAGTGCCTTATAAGTGTCTGTATTCTTCAAAATTTCTTGAATATCGCGCGGGATGCGATCTCTCGTTTGGTAAATGTTCAACAAAGAGTTTGCCAATAACAAACTTTCGCTCTGTCTGACTGACAATCGAATTTGATGGTCTAATACAGCTATTAGAACATTTTCACAGATAAGAAATTATGTTCTAACTAAACAGTTTTATCTTAATGCTGGCCATAATTTGTGGTTTTTGAACGCATCATAGAGGGTTTATTTTATGAGTGTAGATAATTGAATTGATCACATTTGAGCTCTTATACATTAGTTATTAATTAATCAGCGCTTCCACGATGAGCGTCGCCGTTAATGATTTCGCCGCTAGAGGCGTTTGAGTCCTATGAGGTGCAGTATTGCCAATTTAAGGCCGTTCCCTGACCCAGCATTGTCAAATTGCTCATGTAAGGTCATACTTTTCTAAGAAATGTTAAAAGTTAAAAATATGAAAAAAAAAATATGTTATATTTGATTATATCATCCTTACATTGATAGCTTTCGTTACACGTTTCGCGAAACTTCTGGGTATAGGAACGGCCTTAGCACATTATGTGTATATGGCATGCTAAATTAGCAACACTGAAACGTCAAATGTCATGTCACAGTGACATTGACACTATTGTATGAAATGACAAACTTTGACATTGATATCCAACACCTTATAAATAGAAGCGCTGGCGCCAATTAGTTATCAGGAATACGGTAGCCCCCATAATAATACTCATTAGTACAGTAGTACCTTTTATAGCGAACTAGCCGATTGCCCGCGACTTCGTCCCGCGTAGACTTAGAATTTGCGCACCCGCTGATACTATGCATATAAATGGATATAGGTACCATAGAGAAATGATACAAGAAGAGTAGCAGAGCCCACACTGTAGCGCGTGCTCCGAAACCCGGGTTAACTCTAGATCGACATCTAGTGTCCAGTGGCTGAACCCCGATTACCCGACCGTTTAGCAGTTGCTACCGCTAAGTACTTGAAGCTAGATGGCGAGCAAAACTGTTTTGACCCGTAGAAAACCAGTTCCCGTTGAAATATCGGGATAAAAAGTAACCAGGGTCTCTAACTATATCCATACCAAATTTCATTCAAATCGGTCCAGTCCTTACCACGTAAAGGAAGGACGAACAAATAAACAAACACACTTTCACATTTATGGACATTTTTACTAAATCTTGTATCTTGTGAAAATGTCAGAAAAAAATTAAGAACGCGTCAGTTTTGTGATGGTCACAAAATTGACACGGTCTTGATTTTTTTCTAACATTTACATTAATTGGGGTACAAGATTAAGTAAAAATGGCCTTATACCTAATATTAGTATGGACAGTACGGATTTTGGATTATTTTTTTCTCATTTCCCCAGAAGCAAGGGAGAAGCTGTCCATCCGCAGCGCGATCCAGCAGATCCGCTTCCTCACGCTCACGCCGCAGCAGTTCGCGGAGGGCCCGGCGCGGTCCCCGCTGCTCACGGAGTCGGAGGCCTTCGCCGTGCTGATCAACATCCTGTCCAGCACGCCGGACGTGGCCATGCCGGCTGGATTCAGCACCTGCCGCGTGCCACGGAAACAGCTCATCGGCAGCGGGCCTTCTAACGTGAGTGAGCCATTTAGATTGTTATGTCAAGTCAATCGGTTGGTTAACGATAATGTGATACTGCCTTGCCATGGAATATGCAGTATTATCAGGCCAGTGCTTGTGCTTCCATCACTTAACAACAGTTTTATGTAACTTTTTTAGGCAATGGCGGTCGCATATAGGGCCAGTTACTAACTTTTTTTTTCTTACAAATTTTAGATTTCTCTTATGCTTTATGATCCTCAACCAGCTAACCGTTTAGGGTGAGTTGATTAAAATCGTTCGTTAAAGTTAAGTTACCGTTAAATATTTTACTTCGGGATAAAATGACGTTTCTATACGGAATGTCAGCTCGGCGGCCATATTTAACGACCAGGAGACCGTCAACTATGCATGAATCATCTCACCCTTACAACTACTTCATATTTTTTACCACAATAGTATCACCAGCCAGTGCATCAGTGTTACTGGCCAGTGCTCATGTCGGAATTACTTTCTTTTTCAAAACAATGACAGATACTACACCAGTTTTGCTGGCCAAGTCGCAACACCTCTTTCGTACAGGATGACAGATGCTACACCAGTGTTGGCAGCCAGTACTGAACCCCTCTGTTTGTGCAGGACGACAGGTTCCACGGGCGCGGTATGAGCCAGTGCATGAGCCTGGACAGACAGCTGCCGACCTTCACGGTGGACACGCCCTCGCCCGTGGCGCTGGAGCCCATCGAGCGCCCGCCGGCCTGCCCGCGCGCGAGGCACGACGGTAAGGTTTATGTCATTATTACAAAGAAACATCATAATTATCAGCCGAACGATGGAGGAAAGGACATAACCACTCAGACTGATCTTATTCCAATTACATCCAAAGAATCCGGCGATCGTCACCAGGTCGTCACTCCATCGTGTAAGCGGGCCTATCGTCAGCGCAGCGCGGTTTTTTTTACTTCGTTTTTTGAACTACCTCTTACTCTATGCTGTAAGACAACCAATACAGCCTATAATAGTACACACCTAGGGCGGTCAAGTAAAGAAAGTCTCAGATCGCGGGTAATTGAGGCCCGAGCCGGAGGCGAGGGCTATAATCTAGCGGTCTGAGAATTTCTTTACGACCGCCCGTGGTTAGTATACGATTTTACGTCACCACCTGGCCGTGAAGAGGGATTTTTCGTAGCGCCCAAGGGCGGTAAACAGGGACCGGTCCCGTATCCCCTTCGAGGGTTTTTGAAGGGGTATTTCGTTCGACTTTGCTAACCAAAGCCGTTCCCGTTTAAAACCCCTTCATAAGGCTTTTTAAACGACTTTTAATACGGATATCGGTATACCAAACGGATTCTTGATACCCTTTGCTAAGCGCTTAAAAAGTCGTTCGAACTGCTTACTTCTTGAAGGGGTTTCCCTTATAACGCTTGTGCCATTTTGATCCTTGTATCCATGAAAATAAGAGCAATATTCCAGTATTTACGTTGTAGGCGTTTCGCGCGGTGTATCGGCACGCGCTTTGACGTTCTTTGATAATGCCGCTAGCCGCCGTCGCTTGCGATCGAAAGTATCTTATCAAATCGTAATAAGGTTTAATTTTTGTGTGGCAAAGGGCGCGTGTATGTTACTTCGTTTTGTTCCGTGTCCGTGTGCGTTTGTTTATATTTTTTTGCCATGTCTGTCCGGATCAGCAAAGTATCAACATCGAAAACAAGTGCATTAATTAAGTACTTACAGATTTAGAAAACTATCGTGCGTGTGTGCTTCAAAAGTGTTTTTATATACACATTTAGTACTTGGGTACTAGGTATGCCACAGCGAAAACGTGATGCCGTGCATCGATATTTTACATTTGATGCTGAGAGTAATAAAAGCACATGTAATGTCTGTGGAAACAAAATCAAGGTAAGTGAAGCAGTTAATCTACTTTAATTAAATACCTACCTTTGAAAATTGTTAAATACTTGTGTAGGCACCTAGTACTCCTAGTAGGTACCTACCTAACTGCTTATTATAAATACGAAGTTAACTCGTGTGTGTGACGTCTACCTAATAAAGATGGCGGTGTGACACATCCGCCCCTGCGCACTGGTTGATTAGGTTGTGAAGCGGTGGTTGTGTTTCATGGCATTTGAAAGTGAATTGGTGTTGTTTATTATTGTACTCCCGCACAATCAATGATAACAGGATAGCACATTTGGCGACGAGGATAAAGAACGTGAGTTTAAATAAATAAACATCTTACGACTACTAAAAACAAATAACCTAAGGTTATCAGCAGAATTGTATACCGGCTCCGCGTTGTCAAAACAAACACCTACGAATAATCATGTTAAATTTCAATAAAGGATAGGTGCAAATTAGCAGAATGCTGCCTAAAGGTGTGATTTATTCCATCTGATAAGTAGAATGTAAATGTATCCGTGAATGATGTAATCATGGAACAAATCATAATTATTGTCATTCCTATTGTTTATTCTATTCAATGTACCTAGCCAAATACACTTATTTGCTGATAGCTAATGGTTTAAAACTAATGGATGAAAGTAGTCAAAAAGATGCTTGCTAATACATACCAATCTTCCTATTATGGTCAAGACTTATTGTTGTATAGTTGAATACTGTTTCAAACAAAATAATGGTAATGATAAGCATAACTATCATAATTCATTCTAGCTATGTTACATTGCAAGTACTTAATAGAAACAGTATTCACTACAAACAGCCAAAAAATGTGCATGTATGTATTAGCCAAGTCGGATGGTTACCGGCAAAATAAATACAATGAGTTATCACATCTCATCAATGTTTGCTAATACATACCAATCTTCCTATATGGTTAAGACTTATTGTTGTATAGTTGAATATCGTTTCAAAGGAAATAATAGTAATCATAAACATAAATATCATAATTTATTCTAGCTATATTACATTGCAACTACTTAATAGGAACGGTATTCACTACAAACAACCAAAAAATGTGCATGTATGTATTAGCCAAGTCGGATGGTTACCGGCAAATAAAAAGAATGAGTTATCACATCTCATCAATGTTTGCTAATACATACCAACCTACCTGTATGGTCAAAAGTCATTGTTGTATAATTGGATACTGTTAAAAGAAAAAAAAAGGGTAAGAAATCATAAAATCATATTTAATTCCAGTTAAGAAAATTGCCTCATTTCCATTTTACACTAAATCCTAAATATTTCGGTCTGGTCCTAACCCAAATATCTAAGAGCACAATACAAGGAGAAACGGTATCCATTAAAACAATAAAAAAAAATGTGCATGTATGTATTAGCCAAGTCGGAGTGGGAGTCCGGCAAAATAAACACTGTATAAAGTATGAGTTATCACATCTCATAAGAACATCTCAAAAAAAAAAAAAAAGTAATACTTACATAAACTTCCCCGATATGTCTCAGCTACCAGCCATTGAACAGTTTGACTGTGGCGGGGATGCAAGCTCACTGGGTCAAAGATGGGAACATTGGACAAGGGCTCTAGACATTTATCTTTTAGCATCAGGGATCGACGAACCAGTAAAGAAACGAGCAATACTACTGCACACGGGGGGGATCGCCTTACAAAATATCTTTTATAATCTCCCTGGAGCAAATGTTGAACCGGCAGAAGGCATCGATGTTTTCAAAATTGCTATAGATAAGCTAAAAAATCACTTTGCGCCCAAACAAAGTTTTTTATTTGAACGACATCGATTTAGACTCATGAAACAGGAAGTCGAAGAGAGTGTAGACAAACTTCTTGTTAGACTTCGCAACCAGAGTTCTAAATGCAATTTTGCTCGTGAAGAAGATGAGATCATCGATCAAATCGTCGACAAGTGTAGATCAGAGGATCTTAGGAAAAAAAATCTGTTGCTAGGAGATGCAGCTACTGTAGAGAAAATTATAGTGGAAGCAAATGCAATGGAAACTGTTGAAAGGCAGATAAAGGACTTTCAGGGGAAAACAAATGTTGAGATCAATAAAATTGAAACTAAAATAAAAAATAAAACTAAACGGTGTTCTAGATGTGGAAGTACTGATCATAAGGAACATGACACACGCCGCTGCAAAGCCATTAACAGTACTTGCGATAAGTGTGGGTTTAGGGGTCACTTCAGGAACTACTGTCGCACACGGCGATACAAACAAAACTCAGATCATGGCAAACAACGAGATCAAAAAAACATGAATACAAGTGATTCAACCTATCACCAAAATAAACATACTAAAAAATTTACAAATAACAATTCACAAAAACCAGCCAGTCCACCGAGGCCAAATATCAATTATATCTTCCACATCGACGACGATGCAGAAATAACGTGCCAAATTGGTGGAGTCAATGTAAACATGCTCATTGATTCAGGCATTAAAAGCAACATAATAGACGACAAAACTTGGGAGTTTTTGAAATCAAAGGCGGTAATCACATCAAACCAACAAAAGGGTTCAGACCAAGTTTTCATGGCGTATGGCGCTAAAGACCCGCTCGATGTACTTGGTTCATTTGAAGCGTCTATCACAGTTGGACCAGAAATGAAGTCAGCAAGATTTTACGTCATTAAAAATGGTTCTCGAAATCTGCTGGGTAAAGAAACCGCGATCAGTCTAAAATTACTGAAGCTGGGGGTGAGTATTAATTTAGTTCAGACAGACACTTTTCCGAAATTTAGAGATGTCCAACTGCACATAGCAATAGATAAATCAGTCACCCCGATTTGTCAGCCATACAGGAGAGTACCTATTCCACTGGAAAATAAAATTAACAACAAAATTGACGAGTTAATCAAAAAAGATATCATTGAGCCCGTTGATAAGGCTGCAAGTTGGGTCTCCCCACTTGTACCAATTTTAAAAGACAATGACGATGTAAGGCTTTGTATTGACATGAGATGCGCTAATAAAGCCATTATCAGGGAGAATCATCCTTTGCCAACTATGACCCAACTTTTACCAAAATTGTGTAAGGCTCGTGTCTTCTCTAAGCTCGATGTCAAGGATGCTTTTCATCAGGTGGAGATTAAAGAGGATTGTCGAGATATAACTACGTTTATAACGAGCAAGGGTTTATTTCGTTATAAAAGACTGATGTTTGGCATATCATGTGCGCCAGAACAGTTCCAAAAAATCATGGAAAGGATGCTTCTACCTTGCGAAGGCGTTATTAATTTTATCGACGATATCGTCGTGTTTGGAAGCGATGAACAGGAACACAATACTAGGCTGAATAATGTATTAGAGGTTTTGAAATTAAACAATGTACTGCTCAATGAGAAAAAATGCATTTTCAACCAGACAAATATCGAATTCCTAGGGCATAAACTATCGTCGGAGGGTATTAAACCTTTAAACAAATATGTAAAAAGCATTGAAAGCTTCAGAGAACCAAAATCCGTCGAAGAAGTACAGAGCTTTCTTCGACTTATTAATTACATAGGTAAATGGATTCCAGATTTAGCAACAATGACTGAACCAATCCGCGAAATTTTGAGATACAAACTTTCCAAACACGCCGATATCGCCGAATTCTGGAAAGAAAAACAAGTAAAAGCGTTTGCTGAGTTAAAGCAAAGTCTAACAAATTTGCGCACCTTAGGTTTTTATGACCCACAAGACAAAACACAAGTCATTGCGGACGCTAGCCCTGTAGGGTTAGGAGCAGTTCTAATTCAAAAAGATGCTCGCGGACCGAGAATTATTGCATACGGTCATAAAAGTCTAAGTGATGTGGAAAAACGGTACTGTCAAACCGAAAAAGAAGCGCTGGCTTTGGTCTGGGCAATCGAGCATTTCAATATGTACCTTTATGGTTTAAAAGAATTTGAACTGATCACGGACCACAAGCCACTTGAAGTCATATTTGGACCAAGATCAAAACCATGTGCTCGAATTGAACGTTGGGTGTTACGATTGCAAGCGTACAATTATAAAATTATTCATTGTCCTGGTAAGAATAATATAGCTGACCCTCTTTCACGGTTATGTTCCATCCAAAACTCTTTGCCTTTTGATGACGGATATACTAATCATGTTCATAAAATTGTAGAATTTGCAAGACCGTTAGCCGTATCTATGGAGGACATAATTTCTGAATCTCAAAAAGATGAACACATTCAGTTAGTAATCACGGGCCTTTCACAAAACTGCTGGGATCCTAAAGTAAAAAATTATAAACTATTCGAACAAGAACTCTGGGTTCATGACAACATATTGTTGCGAAGTAACAAAATTGTAATTCCCGTTAATTTGCGACAGCAAGTTCTAGCAGCGGCTCATGAGGGTCATCCTGGAATTGTTGCGATGAAGGGTAGATTGCGGACCAAGGTGTGGTGGCCAAAGATAGATCAGGACTCAGAGAAAATGGTAAAAGCTTGTAAAGGCTGCACCTTGGTCTCGGGATTAAACCCTCCTGTGCCGATGAAAAGACGTGAGTTGCCATGTCAGCCTTGGACAGACATTGCGATAGATTTTTTGGGTCCCCTTCAAAGTGGACATTATTTATTTGTCATCATAGATTACTACAGCCGTTACAAAGAAATAAAAATTATGAAATCTATAACATCCAAAGATACTATTTGTATACTTAAAGAAATGTTTTCTAGGCTCGGTATTCCGGTAAGTATGACTGCAGACAACGGGCCGCAGTTCATTAGTGAAGAGTTTAAGTCTTTCTGTTCAGAGTTTGGCATTAAACTATACAATTCAATACCATACTGGCCTCAGCAAAATGGTGAGGTCGAGAGACAGAATCGGGACATTATAAAACGGTTAAAAATAAGCCAATGCCAAAAATCTGATTGGAAGGACGACCTTCTACACTATCTGATGATGTACAACAGTACACCTCACACTACAACTGGAAAAACGCCTTCGGAATTATTTTTTAACAGATTGTTTAGAGATAAAATCCCTTCTGTTGTAGATATTGAAAACAGACAAGTTGATTTAGAGGCATACGACAGGGATAAATCGATGAAAGAAAAAAGGAAGATTACAGAAGACAAGAAGAGAAGAGCACAGAGCAATAATATCAGTATAGGAGAAAAGGTTTATGTTAAAAATATGATTAAGGAGAATAAATTGACACCAACTTTCAACCCTACCCCACACACGGTGATTAGTGCAAACGGGGGAGATATAAATGTACGAAACGATGAAACAGGACAGGAGTTAAGAAGAAATGTAATACATTTAAAGAAAATTGAAGGGGAATGGAAAATTCAAAATGAAAATGATGAATCTGAAATGGAAACAGATGAGGAAAATTCAAGCTAATTTAGTTAAGCATTAATTGTAACGGTCCGTAAAGGTGTTGATCGAATTGTCAAAGATTCAACAAAGTTTATTATTTCGTTAGAATAATCAGCTACATAATTTATAAATGTATCCTATTTTTCAATTTGCTGAAAGGGAAAGATGTGACGTCTACCTAATAAAGATGGCGGTGTGACACATCCGCCCCTGCGCACTGGTTGATTAGGTTGTGAAGCGGTGGTTGTGTTTCATGGCATTTGAAAGTGAATTGGTGTTGTTTATTATTGTATTCCCGCACAATCAATGATAACAGGATAGCACAGTGTGTGTGGTTAAAGGCATAAGGGTGGTAATTATACCTACACATGGATCTATTTAGTATTTACTTAGAAATTTTAGGATAAAGTTATGTTGGTGTATTCTTTGTAGTTACCTACTTATTATTGGCGTTATAGGTCGTCGCCGCCGACGGCGAAGATGGCCAACGAAAATTTTAAGTAGGTAAATTGTTGATACTGATACCCTGTAGAATTAAAGTACGACTTCGCACCGCTTTTAGGTACCTATTCTCGCACCCGCCGCCCGCTTGGATGTGAGTTTATCATCATCATCATTTATATTTAAATTAGTTGATCTTTAAGCAAAAATTAGGCTATCTAACCCTTGACCTTGAATCACGAGATTCACGACTTTTTAGAGTTCTCTATTTTGTATAAGTAAATGAATCCCTGATACGTAGATATATTAACTATTAGCGGGCTGTGGGTTACACAAAACCCGTGATAGTTTTATTTAATACAAAAATATATACCTATAGGTGAATACCACGGACCATACAATTCCTGGACTGGCCATACAATTACATGGTCCTTGGTATTTACCTATAACTTACTTATAAACTTTCTGTTCTGTAAATTCAAGGCTAAATTAAGTATTCGTTGCTGCAGCATTCAAAGGTAATTTAGTCATTTTCTTCTATGGATATAGGTAATAGAGGTATAACACATTCACTGCCAGACGAAAAATGTTGTACTACTCCGAAAACCGGGCAATATCTATAAGGACTCGCTAGGCGGGTTCGCGCGGCCATATAAACTCAGTACTGTACACTACGAAATAGGACCGAAATAGGTAACTTATAGATCTCAAGGTTAGGGAAACAAAGGGAAACCCGTTCCTGAAGCTAAGCAAGGCTTGTCGGCTATCCAATATACAATAAAGCCGTTCCAAAAACTTATTTAAATAAAGGGAAGCCCCTTCCTACATTCAAGTGACCGCGTAAGGGAAACCCCTTCCTACAGCTAAGTCAAATGAATGGGAAAGCTATTCAAGTGGTAGGCATGTAATTTGGGCTATTTAATGAACGGTTAAGTCGTTCAATGGATTTTGTCTGGGAAGAGGTTGACCGGTCCCTGGCGGTAAATCCCGCTTTTCGGCCTGGTGTGACGTAATAGTACATTATTGCCGTGGCCGGGAAAGTAGGTCTTTGCAGGCTGAGTACTGGTTTAAAGGGCCGAGGCTTGCCGAGGCCCTTTAATATGTACGAAGCCTGCAAAGCCTTTCACGTGCCGAGGCTTATATAGTGCTTTTCTCAAAAATGAAAAAAAAACCTTGATATTAGGTATTCATAATACAGCATTGACACGCACGCAAAGGTAGTCAAGTACTTACAACAAATCCAATGGAACGCCAGTCTTATTTCGTATTCACCGATATTTGACTTTAACAGACACACTAACACGGCAAGTTAAAAACTCGCATGTAGATTTCTCGTTTTTTTATAAAAATTAAGACCTTTTATTAATTTTTAAACCAAACTAGTAAACTATTTTCATGAAATTTAGCTAAATAAATCTGATACAAGACAAGAACTCCCGCTCTTTATGGATCGTTCTTTTTTTAAATACATTGCGCTGTTTCAGACACGGATAAAAACGTTTGGTTTCGCGTCAATTGACAGATACAGAACATGCATACTTGGCTGTTTGGGAATTCCTTCGCGTATTTATCAGTTAAAAAAAAAAGTACCTGTGCGATAATGAAATTTCATACAACATTCCCTGCGCTTATACATGCCGCGGAAGTAAATTCATACAAATTTCCGGGGCATGCAGTTGAGTTTTTTTTTTAAATTTTTGACTGATCGTCAATGACGCACTTTGCGGTCTGATAGAAAGCAGACAATGACGAGTTTCCCCGCCATTTTTGAGAAAAGTTTATTAATTTACTTGTGTAAATATGCTACAGCTCAATAAAAATCATCGGCTAACATTCGATAGTGATTTTATTACGGTATATGTAGATTATGTGGGCAAATGAGCAAATGTTTGCCTGATGTTATCTAACCGGCGCCGCCTATACACATCCGCAGCTCCAACGGAATCAATGCTGACCTTCAGAGATACTCGGGGACGATAGGGTAGACTGTATTGGGGGATAGGACGGACTCCAAAACTCTCATTGACATAAAGTTTGATATTAACGTCAAATGTCACTTTTTTTCTTAGGTCACGGGATGCGCCTGTCTTCCGCCATCCATACACTGCCCGGTGTAGGCCCTGATGTAGACCGACACGGCGCCGAATACAACAAGCTCTACTGCCAGCGGCCCATTATACAGCACACCGACTGTCTCAACACCAGCGTGCTGGACTGCTCCGTCACCTTCATGGTGGACAAGAACATCTGTCTGCTGGGCGTGCAGGTTAGTGACACGATGACCGAGTACAACAAGCACTACTGCCAGCACACCATCATACAGCACACCGACTGTCTCAACACCAGCGTGCTGGACTGCTCCGTCACCTTCATGGTGGACAAGAACATCTGTCTGCTGGGCGTGCAGGTTAGTGACACGATGACCGAGTACAACAAGCACTACTGCCAGCACACCATCATACAGCACACCGACTGTCTCAACACCAGCGTGCTGGACTGCTCCGTCACCTTCATGGTGGACAAGAACATCTGTCTGCTGGGCGTGCAGGTTAGTGACACGATGACCGAGTACAACAAGCACTACTGCCAGCACACCATCATACAGCACACCGACTGTCTCAACACCAGCGTGCTGGACTGCTCCGTCACCTTCATGGTGGACAAGAACATCTGTCTGCTGGGCGTGCAGGTTAGTGACACGATGACCGAGTACAACAAGCACTACTGCCAGCACACCATCATACAGCACACCGACTGTCTCAACACCAGCGTGCTGGACTGCTCCGTCACCTTCATGGTGGACAAGAACATCTGTCTGCTGGGCGTGCAGGTTAGTGACACGATGACCGAGTACAACAAGCACTACTGCCAGCACACCATCATACAGCACACCGACTGTCTCATCACCAGCGTACTCAGTTGCAACATCAGTGTTGCCAATTTGGCGTATAAAATAATCAGGGTATTTCTAGGTCATTTTGAGCCATTCGACTATTTAGTCTCGTACTGACTGTGCATAAATACATTAAATTTTTACTCTCAGGTTCCAACACAAGCTCCGAGCGAGGAGAGTGCAGTGTCGACCGCTAGCACCGGCTATTCTGAGCTGCTATACGCTCATCTCCTGGACGCGGACGGAGCAAGACTAACATACACGCACTACACTAGCCGTGTGCCCTACCGCCACCTGCTCGATATTATGTTCAACCGGCCCGTTTACATACAGCGGAACAAGGTGAGCTAACTGAAGCTTTAAAAAGTAATTGACAAATGGCGCCCGAACTTAAATTAAATTTCGGTCAAACTTTGAAATGAGTTTGGCCGGGTCTACAATGGTTATGTATGTGTTGGTTAAGGTTGGCTAGTACTAGTACCCAAAAAGGTACCATTTCCAAAAAGGGTACTTTAATAAACTCCACTGTGCCCTAAAAGTGTGTTCTAGTGTTGTCGAAATTTTGAATCAAGTCTTAATTTAGATTGTCTTCAAAAATAATATTTTAATACATTATTATAAAGTTATCTTTTTCACTGGCGCCTGAGTTTCACTGCACAATTTTCAAAGTGCTGATGTATTCGCAGGTGTACAAGGTGGGCATCGTGTTCAACAAGGTGGGCTGGTACCCGCTGGGCTCGTGCGCGCAGCAGGTCGCCGCCGAGTCCGTGTTCTTCCACTTCGGCATCGGCCAGAGCAGCGACTCCGTGCGCGACGGACTCATCCGGTCCATCATCTTCACCTACTAGCCAGGCGCCGGCCAACCGCGGCTCTTTAAAAAGGCCATCTTCAAGTAGCCTGCGAAAAAAATCTGGACAACTTTGGCAAAATTTATGCTGTAATTAAATTTTCATGAGAAATACATGAAATTCTCTTTTTTAGCCAACTTCTGCTGTCCAGATATTTTTCTGCCCATACAAAGAAATTATCTATATGTATATCCATTTTATAATAAACTGTGTTTTTATTGTTTACGAAGCCTAGCTAAAGATTGATTGATTGATTGATTAGCTTTTGTGTATGAGCTCGACTATACATGTTGTTGTCACCAAAAAACTGATGTATAAAGGTATGAGTTGTACTGATGTATAAAGGTATGAGTTGTACTGATGTATGTGTTGGTTTCAGTTGTGTTGTTGTTGTTTGAATTGTTGTGTTAATAATGTTTAAATTATACTTACTGAGAAAATAAATAAATAATTATTTGCAACTATCTTCTGGATGTTTATTTTTCTTTAAAATACCCATAGTGCAGTGATGAGCTACTGTGTAATAAGCAACATCGATACCACAACATAGTGGAATTTTGATCAAAAGAAATTATTAATGAACTCTATTTTTGGAAAAATTAACAACTCGATTACCCGACTGCGTTCAAAATTTTTCGAAAATCGGGAAACTTCAAAATTAGTTATGTGGATGATTTCATCATTTTCATCACGCGTTGGCAGGCGTGATCCTGATTGGGGTATCAATTTCGTAAATATAGGTATTGTAAAACTTTGAAAGACTGCGAAGTCGGTGTCAAGTGAATCGGGTTATTCGTATTTTGTTTGGTACGAGTATGTTATGTACCAACATAGATCTGCGTTTCGTTCAGTGGCAGATCCAGGATTTTTGTTTGGGGGGGCTTGGCCCAGCTGAGCGAATAAATTAAAGATTGGTCACGAGTACACTTAGATGATTTTGATTTTGATTCCCCTCTCCCAGGATTCGCCCCTGGTTTCGTTTGTTCTTTTTTTTTTCCTTCTTTAATGGCTTTCATATCTCGTACGTTTGTTCTTATTTTAATGTAGCGAGCAACTGTCAAACCCGTCAGCTGTCGTTCGGCTAATCTCTGACGTGGCCGAAAGATGTTAAATTATATTTGAGAATTATATTTTCAGGAACTGTAATAAAATATATTTCCTTTAAATACCTTTGTGCAATTAGCTATTACTGATAATTATAATTCGATTATATGGTCTTATGAAACCGTTGAACATATTTTTGTTCAAATCATTCCTCAAACTTGCTCAATTCATGACAATTAGCTTTATCCGTAAACGCTATCTGTCAAATTTGACTTTTGTCATGTTGGAACTCTGCAGATTCCGTCTAGTTTAGTGTAGTAATTTGTGTTGTTTTTTCCATATTATAATCAATTCCTTTGTTATTATAAATAAAAACGGACTCATGTCGCTTAGTTCAAGTGTCAGACAGTGTTATTTATAACCCTCAAATTCGAATATTGCGTTAGTTAAATGTTATAGGTCAGAATGTCTCGTAACAAATTCGACGGTCTGCTTGCGCGAGTGGATTTCCCACTTTATACGCTTCAGACGTTAACGAATCGGCATGTCCTGGTGGCCGGGGGTGGCGGGGCGTCCAACACGGGGGTGGCAAATGGATTCGTAAGTGTTTTCTCTTCGTTGACCAAACTCGATCGAGTTAAGAAAGTTGATGACTACTACGTGTCAATGAAGTTATCCTTGAACAGGATCAGTGTAGTCACATGCCTTTTCGTTTGGGTCGTGTGGGGTTTTGTTTTTGTCAAGCTGTCGTTTGTTTTTTTAGGAGATATTCGAGTTGTCGCATGATGGGAGTAGGTTCGTGGCGGAAGAGGTGATGCGGCACGAGACGGGCCCCAACGTGGTGATGACGTGCTCGGTGCGCTCGGCGGACGGCCGCACGCACCTCGCCGCCGGCCAGGAGAGCCACTGCCAGCTCTACCGGGTCAACATCCGCATGGTGGACGCCGCCGAGATGCGACGGGGCAGCTTCCGAGCAGAGAACGGACTTATACGGAAAAGAAGACGCACCGTGTCAGAGAATGAGAATATTTCCAAAACGGATAAGAACAGCAATACAATGGAGAAAAGAATGTCATTTGAGATCAGGCCTTGTGACAGTGTGCAAACAGATTTTGGGTGAGTTCATTATTTTATTACTCTAAATAGCTTTTCCCCGCAACTTCGTATGCGCACAAATATTAAAATGAAAAATCCCGTTTTTTCCCGTTCCCGTGGGAATTTCGGGAAATCCTTTCTTAGCGGATGCCTACTTCATAACATCTACCTGCATGCCAAATTTCAGCCCGATCCGTCCAGTGGTTTGGGCTGTGCGTTGATAGATCACTATGTCAGTCACCTTTGAGTTTTATATATTTAGATTAAGATATTGTTTTTGGTATAAGCATAAGATAATTAACAGAATAAGTGATAGTAATTCAGTCATTACATTAAATAATATTAGGTCCTTACATATGAAATTGGCGTTTGGCGAACTGGCAACTTTTATTCAAAATATGTGGCGTTCGGCTAGGAATTCCAAATTCAAATTTATTTCAAATTTAAGACCATGTATTTCTGTGTTCGAATTACGAAATTTATTTGTTATCGCGTCATTTGTTTTTCTTTCACATCGTTCTGTTCACAATATGGAGAACTTAAAATATCGCTATATTTACGAATATGAGTTTCACCTCGGCACTAGTGCTGCAGAAACGGCTCGTAGGATTAACAATGCGTATGGGGAAGCTACTGCAAAAGAAAATACGGTACGTTATTGGTTCCAACGTTTCCGTTCTGGAAATTTTGACCTACAGAACAAGCCTCGTGGACGGCCGGAGACACAAGTTGATAACGAAGAATTAAAAGCAATTGTGGAAGCAGATCCATCGCAAACCACATCAGAGTTAGCGGCAGGCTTCGGTGTGAGTGATAAAACCATTTTGATTCACTTGAAACAAATTGGAAAAGTGAAAAAACTTGAAAAATGGGTACCGCATGAATTGAGCGACGCAAACAAAGAAACACGCGTCGAGTGTTGCGTTTCACTTCTCAACCGGCACAATAATGAAGGCATTTTGAATCGTATCGTTACTTGTGATGAAAAATGGATCTTGTACGACAACCGGAAACGTTCTTCACAATGGTTGAACCCAGGTGAACCAGCCAAATTCTGCCCGAAACGAAAGTTGACTCAGAAAAAGGTACTGGTAAGTGTCTGGTGGACTAGTGCCGGTGTCATCCATTACAGTTTCTTAAGATCTGGGCAAACAATCACGGCTGATGTGTATTGTCAACAATTGCAAACGATGATGGAAAAGCTAGCCATTAAACAACCCAGACTGGTCAATCGATCTAGCCCACTGCTGCTTCAGGACAACGCTCGACCACATACGGCACGTTTGACGGCCGCAAAACTACGGGAGCTGCGACTGGAATGTCTTCGACACCCACCATACTCCCCGGACCTTGCTCCAACTGATTACCATTTTTTTCGGAATTTGGACAACTTCATGCAAGGAAAAAAATTCAATTCTCACGAGGCTGTCCAAACGGCCTTCAAAGATTTTATTGATTCTCGCTCACACACTTTTTTTAGTAAAGGAATCAATGAACTACCTTCGAGATGGCAAAAGTGCATAGATAGCCATGGTACATACTTTGACTAAATAAAAAAATAGTTTCATAAAAAAAAATCGTTTTCATTTCTGCCATATGAAACGCCAATTTCATATGTAAGGACCTAATAATAAATGAAAAATATCTATGTTTATATTGTTTTTGTTTCATTTTAACATGCCTTATGACATCATAAATCAACTATTAAATCCTGGTGATTGGTGATTATTATTCTTTTTCCATAAAAATCGACTCATGAAATATACCGAACAGTTAGGTTTGTACTGATTGCAAATTAATTGCTTAATCAGGTAATGCTAATTACTCAAACAGTGCAATGGTTTGGCTTTCCTTTATCAAACCTTGACGAAACAACGGTTGACATTGATTTGATTAAGGATGCATAAAACAGATGGACACTGAGAGTAACTAACCTTAAGTGCGTATTGTTTTCTTTTGTTAATTATCACATATTGTTATTGTTTGTATTGTCTGCAACAGAGCGGACCCGCTTCAGCGCGTTGTTCGCATCAGCCACAACGGACGGCTGGTGGCTACGGGCGGCGTGGACTGCAAAGTTCGCGTCTGGAGCTTCCCCGCCATGAAGCTGCTGTTTGAACTCGACGGACACACCAAGGAGGTGAGCCTGGCATCACACAAGGCTGTATACAAACTAAAGGACAAAGACTTTTTTTTTCTGTAATTAGTAGGCAAAGAAGCACATAGGTTAACTGATGGTATGGTCACTGCGGCCCATAGACACCGAAGTCTCATGATTAAGAAATCATAAAATCTCAAAGGTGTTGTCTACACTTCATCTTTGGCCTCAGCCTAAGATGAATGTCTCTGTGCCAGTATTTTCACCAGCTGCCCTAACCCCTGGGGAACACAACAGTGCGAGTACCGCTATCTGGCGGCAGTACTTGATAATTGAGTGACTGATATTTGATATTATCCGTCTGTCTTAAGGTCATTGTGGCATATTAAATATTAAATTTAATATTTGCATGTCGAATTTTCGATAGAACAATGTACATAAGTAAACGAAATGTCACCTTGTATTCAACATGTTCAAGCAAATAAATTATTCTTCTTCTTCTTCATTTGGTATTTCTCCAAGCTATTTCAAAGAAGGTTTCTTTTTCAATTTATTGGGGTCAACAAACAGTCACACAAATATTTTTTTACAGAGCTAATGCTGTGTAAAATCACTAATAGCTTACAAAAGTATAATTGAATGGATACAAAAGTTGTGCTTGTATACTTATAATTACATTATACATTAAATTTATAGGAATAAATATCTATATCTATAGGAATATTGTAAAGGGTTTCGACTTTATTGTAACTGTTTCCATTCTTTCAGTTGGACGATTTGGACTTCAGCCCGTGCGACACAACCCTCGCCAGCATCGGCAAGGACGGCTTAGCCCAGCTGTGGGCCACCAACAAGCAGGCCCCACCGCGCCTCACCGTCACCTGCCAGCCGCCCAACGGCACCAAGTACCTGTTCCGGCGCTGCCGGTGAGCTCCCACTCAGGGCCCCACTAGCCCAGCTGTGGGCACCAGCAAGCACGCCCCGCCGCGCAATAAAATTACAATATTTAAAACAAACAAAACAGATTTCTGAGCACACAAAATAAAAATGGATGCAGAGGTCTCCATCCTCCTCCAAGAATGGAAGAAAGAATTTAACAAAAATTATTAGGCTGGAAAATAAACTTTCACACTTCTTGTCTATCTATATATCTATATCTATATACTATAATAAAAGAGCAGAACCCGGCGTGTCTGTACATAGAAAGAAAAGTTCAAAAAGAAAAACGGGGGTCTAAAGACCACAAAACAGCGATTTTTTTGAATGTTTTCTGTCTGTCTGTTTGTTAGAGTTAATCTCCGAAACTACTGAACCGATTTGAATGCAGTTTTCAAGGGTAGATAGAGCATCATTTGGAGCAACATATAAGCTATGTTTGATTAAAATTGGATGTCGGAAAGAAAAGTTATCGGCAATTTTATATTCCACGCGAACGAAGTCGCGGGCAGAAGCTAGTTTGTATAAATAACAAGTAAGCAATAGCCGATAGAAAAATCCTTTATGTCTATGCAATAAGAGCGTAAAAGACGTTTACGTCACCCTTGGCCGTAAAGTGGGATTTTCTGCGGGCGGTAATTCGTAAAGCCCCAGATCGCATATTTATGGCCCTCACCTTCGGTTCGGGCCACAGAAACCTGCGATCTGGGACGTTTACGAATTCACCACCCTAGGTCTGTAATGTACTATGACGCGTCGGCAGGCGCCGGCCGAGCCGATCTGAGCCGAACCATGATTTTTTAACTCTTCTTCTGTACTCGGCTT
>OZ020275.1:1306928-1401935 GCA_963971205.1 Aethes cnicana
GGTTCGGCCTACACGTCAACCAGAAGTTTTATTGGTGACACCGGACACTTAGCTATAATGGTGAACTTGGGGCACAGTATCGATTTTGAAACGGTTTGGAAATCTTTGGAATAGGCTTTTGTAACGTAAAAACAAGTAGGCATTCGATTTTTTTGCTAAGCATTTGGTATATCAAGTCAAATTCGTAACTGAAGAACTCGCAAAATTAAAGGACTCCAATTCGAATGAGTGTATAAGAGCGTGTGACGCGCCGTGTTGTTCAGTGTGTTGTGTGTTGGTGTGTGTGTCAGTACCGTGCTGGCGGGCGGCGGCGGCGGCAGCGGCACCACCCCGCTACCTAGACGCTAGACAGACCTAGCTTGAACAGAAGGGAAAAAAAAGAAAGAGTACGCCAATTACGTATCAGTCATTTCTTCCAAAAAGTTCATATCGTACTGTGAACAATGTAGCATGCAAACGGTCAGTGAAGCAGACACGTGAATCACTTCAACCGGGAACGCATAAAGCGGAGCGTTTTAGCAAGTACACATCGATGTTGTAGGAACTAGGTCACACAGAAACGCTCAAAGCGATAAATGCGCGCCAAACACCGCTACCGCTTTATGTGTTCGCGGTTCCAAGCTATATCAAACGGTATGACAGCAGCTCTCGAGTTCTTGCCCAACTAGAAGAAAAATATATAAACATCGCTTATATTTTACCCAATCCTGTAAATATATAATAATATTATTTTTCAATGTCATGAAGTCAACGTGAAAACAAAAACCAGAGTGCTGATGTGGCATACAACATTCAAAAATAAATGATTAGGTGCCTATTAAATACTATATGATCGTTTTTCTCTTCGTAATGAAAGCAAAAAATGTTATTTTTAATTACTTAAACAAGTAATTGAAACATAATGAATTTTCTTAATGATAAACAATTAGGGAACTCCAATGTTGTATAAATTTGGTTCTCCATTATTACTTGTTAGTGATTCAAACGTTTTACGTCGAATACTGATGCTAACATTTAACATATACAAAATAGCATACGGTTATATTACCTAAAGCGCCTTATAAATCTGGTGTTATCAAATGCAAATTATAAAGCGAATGTTTAACAGTAATCGCTGATAATAAAATAAAAATGAATTGTCTAATGTAAGCACTAATCACATTGACAGCAATTTCATAAATGTATAAATAAATGTCCCACATTATTACAGATAAAGCGTTAATATATGTATAAGCCAATAAGTCATAAGCCAATTTTATTTCAAGGCGATTTGCAGTTATTGAACAAATATTGTTATATTTGGCGCCATCTTGAATCTTATTTTTTACTAACTCCACTTACACCTTCAAGTAGAATTAATTATCTATTTTAGTACTGAAAAATTGGACATGAAAACGAGCAATATATTGTCAATCTTTTTTAAATGTCGACGATTTCGGTCGTCCTCCATTCTTCCATCTAATTTTGCTCTTAATTTTCTTTAAAGAAAAACACAAAACCAACCGCTTCTCTTTAACTTGCATTGCAAATTATCATCTGTTTTTTCCCTAAATTGGCGATGATTTTAAATTAAAATCATAGACAAGGTAAATTATATAGACTGTCAAGCTCCCTACATTACGGCGTACATCGGTAATAGCCAGGACGCTTCAACTTTTCATACTTCGCCTGTACAGCGCCATATAGATGGAGCTCATTTAAATTTATATGCAGATTACCTAGGCAGCGACATCTATTATCGCGTTTAACACTTATTTCGGGCGTACGCTGATTTGTTTGAAGATTGACCTTCTAATGATTAAAATGCAACAACGAAACGCGGCCGACGCAATCCAAAATGGCGCCCTAATCTCGAAGCCCACGGAAGCGATGCAAGCGGCGCGCCGGGGCGGCGGCGGCGGCGGGGCGTACCTGGCGCGTGGTGCCGCGAGCAGTGCTGCGGACCCGTGTCGAGCGCGGGCGGCGTGTACCGGAAGCAGTGCGGCTCCGACGCCTTGCCGCCCGACCGCACGAACAGCTGCACCTGCACCGGCTCCGAGATGTCCGCGCGGGCGTACGGCGGCACGCAGCACACCAGGTGCGTCTGGATCGATTCATCATCGTCATCATCGTCATCATCATCATCATCATCATCATCATCATCATCATCAGAGTGAACAGGTACTATCTAAGTAAGCATGTTTCACTTATAATGATAATAATAATAAAAAAACATCATCAATCATCATTTCAGCCGAAACAAGTCCACTGCTGGACATGGACATAAGCCTCCCCCAAGGCTCGCCACTCAGACTGCCAGTCTGTAGCTTCATCTTGTTTGGAACGATTCGCTGCACGTTAACTCAAGACGGGAACCTTGAGGGTATATGGTAGCTGTCATTGGCACAAAAACGACCCAAGTGGCTTTAAAACCGGGCCTATGTCCAGCAGTCATCGTAAATGATGAATGGGACTAAAAATATGGGCAAATTTTCTGACACGTGTATTTCTTTCTAATGCTTTACAAGATAAACTATGAAGTGAAATGTAATGTCCTTTGTACGGATCACAATGATGTCACTTAATTCGCTACTAACCATAACATTGAGAGAAGAATTGTCTTACGGTTCCTCGGGTTCGGTTAGCTTTGCTTAATTTCAGATGGCAAAATTTCAAATAAGCTCTTGCATACCAGATCACGTATCACACAGTTATTGACACGGGACAAAATGAAGTCCTTGCTCGAATGCATCCTGCAGGAATGTGCTAACCTGCTGCAAGAACTCCTTGTCGGGCACGACCTCGTCCTCCCAGACGGTGCGGCCGTCCTGGCGGTGGCAGAACACGACGCGCGTCTCCTTGAGGAAGTTCTTGCCCAGCAGGTACAGCTCCAGGCCGCCGCTGGCCGGGCACGACACCAGCGACTTGCGGCACACCTCGGGCACGCCCGGGGGTTGGGCTGTGAGAATGGATCGACTTATTATTATTTATTTTAGTTTTTATTTTATTAAAGAAGAATACAAAAACTTAAACTAGAAAATGTGTCCCACAAAACAGTTTACACGGTTTGACTGTGGGATCGATCAGTCTCTACTCTCTTTACAAACAAGTAGGTAAGTACTGAGGTAATAATTACTAAAACCTTACTCACTTTGAAATAAAGTATAGTATATTGCAATTATACTTTATTGTTGTGACGATATGGGACAATAATCTGCTAGTCTAACAGGAGACTGTGTTGGACAAGTCTCCCGATTAAGAGGGAAGAATTAGTACTCGGCCGGTACGGTACTCGTCCATACAAAAATTACAAAAAGAGAAATATTTTCCAACCTCCATGATTTTTCAGTGTTATTGGCACAATGAAATACCTGCAATTGAAAATTGCAAGAACTTTGAATCCATTGAAAATTAAAAAAAAAGGAAAACCTATGAAATACTAGGTTTATAGGTTTTCCTTTTTTTTAATTTGCAAGAACTTTGAATCCAATCCAAAACTAAAAAAAAGGAAAGCTATAAACCTATTATTTCACTGTGTCAATAACATACTAAAAATCATGAAGATCGGAAAATATTTAGAAGTGGAAAAACGCTTTCTCTTTTTGTACGGACGTGTAGTAAGTATTCTTCCCTCTTAATTCCAGGAGTAAGGCTCATGTAACTATTAAGAATGTCCAACAAAATGTTCAGCAACACCCCAGTGGGTTTGGCCTAGGCGCCAGGCGGAGATATAAACTTCTATTTCGGGAGCGAAAGCTATGTAGCTGGAATGTGATGGGCTGATCGTAAAATGACAGTAAAAATATTGAGACAAGATTTGTCTATTTTAAAAACACATTAGTGGGACATCATTTCGTTCCCTAAGATTGTCGGGTCAGGTAATGTACTCACTGCAGATGATCTGCGTGGAGCAGACCTGCAGCGTCTCGGCCACGCCGTCGGGCCCGACGATCTCGGTGCGGAACACCATCCGGCAGCGCGTCGACTTTTTCTTGCCGCGCGACACGTGCGCCGCCGGCGCGCCCAGCTCGCCGAACCGGTGCTCCACGTCCACGTTCCGCTCCTGGGTACGACATCCACATTACAAACTGGGGCTCTATTCGAATCGGTACATAGCATCTAAATCCCTAACAACAAAACGTCACGGCGTCGAAACCGAACTTTAAGTAGCTAGATTTAAAGTTGCACCGTGACGTTTTGACGGTCCGTATAGGATCCCAATGAAATCCCAAAGCATCCGGAATTAAGCCCCCGTTGACCCTGTTGTACTTAAGTGCCAATAGGCGGAAAAGGTGACACAACAACAGGAATGCAATAAAGTTCTTCGAAGAACTTCATTGTAGTTCTTCGTTTATATTCACACATGTCGAGCAAGGTCAAATACTAGCTGCAAGTAAGCACCATGAGGCTTAGCGAGTGAATCCCTCTCTAGCGATAGCTATTTGCACCTGCGATTATCAACAGGATTTTCAATTTACCAACTGAACCAAATTGTGATGGGCTGCCGACTCCGCTAAAGGTAAATTTAAATGTTTTATTTAAACTGGTAATTTACTTTAGACAATCTGTTTTCCTCCTTTCGCTTGTCCTTCTATTTCGATGAATCCATGAATTTAAGTTGCTAGGTCTTGCTAAAATATGTCATTGCCATATTGCAACAGCTGAAACGAATCTTAGTAGGTATTTGTAACATTTTCTAAAGTTTTACAAAATTTATTCAAGTAAAATTTCGTTTTCCAGTGTCATTTGATTGGAACTGATGGAAAGCCAGATGTTCATATAGTAAGTATTTTGACAACATATTAATTAAGACAATATAGATAAAACTTATTTATATTATGATATTTGATTTAGCAGATTATGGTTACTTGGTGCTCGTGTAATTAATTGGGCAAGGCTTATCACCCCGGCCTTAACCCCGATTGGCTCTCCGTGTGATAAGCAGCAGAGGTAGCATCTGTTTAGACCCACTACTTGAAACCCACTTGACTAAATACTTCATGGTACAATATTTTGTCAAATTTAATTATAATACATATCAGTTAAATACTCGACACGTCATACAAATCCAAGGACTGACGAAGGGCTTAGTAAGGCAAGTGATAAAAACGAATAATACTTACTTTTAAAGTTCTAAAGTGCAAGGGTTTGCTGAGATATAACTTAGCTCTATAGTTGGGAAGGAACAATCTGAGGATTAGGACAGAACCTTATGGCACACCAGATTATCCCTATCAAATGCATTAAAAGACGAAATTGCTGTCTTGGTTTGTTGCTAACGCGTTGCCAAGCCCACGTTCGCCCAGACTGCCCGATAAACATTGTTATTATAACAATTACAACCCGGATTGTCACGTGATAACACAGCCGTAGACGCGTGAATTATTGACGCAAATTTTATTATGTAAGTAATGTTTTGACGATAACATTAATAAAGGCCAAGACAAAAGTAATCGAGCGCTATTATGTAGGTAAATCTATTTGCGTACCAGAAAAATCAGCTGACTAATTATAAGAATGTCATATAGAACAGTACACAAAGGTGCACCGCTCGTTGAAAAACTTATATTCCAGTTACAATTCAGTTCCTACTTACGAAGTACGATACACGTGTAAGTATTTACTATATTCATTGAGTATTTGAGTACTTATAGATAAGCATTGAAAAAAGAAAAAACATTAGTTTTATAACCACAGGTTTCACAATCACAAACGATTCCATGTGATTTAATTAAGGGATTTCAGGTTAAGTTAAAGAAAAGTAAAGATGAGAAGCTGATAACCTATATATAATTTTACTGATTTGTATGTCAGACATAATTATTATCTTTTCTTTCTGCAAAACATTCCAAATGGGCCAGTCCATCAGCGTTATTAAAAATCACCATGTCGTCAACATACATAATTTGCGGCGCGGGCTAATTGATTCCCTTTGTCTTGCATCTGTCAATCGGCCGTCGAGCCGGGGCGACGACCCCGCTCGGCTGATAGCCCTAAACAATAATATTTGAATACCTCTCAGCCCGATAATAGGTGATTTATAGCGGAATTTCCACAGCTGATATTGTGCGAGCTTTGGAGTTATACAGACAAGTAATACTGTAATAACTACACTGTTTCCTCAACCGTGGTTTGTGGTATTTATGGTGTTTCGGCCAGTTTTCAGAAAACGCGTTTTGAAGTATCTAAAGACTGATTTTAAGGAAATCTAGATTTAACATTTTGGTCTTGGCCAGTTGTTTCTATTGCAGAAAAATTCTACTACATGCAGCTCCGATGCTTACTCCACCAATACCAAGAAGAAAGATACAAGATCTTGCCTTCTTCTTAGGCTATAAAATGATATCAACTTGCTGTTAGTATGTCGCTGAAATGCTATGCGGCAGAAATATTATTGAACTAGAAGAAACAAGCGAAGGCACTTGTATGAAAACCAAGCGTGCCGATTTCTTTGACACCTACTACGAGAGACAATTGTGACGGGAAATACTACCGCTGCGTTGGACCGATCTAAAGGGACCGCAGTAATCGGTTATATTATCTTCTATTTGAGTGACAAAACATTTGTCAGCTTGAACAGCCTGAGTGAGACTGAGCGGGGTTTATGGCACGCCAAGTACGAGCATTTGTAGTGTCTACTTAATACCTTTGTGTGCTATGAATTATCAGCTCTGCCATCAATAGGTATGCGAAGAGTCACGATCAGCAGACGACATGTTACGTGGTGACTGACCTTGAGGATCCCGACGCAGTCGCAGGTGACCTGCCAGTTCTTGGCGGGCTCCAGGTCGATCTCGATGACCACGGTGCCGTCGTCCTTGCGCTCCTTGCAGCTGGTCGAGTTCTTGCCGGACACGCGGCACGCCTGGTAGAACATGTGCGGCGCGACCCGCCCCGTGTCCGTGCCGATGAACACCTGTGGGCAACGCGGACTTCAACTTTGAATGCAGTAATATATAAATAGCAGTGCTTGCACTGTTGTGTTCCGGTAGGGGGTTAAGGCAGCCGATGAAATTTCTGGCACAGAGGCATTCCATCTTAGGCTTAGGGTAGGCAACGCATTTGAGCTCTTATGGTTTCTTAATGGGGGATTAATTGACCACTTACCATCAGGTGGGATGTGCGCTCGTTTGCCTATACCATTGATACTTATAAAAAATAGAGTAGATCAAAATAGTGTAGAGACGCTATACACACACACACGTCATGACAGGGGCATCTATCAGGGGCTCTATTCGAATCATTACATAGGGAAAGGGAAAATACCTATTCTTGCGCTCACGCGTCACAGCGTTGAAACCGAACTTTAAATAGCTAGATTTAAAGTTCAATTTGAGCGCCGTGACGCGTGAGCGTATGACGTTTCGTATAGAGCCCCGTCTTTATCTTACAGAATTCCGGGAGCAGAGATAACTCTTAAAAGGTTTCAATCTCAACTGTGATTGGTTTGGAAAGGTCTAACTGTGAAACGCAATAGACCTGTTGAGTTGATCTCATCATTTGTGTCTATTTACACACGATGCAATATCATGTTTGATGCTTAGCCTTGTGGTTTTATAAAAGGGCACGACTGATAGCTCATAATATCAGTGTCATCGCCGTTTTTGGCAGTGAATTATGCCTGTAAAGGATGTGTTTATAAGGGTACATTACCTGTAACACTGCCGGCTTATCATAGCCCGTTAATTTTACTATTGGGAAACCATTCCCGGAATTATCTTTCACAGCTCCTCGGCTGCCTTCAGTCTGATATCTGAAACCAAACAAGTCGTCATTAACATTTCGTCACAAAATTAAAACCTCAAGCACTACCCCAGAAGGCCACCACTACCACTACTATTCGTATTTAGTTTCTGAAAGATCACCTAATTAGCACGTTGCACGTACACGATGATAGGAAAACCAATTTATTTAGAGGTGGGTGGTCTATCCATTTAGTTATCACAGATTACAGGTGTTACCTAACTTGATATCAATATTCGCTCATACTTAATGGCGTCATAACCCTTGCACCGCCTCACTTTTTGGGTCAATCAAATATTTCTTGCTGTTATTCTGTCTCGTTTGCCAAGATACAAAATGAGGAGTAAGTTTGAAAAATTGTTAAGTACAACATGGACTTCTTAAGATGTTAGCGTTCAAGGGATGATCTCATGATTCCCTTGTGCTCACCTGGCTCTGTGCTGCGTTTCCGGCTGGCAGAGTATCTGTAGCTCCACGGTCCCGTCCCGCGAGCGGCTAGAGAGCGGCGCGGCAAGCCCCGGCGCGCCCGACTGCATCACCAACGCCCGTCTCCGCGCCAGCGCCTGTGCCAGCTTCCCCCCATACTTTCCCCCTAACTTCCCCCCTAACTTCCCGGACAACTTCCCCGCAGAGAGCTTCCCCCCGCCACCGAACTTCCCACCGAGCTTCCCGCAGGATCGGTACGGGTCTTGGTAGTTTAACCGCGTGTTTGGCTCGGTGCTAGGATTAGATAAACTACAGCTTGCTCGGATTCTGGAATGAGAAAAGTGCATTTGGTTAGATTTTTTTTTGACAATAAGTTGGAGGGTAAATAGAGTTGATAAGTCAGTTTATAAGGAGAAACAATATTCCTAGATCTGCTTGCACCGATCGATAACTGTGCATAACGCCTAAGAAGGGACACTTGCACCAACGCCGCTTAACCTCGGTATAGTCTAATCTCGAGTCGATTAGTTGTGGAGTTAAGAGGCTAACCCGAAGTTAGCGGCTTGGTGCAAGAATGCAAGTGGGCCTCAGTATGACCAGGTTATCTGTTCAACTCTAGCTGACGCAAAGTAGCTATCCATGAACAGTATCAAGGATACGGAAAGGTCAATAAGTAAGTATATCTCGCGATCTTTACGTAAACCAAGGTTACATTATAGCAAAAATAAGCCGTACTACCGGTTTCTCGTAAATTATAAGTCCTTTGTCTTTAGTCTCGTGAAAAATTACGTTGACATCCAACATCCACGTGATTTTGTGACTAAGATTATATGTAAATATAGGTAGTAGTGGCGCCAAGCATAAATAGCGCTCTTGCAGAACGTCAGCGAGTACATAATAATATGTTTACGCAGTGCATCGAAGTACACACCCATATAGTACATGTAATGAGCGCAATGATAGTGGCAGTAAATGAAATGATAAAGCTTCATTATGAGCAGTTAGTTCATTTCATACAATCCACATACTAATATTAGAAATGCAAAAATGAATTTCTGTCTGGTATTGCGAGCAAATAAAGTAAAGGCAAGCAATGAAGAACATGCTCCATCTATACATAGGCAGTTAAACTAAAAATGCTTGATGAATGAGTGACACAAAAAATGATTGTTTTTATAGTATATTATGTATGTTAGAGGTCTGAATTTGAAAAGTCAGAGTACTATCTGATTTGATCTTAATTTTCCTTTTACTCACTTTAACCGGAAATTATTTTCAAGAAATTACGATTGTGAGAAAAATGATTTGATTGGGATTTCTGGGAGCGTCGAAACTGATCTTGAAACGGATAAATTAAAAGTGTTCAATTTGAGCGCCGTGACGTTTTGAAGTTCCCTATATCCCCCTATATCTAATGTGACGAAGAGACCTTCGCGAGCACTCCCGATCAAGAAATGACGAATTTATCTCCCCGTTTGTCGTCTTCAATTGTATTCCAAGGTCTAAATTTTAATCGTTGCCTTGATTTGCTTAAATATTTTTTATATATTTTTGTTTGATGAGATTAAAAAAAAGAGGGCTTGGGAAGAGGAGAGCAATTTCGAGTACCAAGTTGTGGTTAGTTATTGGCCACTAGCGAAAAAAAACCGTTTGTGTGGAGAGAGATATATAAAACCGGAGTTCTGAATCAACTATAGCTATGTCTTATGAGCTTGTAAAAATACGATGTGAACTAACTCGTACTGATCTATTCTGTGCAGTTGCAATCAGCAATCACATGCAGTGAGCGTGCATTTTTACAGGCTGATAACGATGATAATCAATTAAATGGCATAACATTATATTAATATCATGCGGAAGAGGGTTTGCCTTGGTCTATTAGAGATCTTCTACTATCTAAAGTCCCGCGCATTCACATTTCATAACGCTTCAATGTATTTAAAAAGCACCACCAACACTCTCAACACATGTGTGCGTGCTGAGACAGCCATCAACTATGCGTTGAGAGTGTTGGTGGTGCTTTTGAAATAATAATAAAAAAATTGAAGCGTTTTGAAATGTGAAGGCGCGGGACTTTAGATAGTAGAAGATCTCTACCCGGTACTTAACGTATGATCCACACTAGGCGCATCTATATGAATGGTCTTAGTTTCTAATTAAATTTTTTCATGGGAAAATAAGACGCTACTTACGCAATGGAAAAATGACGTAGTTTCCGATATAAAAAAACTTCATTGAATAAACGTTCAGAACTACTACTACTACTACTACTACAGCCTATTTGCGTCCCACTGCTGGGCACAGGCCTCCTCTCATCACGAGAGGGTTTGGGCTATAGTCCCCACGCGGGCCCAGTGCGGATTGGGGACTTCACACACATCTTTGAAATACTTCTCAGATGCGTGCAGGTTTCCTCACGATGTTTTCCTTCACCGAATATCTTAGTGGTAAATTCAAATTGAATTTCGCACATAAGTAAACTTAGAGGTGCGAGCCGGGATCGAACCCCCGATCCTCGGCATGAGAGGCGGTAGGTCGAACCACTAGGCCACCACGGCAATTAAACATTCAGAACAGTTGAAGATAAATAAAAATAATCACTGTTTAATTAACCACTTTCGTCGATATCGATATATAGAAGAAGAAGAAAAACATTTATTCACTACGCACATTGAAGACACATACGTACATAAGGTACATAATAGACGCAATAGGGATAGCAAGAAATGAAGCAAAAGAAACAGTACAAAAAGAAAGGGGATTACAAAAGAGCCTGTGTCCTCACGGCGGCATATATCGCCCCGTAAATCCTTAGGTATATTCCAAATTTCGTCCAAATCGTTAGAGTCGTTTGTTAGATCGCTTGGATAAATAAATAAATAAACTGAAAAATATACCAGTTTAGCGCGTTTAAATTATAAGAGATCTGGTCTAGAGGATATTTAATGGTGATAGTGCGATGAAATTATTTTCGAAAGCCCCGCAGAGATAGACGTCGGCAGTTTTCAGTATAGGTACTCGAGTTAAGTTGATACAAATAAACTAAGATAAGAGGATAACCCGTACATTAATTGTGACTGTAAAAATGTGATTGTAAAAATGGGCACTTGGTGGTTACGTAACGTTTTACTAGAAGGGGGGAGGGGGGTCAAAAATCCCCAAAAAGTGCGTTACGTAATACTTCAACGCTACCTAAGTTAGGATCTTATATTCCTACACGCATTTAGGCCCAGTTCCTATACCCACAAAACGGCTCGTTTTGGCTACGGATGGTTAAAATTTGACATTTGCTCGATGGAGAATCTGTCAAATTTTAACCGTAGTCGATTTGTCGATATAGGAACGGGCCATGCCCTACATTCTGGTGCCATTGATCTAATAGGGCCACTACATGTAGTCAGTGTCTACATCTCTTTAGATATACTTAGCGTAACCTACACAGGGTGGGGCACGGTGTCGAGCGGCGCGGGCGGCGGGCAGGGGTACGCGTCGGTCGCGTTGTCGCACTCTACCTTTACCGCCATCTCGCGGCGTCGCTTGCTCCCCGGCTCCCAGTCGTCGCTCCCTAATCTGCAGACACGATGGGTATGCTTAGTTGTCTGCTAATACTACCACAACAGCCTTTCTTTGATCCCCTGCCGGCCAGAGGGTTTGTCCCAATACGGATTGGTAGGCTTGCCATCTTCTAAAATGAAAAGCCGGACTGTACCATGTATTTCGTCAGACATTTTACCTTTTAGCTTCGTCCCAGTCCCCGCTAAGAGCGCTAACAAAGCGCCTGACAGGCCTGACACATGACAATGTTTAGCCGGACAAGACTTAAGTAAAAAAATCAAACATGTCCAAAGGCGGACACATGGTAACCCGGGATCACATCTTTCAATTCCTCCACACATGCGCAGGGTTCCTTCACGTGTTCCATTCCATCACCGAAAAGCTAAGCGGTTAGTAAACTCAAATTTAGTTTCGCACATACGAGGGGCGTTCAAAATATTCTCGGTATTGGAATGAAAACAAACAAGTATGAACAGTTTGATATTTTTTATTTTTCAATATACTATGTTAATACACTTAAAAGATCGATCAATTATTTTTTTTAATCCCTCATAAAAATATTTTTTTATCCTTGGTATAAAAGTGCTCCTCTACTGCCGCCTTCAACGCCTCATCGTCAAAAAATCGATTTCCACGCAGATCCTTTTTGAGATTGGGGAACAAAAAGAAGTCGCTGGGGGCTAAGTCCGGACTATACGGTGGATGAGTTATAGTTCCGAACCCACATTCAGCAATAGCTGCCTTGGCAATATGAGCAGTATGGACAGGGGCGTTGTCATGCAGAAGCAGAATACCTTTAGACAACTTTCCTCGCCGTTTTTCTTTTATTGCGTCCCTTAATTGATGTAGAATATTCGCGTAGTACTGTCCCGTGATATTTACACCTTTTTCTTTATAATCGATCAACAATACTCCTTCACAATCCCAAAATATTGTTGCCATGACCTTGCCAGCGGAAGGGACGACCTTGAACTTCTTGGGATGAGCTGAACCCTTAATGTGCCACTGCATGGACTCCTGTTTACTCTCTGGGTCATAATGATGAACCCAGGTTTCATCTCCAGTAACTATCTTTTGCAGCACCTCATCAGGATTTTCACCACACAGGTCAATAAAATCGGAACAGCAAGCTGCACGCACATCTTTTTGAAGTCGAGTCAGCATTCGCGGAACCCATCTTGCACTGACCTTTGACATATTAAGATGGTCATGGATAATGTCATGTACGGTACCAATAGAAAGATTGGTTACTTGAGCTATTGATTTTATCTTCACTCGACCATCTTCCAATATAAGGTTTTCCACCTGATCAATATTTTCTTGTGAAGTAGCTACTACAGGCCGGCCAGGTCTAGGGTCATCTTCAATACTCTCCCTGCCACGTTTGAATTCGCTTGACCACTTTTGAATTGTAGATAAAGAAGGAGCAGACTCACGGTAAACACAATCCATTTCCTCTTTTATGGTTTTTTGGTTTTTACCCTGTTTCGTCAAGAATTTTATTACGGAACGATGTTCTAATTTCGTTAACATTGTTTATTCACTCATTGTGTTCGTGTTTGTTCAGAAATTGCAGAAAAACAAAAGAACATCTCGGTTTGAATTATACTTTTTTTTAATGTCAAAGAATGAACAAATTCAAAAAGAGGTTATAAGATATCAATACCGAGAATATTTTGAACGCCCCTCGTAAATACACTCAGAGGTGCAAACCCAATGAGGCCCACCGTATTTTTGGTCACCAGTTGGCGCAAATATCGCAAGCCAATGTTTGTCAATAACCAGAAACAGTGGCATGTCACTGTGGCGTTTGAAGGGGAAGTATATAATATACAATATAATATGCTAAATTAGCAGCACTGGACTGGACCTAATGCGACGCAAACGCCTGCAGCAGCAAATTAATACGCCATCTATAACCCTCATTTGGATCCCCGATCCTTTGCACCAAGAGCTAGTACATATGCTAGGCTACCGTAGCTTACTAAACGAAAGATGCGACGTGAACCTTAAAAAGCAACAAGTTAGTGTCCTGCCTACTATGTTTTTCATATTGTTTGCAAATTAATAAAATTGCAATATATAATTAAATAATGTGCTCGTTATCCACCGTCACCCCACACTGCTCCAACAGCCTATATTATCTGACGGTTGGTAGTGATGGTTAAAGGGGCTGCGTGATCATTAAAGAGATTTAGATACCAATGACTTATGTAAATACTGAAGTTGCCAGTGTTTACATAAAATCGATTTATCACATTAGGTTACCTTGAATTCGGCATTGAATAAATAATTTAATTACAATCTACTAAAAGTGTCTAAACCTTCGCTATGAAGATTCGTTCTCAATATTGCAAAGGCAATCCTCTATCACTCCAAGATAAACAAAACACGCTGCGCTGGGGAATAAAATAAATGAAAATGATCATTAGGCTATAAGATTTTAACCGCGATGCGATAAGTCGGCCTGCGACGAGGCTTGACGTCACATTGACGTCAAGCGATGGACGACACGACACCGCGGTCATTCTTTAAACTAGTTTCCAAATGGGGGTGAATTTGAGTGAAGCTGGGACATGGCATAAAACCCGAGGGCTGTCGCGAGCTTTTGTAATCGAAAATATATCTCTTATATAAGACAACATCGGGGGTGTAGCCCTCATATTTCATCAGTTCTAGGACCTCATTCGGGATTTTTCTTTGACGTTTTGAAGTTACCAAAAGAATCCCTATGAAATCCCTTAAGGTCCCGTCCATCAGTCGGATAAGACTGACGCCAGATTGATCGTGTAACCTGAACTAATAATGATCCAGAGTTACAAACTGATGATTAAAAAAGTTAATTAAAAAAAACAAAATACCCGACTGCGTAAAAACTAAAAAGAAAAAAACAAGACTACTTAGTTCAGTAGTAGCTAGGATTATGTTAAGTAATTGATTGCTATTGAGGAATCTAAAGATGCCTACTATCGGGACCCATTATTTGTAACATTTTAACCTAGATTTTAAATGGGTCCCGACTGTAGGCATCTTTAGATTCCTCAATAGCAATCAATTACTTAACATAATCCTAGCTACTACTGAACTAAGTAGTCTTGTTTTTTTCTTTTTAGTTTTTACGCAGTCGGGTTTTTTGTTTTTTTTAATTAACTTTTTTATTTTATTATTTTTAGTTAGGGATTAAAAGACCGTAAATTCCGCAATCTTGTCATTTCATGGAGAGAGTTGCTATCGTGGGGATTATTAAGTAGCTTGCGATGATCTAAATTACTGATTATTAATCCCTCTAGAGACCTAACCCGGCTCAAAACGCTACATAAGCCTGAACCTATTAAAATTCTTCAAGTCAACCGATAGATGGCGCTACTGGTACTACATAAGAGTATTAGGTAGCTATTTTATTTATTTATTTACGAGCGCTGAGTACTGACTAGTGTACCTAATTGGTACCTATAATCAATTAGGTTATATTTCACTGTATCACACACACTATTGACACTTTAAATGTAATAACGAAACTAAAAGTCTTCAAGTCAACGGATAGATGACGCTACTGGTACACTACATTGCACATGCGTACGTACTTGATTGAAGTTTGAGATTTATGAAAAACATTATTATTAAGTATTTTATAGTCGTCGTGACCTGCTTGAAGACTCGTTGGTCTAGATTATTTCCTGTGTTGCTAATTCGAACGGATGTACTACTGGGTGGATAGGTAGGTACCTACTTTACGTGGTTAGTAAAGGAACTTTGAATCGTTATAAATCATAAACGGTTCTTTTGTCTGAAAAATGGTCAAAGAAACCTAATAATGATTTTTAAATACCTATTCAACGATACCTCACATGCCATAGTTGGTTGACTTTTATTTTTTTATTTTGTACAATATGGCGTCTGGTAGCCGCCATTTTGAATTTTGATAAATTTCATATCTTCAGTGACACTCGCGCAATTCAGACGAATCGATTGACGTATGATTCATTAAAATCGACCCACGCGTTTGATCTCTAGTGTGCCACAAAGGAACAAACATACATACATACATACATACATACATACATACATACATACATAGACAGGTAAACACATAACCCTCCTTTGCGGTGCGCAGTCGGGTAAAAATCGGCCAAGTGCGTGTCGGGCCACGCGCAAAGTATAGGGTTCCGAAGTTGACGATGCCCACAGCACCTTTCTAAGACTTATATATAGCTATATATATATATAGCTAGCCTGTGATATGACGTGTCCGCCTGACGCCCGTGCCGCTCGAGAAAAATCATTAGTTTTTTAATCATTTCATAAGTTGGTCGAATATGACTCGTAAATTTTTACAGCCTACTTAGCTGTGATAGTTTTCCTTTCAACTACGTTATATATGCCACAACCGTGATTTTTTTCAGCCATCCAAATAGCACCATTTAACTGGCAGGGGGGGACACTCGACTCTAACAAAAAATAGCACTTTAAAGATTAATTTATTTTATTTATTTATTTATACGGGACACCAACAGAGCACATAATAACAAGTTACAGTTTTAAATTGTACAGGCATTAGTTTTCTATGTGCCCCTATTACAGGTGAACACATCTTTCGAACAATTGAGTTAATTTGTACCTAAATAAAAATAGAATATTACATTACTGCAAGATTTTAACATGATTTTAACTTGATTTTAACTATAAACTTAAATGAAACATACAATAAACTAATTGAGACGATTAGTAATAATATTAGTATTAGTAGGCATTTGAGATCTAATTTACTATGGCTAAATCAGATCTCAAGTACCTGTTGACTGAATATTTGACAAACGCATCACTTAATCAAACAATGGTTTCAACAAACCCACAATATTTTTTTAAGACCTTTTCAACGATATGCCGCAATTTCCGCACCATAGGGTACGCAAGAAAAAAAATTACATCCCCACTTTACGAGTAGGGGAGGTACCCTATAAAAAAAAAATCAAAATTTTATTGTACCACTTTGTCAGCGTAACTAATATGTATATTAATGCCAAATTACAGCGTTCTAGAACTAAGCATCTCCGAGCAATAATGCGGACAGACGGACGGACGGACGGACATGGGGAAACTAACTAACTAACCAACTGCACTTCGGAACCCTAAAAAGATACCTTTAAAACATTACCGCAGGACACGAAGTAATAAGTACACGTCATTTCCATCAGTCTTGGCGTCAATCTAGACTGTCGGACTGATGAAACACCTACTGAGCGTGAAACTCTAGCTAGATTATAAAACCATATGTTGGTTTTCCGTAGTGCTGAACCTTGTTACCTAATTTGAGATTGTTTCATTTTTATGCAACAAAGAAGTCGCGTGATCTTCAAAAACAATGACGAACACGTGAACGCGACACGCGTTATCATTATGCACTCTTAGTAAAGGCAGCAATTTTTTTATCTAAAGCACTTGACAACGAGAGAGGTAGGATGGAGGCTCTGTATTTATATAGCTCGACAAATTTTACAAGATAACTTTTACTTACGGATAATCGAGGAACATACATGAAAAAAAAATCGAGAACCTTCTTTTTATCGAAGTCAGTTAAAAATAGAAGATCTCTAAAGACATCAAGGGTTATATTTCTATAAGCTCTGTACCCCATTCTTTATTACGTACTATGTACTTAGTAAGCTTCAGTGTGATGTAAAACGGTGCTTTTGCCAAGGTAAATTAACTCTTAACTGGAATAGGAATAGGCAGATTGTCGTAGGTACATACCTGTGCAAAAAATTACATAAAATTAAAAACCGGATTTGTAAATTTTAAAAATGTTTTATGTAGCCTTATGTTGTTTAGGTAATTCCGAGTTTTTAAAAGTTTTTGGCGTTATTGTTACACGTAGGTAGAATTAAATGTAAATGAAAAGAAGCTTTTGTTACGTGGCGAATTCATTGGTCGATTTTAATGCGACCAAATAGGTCAATACTATTAAAGATAGATTAAGTTTTTGAACGAATATTTTAGTTCTTATTTTGGCCACCTGGCGCCTCTGTCTTCGTCTGTGGTTGGAAGTGTCATATTTACCTTGTGTAATTCGAAATAAAAGTTTTCTCAAGAATTCTCGCAGTTATTAATAAATAAAAGATAATCCCAATTAATACAATAAGTTAAGATTTTATCCCTGTAATGTCTCAATGTAACGATTATGTAATCTAAGTATTTCGTCTTATTCTGAAACCAATCCACTAACTAATCGTAGGTTTATATTTGGGTAGGTAGTGATTTTTAAGAAATTACGAATAATTGCAAAACATACATTGTCTCAAACTTTCGCGATACACACTCATATTAAACACACTATCACCGGGACTTAATCGCGTAAAAACTATTTATATTTTACCTCTTTTCTCTTTTCTCTTTTTTGAGTCTTCTCGTGACCACGGCCGTTGCATCGCGGCCGAAACGTCGAGGTAAAATATAAATAGTTTTTACGCGATTAAGTCCCGGTGATAGTGTGTTTAATATAATTGCAAAACATAGTTGAATGGAGAAAACGAACAAAATCAATCGACGATATTCATGTGCCGACATAATAAAGTTAAATTATTTGTTATAGTTAAACCTCGCCAACATAGTTTCTGGGAAAACGTAGCAGACTTCCTCATAGCGTTATACTTGGCTTGGCAATGACTTTGAACCTTGTTACAATAAGTTGGTTTCAGTTTTAACCTGAAATTATTAGACTAAATATATAATACTTTACTATGACGAGGTTCTATGGTGCTTAAATAATAAATACTTATCTTGGGACATGGCTCAAGGTCACCTAGAGGGCAATGGAGAGGGCTATGCTCGGGGTTTCTCTGCGTGATAGAATCAGAAATGAGGATATCCGCAGTAGAACTGGGTCACCGACATAGCCCGAAGAATTGCGAACCTTAAGTGGCAGTGGGCGGGGCACATTTCTCGCAGGACTGATGGCCGATGGCGTCCGCGAACCGGTAGACGAGCTATCGGTAGGCCTCCAACAAGATGGAGTGACGACCTTGTAAAGTTCGCGGGAACGCGGTGGATGCGAGTGGCACAGGACCGGTCTGAGTGGCGCGCCTTGGGGGAGGCCTATGTCCAGCAGTGGACGTCTATCGGCTGAAATGATGATGATGATGATCTCATCACACAAAGTTTGCCCCTATAGCGGGTTTCGAACCAGCGACCATCGGGCGGACGGGTTAGTCGTAGTGGATTAGTTGGGTTACTACCAACTGGGGCTATATTCGAAGTCTTAAATATGGATCTCCCTGTTCCCTATTAGCATCGCTCACACGTCACGGCGCTCAAGTTGAACTTTAAATCTAGCTGCTTAAAGCTCGGTTGCAACGCCGCGACGCGTGAGGGATCCTAAAGGGAATAGAGAGATCCCTATTTAGGACTTCGAATATAGCCCCTGAGCCAATCCAGTAACTGGAACTACCAATGTGGCCGAATTTCGTGTCAGGTCCGCGGGGGTGAGGGGCGTGAAAGACTTAAGTATATCTCTCTTTATCTAACTTTATAACGAAAGAAAGACAATATAAACATTGGATGAAATTTTAGGCGCGTTTTTAAACTTCGGACTCACTTATTAAAGTTCATTTTTTAGTTTTGAAATTGACAGTACCCGCTCCAGATGTACTTATCTAATATATAAAATTCTCGTGTCACAGTGTTTGTAACCAAACTCCTCCGAAACGGCTCGACCGATTCTTATGAAATTTGGAGTATATGTTCAGTAGGTCTTAGAATAGGACGTAAGCTATTTTTCATACCCAAAAAAATCCAAGGCGGTACGAAGTCCGCGGGGTCAGCTAGTTACCTCTATGTATTTTAGTAGGTATACCGGGTGTACAATCCAAATGGGTCAGTATGGTGAAGTCGGAAACTATGAGAGATAGCGAGATCTGTTCTTAGGAACCATGACGTCGATTGTAGATTTAATAATAATTACATTCAAACATTTTAACACATATGCACCCCATAAAAATACGAAATGCAATCTTGCGATCGTAACCCAAAAGAATTAATCTTTGCATTCAACAGAATGGCTACCATTTTGAACATTTACTGAAATAAAATAATTATCTTATTGGTGGGTTTTTCTTTCAATTATTTAAACAAGATTCCATTAGTGTTGTGCTTCTTGCGACTTGCAGAATTTATACACATTGATTTTGACCAGGTTCGATTCCCGGTTATGTATGAGAGTTAATAAAAAGTTTGAATGTAATTATTATTAAATCTAAAATCGACGTCATGGTTCCTAAGAACAGATCTCGCTATCTCACATAGTTTCCGACTTCACCATACTGACCCATTTGGATTGTACACCCTCTATAGAGTAGGTACATGCTTACCGTAAAGATAAAGCGATAGTACTGAGTCACACATGAACGTGCCAAAAATACAAATTAGCACGAGCTGCGCTCGCGCATGGTGCGTAGTAAGCTAACACTGTGTGATAATCCGTATCACCACAGTTATAAAGGCTAATTCTCAACAGTCTAGAATAAATAGACGACTCAATGAACTTATAGCCTTGAAGATAGCAAATTAATCTGTGTGGTAGGTATTTTCTTTATGCATATGAGGTGGTTCGTAAGATCAATTAAGAAATGTGTTTTTGATTTCTTGCAGATTATTGCAAGATTTGCAAGATTTAGATACATTTGGTGATATACGTATGTAGGTCAAGGGGGTAGGCTGGAGATACCTCACGAAGCCCTCAATGCTCGAGGTGGATTAACTAAGACAGACATTTTACTAGACAGCGAGAATTTGCGCGGCGCGAGTCAGTATAGCGCCGCTAGCATGTTTGGACAACTGTGTCCAAACATGGTCATGGTCTCTACATCATATACATTAAAATAGTTTAAAAAACTAAAACAACCCTTGGACTTTTCCGTACCCATCTCCAGGCTCCATAATCAGATCAGTTCGGTAGTAATATTATTGCATTGTCATCCAACCAAGTTATATTATAATACGTGCCAAGTTTCATCATGACAATTATATGTATTATTAGAAGTGGGTTAAATTCGGCTTGCAAGATTCCTTACAGAGTGTAGTTAGTTACTCGACGACCTAAATAAAACCGTTGTAAAAACATGCAATTCTCAACAAAAAAAAAAAACAAGTTAAGAAGAAGTAATCCTGGGATTCAAATATTGAACGGAGGATAGCCTTTTTTTAATAAATTAAATAATGATGGTTAACAGTTAAAATAACTGTTTTCGGTACATCTAGTATTAATTAAGTAATTAGGTAGTTAGTAGCGATGGTGCATGAATGGCGTGGAAAAAGTGTACGCGGTCTATACCCTGTTCGCGTTAAGAAAATAGTGACTCATCACCGACTGCCGGCCAAGCCACGCCCCCTAGCCAATTAGAACGCTAGAAATTAGTAAGGCGAGTTCACAGTGCTCAGTTGCAGTCAGACCTTCGAAGAGATCGGTTGTGTATTTTGCGTATTACTTGTTTAAAATTTTTGGAAAATGGATATCTCACCCATTAAAAAAAATAAAAGTGGATCAATTATACATAGCGGAGAGAGACGCGTAATTTACAATGTTTTTAAGTATTTCAAAAAGACTGATTTAAATGAGACTGTGGAGAGCATAGTAATTAAAACTGCAAGTGCATGCGGTGTGTCCGAAAATACTGTTTATAAAATTATCAAAGAGCAAAAGACGCCGATCGGTGGAAGAAATGCTGCGACCACGTGATACGCGAAGAAAATACCATGTGGAATTTGGATGACGTCATGGAATACGCAGAACAAAATTCATTTGTAATAAATGTAAGGGACGAATCTAGCGATAGTGATTAGCGATTTAAGTACTTAGTTTTAAGACAATTTTGTATTTTTATTTATTTTAGTATTTATTTTTTTACCATTTGTTGAAATGTGTTACTCTACTAATATAGCGTTTAAGTTGACATTAAAAAATACTAATATTAGTTTAAATTGACATTTTTAATTATTAATTATAATGAATATTTTATAACATGTGTAAAATCACTGATATTTTATTATTTTTCTATTACACTTATTTAAGGATTTGAAAAAAATGTTTAATTTCTCTCCATTATGAATACGCCCTTACCCTGCAGTTGCACTGATGAGTCACTATTTTCTTAACGCGAACGGGGTATAGTTGGACGAGAATTTGACACAGAAAGCTATGGAGTGGTAACAAAACAAAGTGAAAATAAATAGATTTCAAATTAAATCTTTAAACAAGTCATTACGTAGGCAAATATTGTGGTTTGTAGATAGTCATTTTTAGGAAAGACAACATTGTTATTTTTAAAATACTTAATTAAATCTTAAATGCACTATGTAGGTAAGTAATTTTACTTACGGATTTTAAATTTAATACATCGAATAAAGTCATGTTCATGCAACAAAGTATTTGACTTTGACTAAAGCATGGGTTTCGACTGCTTTTGGGAAGTTGTTTGAACGCGTCTGGAGGAATGGCAAGCTCACCATTCACTCAGTCCTTGTATACCAGACTTGCAGCCTGAGTAGGTATATTGTTGTACGCCTCGTAAACATGGACTATATACGCGAAACAAGAAGGCAAACTTAACGCCTTCTATGCACTACCTGAGGACTACTGGAAGCCACGTGGAGAGAAAAATGGGCAACGAGGCAATTCTCTCGAAAACACGCTGCTACAGCATCACTCACTACAATGTTAAAACAAAGAAGATTGCGTTGGCTTGGGCACGTGCATCGCATGGCCCCCGAGAGACTTCCGCGCCAAGTAATGCTGGATCAGATAGCGAAAGCGAAGTGAGATTTATAGTCATAAACGGCGATGCAGAATACTTCCAACCCACACTACTCGTAACAAGCATCTAGGATAGATGTTGTGGCCAATGATGATGATGATGATGTAACGTCTGTAACCGTTTGCCATATTCCTTTTGTTTACTGTTCGCAGGTAAATGCAAACTTTGCTGACGCCATGATGGCCTTTCAGGAAGTATGAAGTGTTATATCAGACGGTGAATTCTGATAGCATGACGATACCACTGATAAGGATATCAGTGTTACGTAACTATACACGAGCAAAGTCGAACGTTATGTCATATTTACTGAGCAATGCCTAGTAATTCATTTGGCCTTTGGAACGTCTACGTACAAGATTAGATTGCTGGACCAAATTGTTAGCCCAGAAATGTATGTCCGAGTCGCATATTGTTCAGAACCTTATTCAAACACCATTTTTTTTTCCATATCAAATAGATGTGAAAGATAACGAGAACATATACCATTATTGACCATATATATCTACTTGTGAAACATGCGGTGTAACGGCGTTAATTGTATGTTTACATATAAAGAAAGCACACATCGTCAATTTTTGCATCTAACATCAAGCATACGAAGCTACATGCATACTATAATGACAATGAATATGAGTAGTTACAGCTTATATAAAAAAATACGTATTTAATCATATCAGAGGAGTAAAATGGCGGATTAGTGTTCTGTTTGTATGTCTCGGAGTGGGAGAGTTGGACAGAAAATGCAAGGGTGTCGCCCATACAGATATTAGGTTTGTCAGCACCTAACACCGCAGATTTGGCTATGGCGAAATGACAATATGCGTCATTGCCGACTCGCATTATAAGTAATACTTATTTTTAATTTAGAATACTCTAGACTGTAACGTTATAACTCTGTCGGTTTTTAATAATAAAAGTTTTTTTTAATAATTTAATTTCGTTGTTCACTTAATTGGCGTGATAGTCCATACTAACAAATTGTCAAGTGGGATATTGGACTAAACGATCACATCAAATCTCAACTCCAAAATACTCCGAATCATAGCAGCGTATTAAATATTTGAGAAAGCTAAAACTTTCTGGGATAAAAAGAACTTAAATAACTAAAAGGCTTTAAGCTAAACCACAAAGCATCGCGCGGCCGAGGACTGAAGCTCTAGTATATAAGTTGCAGCAGACATCTCGATTACATTAACGTTTTAATTATCAAATCCGGGTTCGAAACGTTACATTACTTACAACCTTACACTAGAGCCTACAGTGTTGCGCCTGCTACATAAGCTGGTAAGTATCGCGAGGTCCATTTTACCTGTGGAGGTGCCGCTGGTCGTGGTCGGGGCCGAGCCCGCTGTCGTTGCTATTGTCGCACGGCTCGAGCGGCCGCGGCGCGAGCCCGAAGTGCTTGCCGAACTTGCCCAGGAGCTTGCCCGGGTGCGCGAGTTTCCCCGGATGCACCATCTTCCCGGCGTGGGCCATTTTGCCCGACAGCGCGCGCTTATGCGGCGCGCGCATCACCTTCCTGTGGACGCGCGCGCTCATCGTCGCCGACGTTGACATAGTCATTTTCATGCCTGTCGACAAAGGAGGCGTTGGTTACCGGCGTGAATTTAATGCTTCAGACTTATGAATAGTGGCCGAATCATAAGGAGTTAGAAACGTGTGGAGCGGCGGTGAAAGAAAATTGAGATATTGCGACCATAATATGGTAGCCAATTTCTGTGTTATTGTTGTAATCAGTCAAAGTCTTGCGATTCCTCGATAAATGACAGAATCACGAGTTTCACAATGACAAGCATTTTTATGTGCCTAAAATAGCCTAACTAAATTATAAGCATCCCGATGGAAGCTAAAATTCAATACAATATTTTTGTCGTCGTACGAGTGCAAATAAGTTACTAAGTTTCGCTTTAGATTACAGAATGAACATCGTGAATAAAGTTCAACAACTCTGTATCAATTCATGTTTACGTCCAGACGCGGCGACTGCAAAAAATACCGAGAAGATGGAGACCTTTACGCGTTTCTTGATAACACATTGCAGCAGAATAATGCAAATAGGTACTTAATTTATATTGCTATTAGTATATTCATTTATATACTTATTAACCTTTGATCGTGGAGTAGTTGAGTTGAAATGGTCTACAATAGCAAACTGATGGTTTTAACATTAAAACAGGACCGTCAGACGAGATGTGTTAATCTCTAGAATTTGCGGAAACGAGAGTAATCACGTCATCCGATTGTTATTCAGCGGACTGCTGTGCCGCATGAGTTCAGATAGCCATCTCTATTTTATAGTCCAAGAGCTGGGTTTACGGCCGTCGTAACACCTCGCTCGTAAACGCAGGCGCGACTAGGAATACATAAACGTTGACTAAGTTGGGATTTTATATCGATTATTAACTTTATCTTGAGGTCATCGGCTATTGTTTTGGCTATCGCGATTAGCTCTGTGATCTTCTGAGATATGATATGACTTAAGTGGTCAGTTATGCATCCAAAAATGTCAGTCTAATATTATTGCTGTACGTATCTACCGTGAGAAATATTTTAGAATAATGAAACATTTAGCAGACTTGAAAGTTAAGAAGTCTCTATCAAAAAGTTTATATATACCCGACTCCATCCCATTAGCTGTCCAGTCACTTGGACGCCCAATCGATAAGTCTAGCCGAGTGGGTCGATGCTCGAGCGCCGGCGACCCGCGCTACCGACGGTTATCGGCCATCGAGCCGCCACCTGATTCTGTCCGGCTTGTTGTGTTATGTTGGCTGCATTGCTACACTTACGGATTCGTGAAAAACTTGCTAATCGTCGATGCACTTAATGTACTGATGTTCCATTTTTTTTAATTAAAAGCGAAAATAGCGCACTTTTTGAATTCTGATTAAATCAAAATGGTCGATTATGAATTTAAAAATGTCTTATGTCTTACATAAACGGTCTAATTATTAAAACATGACAATGAAATTGGTAATAATTAGATCTAAGGTATTGAATGTTTACATATGACAATGCTGATCGCACGCCGACCCTCAACTTTCGTCGCCAATATTAATTATCGCCTACCTACCTAATCAATGCGCATGCGCGCGCGCCTGATGCGCCCGCTGTGGCAAGGAACTTTGCTAAATCGTAACATTTTTAAATCGGCCATTGGGGTGCTATGTTGACGGAACGTTTAAAATGCATTTATTCTTGAATATTAGAGCTATGGTAATCTGGATCTCTAATGTTGGTCGTAACAACATGTTATGTCATCCATGAATAATTTATTTAGTTTATCATTTTGTTACGCGACCTGTATAACTAGAATAAGAGAAGCCCTGCGCCGGCGTGGCCGGACACGTGAGGACGAGACGCGGTCGCATGCACGTTTAGGTCCTTTACCTGAAAGCAGGGGCTATATTCGAAGTCTTAAATAGGGATCTCCCTGTTCCCTACAGGATCGCTCACGCGTCAAGTTGAACTTTAAATCTAGCTGCTTAAAGTTCACGCGACGCGTGAGCGATCCTATAGGGAACCGGGAGATTATAAGACTTCAAATATAGCCCCAGAGACTATTTGAGCTGCTTGTCACAGCAGAGATATACATTCAACCTTACAATACGGATTGTTGGGTTACTGATGTCATTTTTATGAATACACTACCATTACTTTCTTATTACAACACGAAAATATATGTGAAATATTTTGTGGTCGTTTCCTAATAATTGCCACTGTATGAATTGTTAAATGCTCATGATTATTACCTACTTCAGTACCGTTAAATAAATCAAAAATGGTGATACGGTGAAACTCTAAAAAAAAACCTCATCGAAACGATAATACAGAGTGGGCACACACATCCTGTTGAATCAAACCATGCCGTGTAAACATCTCGACCCGAATAGGCAGACAAACACATGATAACAATATCTATAGATGTCGAAATGCATTGAGGAAAATTCTAGCTATTTCGGTATTTATCATCATTTACAAGACATGCGGGTAAATTTTGTTTGAGTACTTTGAGTACCTATTACATGGTTTCATTGATTGAAAAATGGGTTCACAATTATTTATTAGCTTACTACCTAGGAATTGTTAATCGTATTCATGTCTAACTTATGTTGGTTCGAGGAAAAATACGCACAAAGCACATACAATACGTAGTCATTTAGAAATATAGATACATACTTGAAATAAAATCTACTACTACTACAGCCTATTTGCGTCCCATTGCTGGGCACAGGCCTCCTCTCATCGTGAGAGGGTGGCTATAGTCCTCACGCAGGAAAATTAAATATTCACGGGAAAATCGTTTTGTTTATAAATTGGTTGTAAAGGTTTGAAGGAGCAGAATTAGTCACCTTTTGAACTCGTGATGTGTGAGCATGTAAACAACAGACGAAAATACTTAACTCGATTATGAAAAAATAAAATAACCCGACTGCATAGGTACCACCTACTTTTGATATACGTAGGTATGTCACTCTCACAATCAAGACAAATCTAACGATACCTCACGAACTAAAATCCATCAAGCTCTTAAGACTACAGAGCGTGCCAAAGAAATATACCTACAACAATCAAAAAACAAATACTATAATTGCAAGTAAAACCGTGGAACAAAAAATAGAAAAACCGCTTAATTTGCCTCGGGGATATTTACCTACTATGCGACGAAGGCGTAGACCCCCCCTCCCTCTGTAGGTACCCGAGGGTGGTTATTTATTGTTGCATGTCCAAGTGTTAGGTTATACTTATAACATCCGAGTGGGTATGTTATGTTCCCTAAGCAGAAGGTCCCGTTTCTGATTTGTGCTCTGACTATATCCAATATCAAGAACATTTACGTCGTGTACAGTATACATTTTTTTTATACCAATGGTATAGGCAAACGAGCGTACAGCCCACCTGATGGTAAGTGGTCGCTGCGGCCCATGGACACCGAAATCCTTTGATCCCCATTAAGAAACGATAAGATCTCGAATGCGTTGCCTACCCTGAGGCCTAAGATGGAATGCCTCTATACCAGAATTTTCACCGGCTGCCATTGCTACATTCGTCCTTTACGGACCCCTCGGAACAGAAAGTGGAACTTAGACTTAGATACAACGGGTATTTCTGATGAACTATAACCATACAAAGGGCCGTCACAATAGATCAGCAATGGTCGAGGTGACACATATATGGCCCTACAACACCCCCTAATAATAATAATAATAGACTTAGATAAACACTGGATCATGTTGCCAGTGGGCAGATAAATATAATCCACCCGTATCGCCGTTATCAGGACCTTGCGCTCTCCGTGACACAGTTCTTGCGATGTTTACGTTACGACGGATCGACGGTTCGGCTGTTTACCTTTGGCCTATTGTTATCTAAGTAAACCGAGGGTTCTGTTGCATAAAAAATAAAAGGTGCTCGACTATTTATACGTATAAACATCGGAAAACCCAAGAAAATAGGCAAGCAATAAGTAGAACGAAGTTAATACAATAATAACACCAAATTAAAATGGTTGAGACACGATTTTCTTATCGCGCGTTTTAAAGGACGATATTCCAACGCAATAATACTATAATAAACCCTATCTATCTGACGAGAGTGACGAGCGAGGGACTAAATGACCTGTACAATTGTACATGACTGCGCTACCTACTACTAGGTAGGTACGGGTTTACACAAACTTAGAAGGCACGTGGATTAAGCAATAATATGCTCTGCATCAACAGCTTAAGTGCTTCGTCGCACGCCTTCTAAGTTGTGTCGTGCTATACTCGGTTAGGAAAATGACATGACATTTAAACGTGTAACGACTTAAGTTCTAAAGTACAGGCAGGAGGAGGCGATAGACTAACGAGGCCCGTGTAATCAAATCAATAACGCCACGCGCTAACCGCGTGCAAGATCAAGCAAGACTGGCCGAGACGATTTTTTACACTACCGGTTTTTTTACATTAATTAAGAATTGACCCTTAATTTGATTCTGCAATCTTTTCAGTATGTAAATTACCTAATTGATTAATGCGAAGTTAGCGCCATATGAGAATGATAAGATGGCAAACATGCCCATAATTTTCTCAAAAAGTAAGTTCACAGCAACTAAAGTAATCTATCGATACTAATATTATAAATGCGAAAGTAACTTTGTCTGTCTGTTAAGTAACATCTGCTGGACCCATTTAGATGAAATTTGGTATGGAGGTAGTTGTAGTTGCAGAGGCCACTAAGCTTATATCATAAAGTCAATATTTTACTCGCTGCATCCTGTCTCTAAATACCGGTCACCGCGGCAGAATCAGGTGGCGTCATTAACCCAAATCAATTATTAAGCGATTAGGCAGGCCCTCGTTACGTTAGATAAGAACAATATTAAAATTGTATTTAAACGGTGGTCTGATGGCCGTCTTGTATCCGTCCAAGACACTTCCGTTTACTGATGTTGCCAGTGTAAAAAGTACCTAAATGTCTTTTCTTTAACCGAAGACGATATTCTAAACGGAAACGCTTAGACATGGAAGCGTATGTACCTTTGAGATCAATTTTTCCCGGTTATGTATGAGAGTTAAAAATATTTTAATGCTTATTAATTAATCTAAAACGACGCCATGGTCCCTAAGAACAGATTTCGCTATCTCTCATAGTTTCTGATTTTTCATACTGGATTGATTACCTTTTATAATAATTAATTATCTACTATACTATACACGTGCTTAATTCCACTAAGCAGGTATTATTAATTAAGCAAATAATTTGTTTTACAATTATGAACTTTCAACGTTCTATGAGAAATTCAAATTCTATTTTCTTACGGCGACGATTGGAATTGAAAAGTATTGCAACTATGGCAGTTCTTAATATAAACGCTCGCTACATTGAACTCGCTAACTGTTACTTCGGTGTTAATGTAAATCATTAAAGTACCTAAACATGAGCCATTATCGCACATAGACCAGTAGTTTCAGTGATCGATACTACAATAAAACATATTTAACGACGGCGTCGCAACGAGGGCTCGTTAAATTCACGAGAAGCGATTGTTTGGATTTATGGATCGTTACAAACAAGTGACAAGTCAATTACGCGGGAAGGCATTATGTCAGAATTATGCTTTAACATTTAACGCCACTTTTTATAATAGTTTTTATTTTACGATAAGTGAAAATGAAGCTTGACCAGAAATTAAGCAGACAAAAAAATCTTGAACAATCAAATAATCTTGAATGGGGGCGCTAGTTCTACTTTTCATATAGAAACACCAAATGCAAGTCTTGTCTGTGTCAATGTCAAATACGGGCTCAAGCAAACTTTGTGACGATATTTTACCCACAGATTCAGCTATCGATTCCAAGCATGTGTTTTACCTTTTTGAGTTGTAAAAATATTGTTATGAGATTCAGGTAGCTCGCTTACACATCCCATACTGCATACCTACTGGGCCTAAACTAAACAAGACCGACTTCTTTTTTAGTGCATTGTTGACAGCTCCAGATGAAATGAATATTTTATTTTATTACTAAGCTTCTGCCTGCGACTTCGTCGAAATTTGGCTATAGCGTTCCCGAGGGAATTTGCGTTTTTCCGGGAAAAAAAGGTAGCCATGTCCTTCCCCGGGACTCGACTCGTAACATACCTACAACTTCGCTTATACCGAATTCCACGCGGACAAAGTCGAAGACAGAAACTCCTAGGTAATATAATATTGTGGGCAACGTTGACAATGTTTTATCTGGAGTAGAATACACTGAAACAAATTTAGATTTTGGCAAACATTATCCTCAACGCTAAACATAATTTCACGATAGCTCTATGTACATTATCCGAAAATACATGCATGCATGTATCTGAGCACGTGGTAAAGATAACGTTGTGTTAGCTTACTTGGCGTCAGACACGCATAGTTGAGAAGAACTAGCTCGAAACTGGTTACAGCCGGATCATGGCTGTTACCTAGATGAACTACCAGACCAGTATTGTAGTTTAAAATTATTTAAAAATATATCAATTAACTAGACGAAAAGCTGTCAAGTCTTGTCATCATAGGCTTGGATTCAGTAAATTAGGGAAATATCCATACTAATATTATAAATGCGAAAGTAACTTTGATACCTCTTCACGCTTCAATCGCTGGACTGATTTGATTTGTTCGGTATGGAGACAAGCTATAGTGAGTGAGTACTCCATATGCGTTACCATCCCCTTCTTTCATGTGCATTTCTTTAGTACAGACAGAGACGCAGCAGAAACTGGACACCAACAATTAGCCTAGAATTTCTCAGCTCACTGGCAGCAACTAGTAATCCAATGACGGAGCTAATTCATTAGCTTGTACTCTCTAGGAATTTCTCGGCAACGTACGATGTACGCGATTCTCAGCTTTGACACCAGAATGCAGTGTCTGTATTAGGAGGTAAGGTGTTGCAACCAACCAGTCAAGCCGGAAAGTAAGGATCGGGTGAAAGGCGAGCTTCCGTTGATGAGAAAACCGAGTGATATCTTGGAACATGGTTGCCCGTGCATGGACTGTATCAGATTACAGATAACAAACGGCATGGCAGTTGACGGGTGCACCCACAACTAAAATTTACGGGCGTTACGCAAATCAAAATTATTGCAGAGTGATAAATCCATATCCATACTAATCTGACTGTCTTTTGACCTCTTCCTAGAGGATTAAACCGCTGGACCGATTTAGATGAAATTTGGTATGGAGGAGAGTTGGAGTCCCTGGAAAGGACATAGGCCACGTCTTATCTCGGAAAAACTCATAGTTCTCAAGGGAACGAGAGAACCGAATTCCACGCGGTCTCAATTCGAAGTACGTACGCTATGCTGTATTAACTACCATGCCATGTAGGTTTAGGTTCGTTCTTTTGAAGGAAGGTCCTTTTAAAAGAAAAAGGATGAACATAGCAGCAAAATATCGTCCCCCAAAATTGAGCGAAAATATGCCTCCTAATACCAAGTTATTGTAAATGAAACATGTACCTATACGCGGTTGAATATTCTCACGATATTCACCGAACATTGAACAACAGCATTGTTTCGCGAAGTAAGTATTTATGTTATTGTGCATGGCAACACTGTAATGTTCCAGGGAACCTTCAAAAGTGTTTCTCATCAATCCTTCTCTCATGGAGATCCCATTTCGGGTTTAATCACCAGATATTTTACGTGTCTTGTTTACCGTTATGAAACACTTTGAAATTTTAGTGGAAATATATGAAATTTTATAATGAGATTTATGACAACACGATGAGATATATCTAAGATTTAATTATTTTATAACTTGATGGCTGACGATTTTAATAATCTGTTTATCTACACTCATATCATAAACCCTCTATAATGCGTTCAAAAACCGCAAATTATGACCAGCATTAAGATAAACTGTTTAGTTAAAACAGATTTCTTATCTGTGAAAATGTTCTAATAGCTGTCCTAGACCATCGAATTCGATTGTTTAATAGCATTCAAATTTCGAACTGCAATACCCGCCTAAATTCTTCAGTCAGACAGTGCAAATGTTTGTTCCAAATTCAAAGGTCGACTCTATTTACTCTATGCTTTCTGAAAATCGAATGTGAGACACTGACGTATGTATTCGAATTGCCGCTATTGTGGGTGGACGGATTTTGAAGGATCTTAGAGGAGTTATAAAATGAGTTTAGATAAAGTTGTGTCTGTAACTGTACGTAACGTACATAATTAGGCCTTAAACACTCGTGCGATATTATTATTAAACCCCACTCGTGTTTTAAGGACCTCTATTATGTAGCAGTTACATAAACTACTTTCCGATAACGTACGATATTTGTTTGCGTCCAATCGGAGGCAGTTTTAAGACATGAAAATGAATTGTTACAACACTCCCAAATGACGAATATTATATGGCGGGGTGTTTTGGCAATGTTTTTCATAGATATCACGGATTCCCATAAGTACAAAGACATTTTTACTTATCACGGGAATAAAACAAAAAAGAATCAGCCAAATCGTTCCAGTCCAGCAGTTCTCGAGTCTTAGCCACATACAAAATTGTACGGTAATATTTTTTATGCATAAGAAGAAGATATAGATAGATAGATTTACCAGTAACTTTATATTTATTTGCTTCAAATTTTACACAGTTTAAATACAAAAGATTCGCCAAAGTGCAGGGCAGTTTTATTTTCATTAAGTTTAAGATTTTACTTTAATTAAGTTAGGATTAAAGCATAGAATTTAATGAAAGATAATCTGCTGGATATAATGAGGTTATTGGTGAAATTCTCCATGGATGGAGACGATAAGTACTTACAATAGAATAAGCAACTTTATATCCCGAAACTCGCTAGGGTATTTTATTCGAGCGAGCATAAATTGAGTTTTTCCGTCCGTATCGTATGGAGCTGTTGCTAAGCCATGACGCCTCGATGGCGCCGGAGCCTAGGTTTCACTGCATTTTAATAACCGATTTACATAGAAAGGGCATCGACAGCAGTGAATAACTTTGGTGTCAAACAAAATGTTTTATTTATCGAACACAATAAATACAACTTGTATTTACTTGCTTCCCCAGAAATTATACAAGTTGTGTTTTATGCCTAAGGAGACATCATTGGTTCAACATACCTATGTAAATACACACCTACTCCCGTGGGTTTCTTTAGAGGCGAATAATGGACAAACCGGAGAATGGGCAGCAGGGACCTCCGCGAACTATTCACATCTAGAACTGCGGTCACCGACTCGCCTAAGCTGCCAAGAGTGGCGGCTACGGCAATCCCCCCAAGGTCCTTGGGGGAGGCCTGTGTCGTCTGTGACGTCTTTCAGCTGACGTGATGATGATGATTAATATGTAGTACAATTAATTACGATATTATAATAGATGATTTATTCACATAGGTGTCCTTAGTGCAAGTCAGGTCGTTTCAGTGGCTCGAATCAAACGGCGTCGGAAGACGTAGGTAGGTGTGTTCGTGGCCTTACAGGGCAAACAGCGTTGTTACTGGGCGCTATGTTTGATTTGCCCCCTACCGCCCACCCCATTTGTTGCCGAGAGCCGGAGCCGGCACGGCAATACATTTCAATGTCGAACTTTATTTAAAGATCAAGTAAAACTGAGATGAAATAACCTATGAATTTTTCTTTAAACAAAACTTGCAGAAGGGTTTTATGATACCTATACTTACATTTAAATAGCTACAGTATTTTGATATGCATTTTTTATTTAAACAAATTACAGTTACTCAGTGTTGATTGGATTACTTAGTTAGAATTGGATTAGTTAGAGTAAACACTTTTTAACTTAGCTTTGTTACATGGTTATAACGCTTATAAATATTAAAAAGGACGATTATACGACCAAAAATACACCAATAATGACGTTGCGTAGTCACCTAAATACATGAATCACGAATAATATAAACAAAACACATTTGAATTTCGAATTTTCTAACGAAGAAATTCAAATGGGCTGCGTCTGTGGCTGCGTCGAGTACATAGTGCGGGGACGACGTCCGAGAAAAGCGATTGGATGCAAGCTCGTTTATTTAATCGATTCAATCGCGACAGGCGAGTGCATTGAACCGTGTGACGTGCGTGTCTGCGTCACCAGAAATCTCAACAGTAATTAATGTTGTTTTTTTTTACGCAGATCCACTCCGGGAGCTTATCCCGAGTTTGTCGCGACGCTTCTCGTGCTCACGGGAACTCATGCATTACTTAATGGTCGATCGAAACAGTCATCGTGTGAATAAAATAAAAAAAGTTAATTAAAAAAATCAAAAAACCCGACTGCGTAAAAACTAAAAAGAAAAAAACAAGACTACTTAGTTCAGTAGTAGCTAGGATCATGTTAAGTAATTGATTGCTATTGAGGAATCTAAAGATGCCTACTATCGGGACCCATTATTTGTAACATTTTAACCTAGATTTTAAATGGGTCCCGACTGTAGGCATCTTTAGATTCCTCAATAGCAATCAATTACTTAACATGATCCTAGCTACTACTGAACTAAGTAGTCTTGTTTTTTTCTTTTTAGTTTTTACGCAGTCGGGTTTTTTGATTTTTTTAATTAACTTTTTTATTTTATTATTTTTAGTTAGGGATTAAAAGACCGTAAATTCCGCAATCTTGTCATTTCATGGAGAGAGTTGCTATCGTGGGGATTATTAAGTAGCTTGCGATGATCTAAATTACTGATTATTAATCCCTCTAGAGACCTAACCCGGCTCAAAACGCTACATAAGCCTGAACCTATTAAAATTCTTCAAGTCAACCGATAGATGGCGCTACTGGTACTACATAAGAGTATTAGGTAGCTATTTTATTTATTTACGAGCGCTGAGTACTGACTAGTGTACCTAATTGGTACCTATAATCAATTAGGTTATATTTCACTGTATCACACACACTATTGACACTTTAAATGTAATAACGAAACTAAAAGTCTTCAAGTCAACGGATAGATGACGCTACTGGTACACTACATTGCACATGCGTACGTACTTGATTGAAGTTTGAGATTTATGAAAAACATTATTATTAAGTATTTTATAGTCGTCGTGACCTGCTTGAAGACTCGTTGGTCTAGATTATTTCCTGTGTTGCTAATTCGAACGGATGTACTACTGGGTGGATAGGTAGGTACCTACCTAATTTACGTGGTTAGTAAAGGAACTTTGAATCGTTATAAATCATAAACGGTTCTTTTGTCTGAAAAATGGTCAAAGAAACCTAATAATGATTTTTAAATACCTATTCAACGATACCTCACATGCCATAGTTGGTTGACTTTTATTTTTTTATTTTGTACAATATGGCGTCTGGTAGCCGCCATTTTGAATTTTGATAAATTTCATATCTTCAGTGACACTCGCGCAATTCAGACGAATCGATTGACGTATGATTCATTAAAATCGACCCACGCGTTTGATCTCTAGTGTGCCACAAAGGAACAAACATACATACATACATACATACATAGACAGGTAAACACAAAACCTTCCTTTGCGTTGCGCAGTCGGGTAAAAAGAATCAACAATTGAACAAAAATTTTTCGGGTGAAAATAGTAGTGCTAGTGGCACACCCCGAAATTCAAATGGTGTTAAAAGCATGAAAATCGGTACGATTGATCTTTAGTTTATAATTTATATAAATCAATCTAACCCGTAGCACCTAAATTTCAAAAATAAAAGTAAGTTAAGTCGTAATCTTTTTTTTGTATGGGAAAAAAACATTTTTGTTCTGAAACCAGTGTGCAGTAACAAACGAAAGGGCTTTTTGAGCCGGTTATGACATCATTAGATTTTAGTTACGTGTTTTAAATTAGAATAAAAATCATTTTCAAAATATACCAAGTTTGGGGTCCTCCAGACAAGATACCGCTGTTTTTTTTTGTAAGATACCAAACGAAATTTGGTATCTACGGTGGTACGGAAACCACCGTAGATACCAAATTTCGTCCCAATCGTTAGGGCCGTTTCTGAGAACGCTTGGATAAATAAATAAACAGAGAAATATACAAGTTTAGCGCGTTTAAAGTACAAGATTTTCATTTTAAGTTAAATGATTAATGTAAGTAACGTCTATCAGAACCTCATGCCTAACTCATAAATCTGCCTTTGAATACTAAATGCTATTAATGGGTGCCATCTATTTGGCATAATTCTTTTTGTCCGAAACTGTTTACGCATAACAGGTTTCGCATAATTTATTTACGCCGAATCTTGACTTTGCCGAATTTTTATTAAGCATAATTCTTAATTGGCCGAATGGGTGTTTACCCGAATATTGTGTTGGCATAATGTTGACTTGGCCGAATTTTATGATGCATAATATTGTTTGGCATACTAGTAATTTAGCAGAATTTTGATAGGACGAAATATTGTCCGAATTTATGTCCGAAACAACATTTAATGTAGGGAGCGCCAAAGTTCATATAAAATTGCTAGTCCGAAAATTGGAATTCCGAAAATGTATGTCATAAACGATTTTAACTAAGTATAAAATTTTGTATGATATAATTTGTTCAACATACTTATCTTTATTAGACAATCACAATTCGTTCGGCAATTCACGGTGTGCGGTAACACCAAAGTTTGGAGCAAAGTCGACTCGCATAGGTTAGGTTAGGTTATTTTTTATATAAGTAACGAAAATATCATTTAGTAAAAATCCCCCCTCTCCCTATTTAGATAATCATCGATGTTATACAGGACACTCATTTAATTCAATCGGCGAAAATAAAGGTATGCGAAAGTAGTTTTCGGCGTAACAAATTTCGGCGAAAGTAATGTTCTGCCTAAATAATATTCGGAATTCGAAAATTATGCGTGAATACTATTCGGCGTAAATAGATTATGCATAATAGAATTCGACGAAAAATCGTTATGCGAGATTATTTTCGGCGTAAACACTATTATGCCTATACTGATTATGCAAAATCGAATTCTGCCAAAAAAATTATGCGTAAACAAGGGGAACCGCTATTAATATACATAATGCTATTAAAATACATATTTAAAAAACCAAAATCGATCTAAATTCAAATATTGTCAAGTTCTGGTCCTGGTCTGGTACATGTGGTAATTTAGTATCCTCATAAAAAACGGCATTTAAGAAACAACTAAATACACTCGAAAAATAAATAATGTTAAAATGGAGGGTAAATGTATCTTTAATTTGTAAATGGAATTTCTAAAAAGCCAAAAATCTTGTGTTATTATTTGAACGCGCTAAACTTGTACATTTATACAAAGAATGTCAAAAATTACTAACGATTTGGATAAAATTTGCAAAATAGAGGTTAACGGATGCGAAAAAACGATCTAGCTAGGTCTGGGAAAACTCATATTCAGGTATTTTTATATTCATCCGAGCTTTGCTCGGTCGCCCATCAGGTACGTAAGTATACTTCAAAATACAAAATCTAGATACAAGGGGTGATCCAAAAGTAATGATAACTGAATATGTAAATGAGGATGTATGTAAATGCGAAAATTCAGAGCAGTGCGCTTCGTGCTTTCATGACGTAAAACTTGTAAAGTGTACAAACAACTATCACCGAGTTTAATTAAATTTGACTCGTTATAAAGAGCAATCTTACTACTTACAGAATAAGATTCAATGTCATCTGTGAAACGTTTGCACCACACAAAACTGGTTTGTGAGTATAATTAGGTTTTTTCGTTCCAAAAATAACAGAATCTGATACACGGACATTTGCCTTCGCACAATCTCGATGCGTGTCTTGTGATTATGAATTTTGAGACCTAGTAAATGGTGATAAGGACGTAGATTTGATTGATAGTTTTATTATTATCATGCATTTGGTTTTTTGATTATTACTATAAATAGGATCGAGGTTTTTAAATAACAGTGTGTGTGTATATTTTTGTTCGAGATTATGGTTTACAGATCCTGTGCGTCAATCGGTGGGTTCAAGGCCGATCGAGTAAAGATGGGCATAGCCGACAGTAGATCGGCATTAAGAAGATTAGTAGGTATCGAATCAAAATATCAGTAATATACCTACATATTGATATTTAGAGGACTGCAGACAGACAAGTCCAGGAGTAAATGGTAAATCGGAATTGTTTCGGTCCGTCTGTCAACGTAATAAGTTCCATGACCGGTATTTTATTAAACATGGTCGATGCAATGCAACCATAGGTAGTGGAAGTAGATATATTAAAATATTTTCAAGAGAATAATATCGACCGTTATCGGTATTAATATAACAAATAATAATCAACGTCACACACAGTCCCTTCCTCGTGATGAGAGGAGGCCTGTGCCCAGCAGTGGGACGTAAATAGGCTGTAGTAGTAGTAGTCACCCACAGACTAGAAATGAACACAGTTAAGATTTTGGCACTGAACTTAGCGATCAGTACATTGTCTCAAACTTTCGCGATATACACTCATATTAAACACACTATTAATGGGACTTAATCGCGTAAAAAACTATTTACATTGTTAGTGTTGTGTGCCGGCCTGTTGACATTCCGAGTGACATTAATAAAAATCAAGTGCGGGTAGTTCGAACCACCCGCGCGACAAGAAAAATATGCTGATACCGTCACTTCAGTCTTCTCGTGACCACGGCCGCTGCATCGCCGCCGAAAAGTCGAGGTAAAATATAAATAGTATTTTAAGCGATTAAGTCCCGTTAATAGTGTGTTTAATATTAGCGATCAGCATTCTGCAACCAACTTCATGAATTTATTCCAAAACTGGCGTGATATGATAAGATACAATTCTACGTGTGTGTTACTGATGCGGCCATGAAATGTTGCTACATCATAGAATCAGCACGATTAAATTGTTAGAAGATTACCTACGGCACGTGGAGATAATCTGAAATGATCTAGCATCGCACCGTCACACATTCTCAATTTCTAGAGTTGGTTCGTGTTAGAATTAGCGGAACAGGCATATCTGTAGAATGTTTTTTTTTTTTATAAATTAGACACACTCGAGAAAACAAAGGTAACTAATCCATACTAAGTAATAATAGAATTATGTGAAAGAGAAAGAGTGTTTATTTTGACCTTCCTTCACGTCAAAACGGCCGGACCGAGTTTGATGATATTTGGTATGAAGATTCTTTGAGACCCTGGAAATAACAAAGAATACTTTTTATCCCGAAATTTCCACGAGAACGGGGTTTTCTACATACTCTTCTGCAACTACATAAATATATCTATACCATCCACGAATATACATATAGGTATGTATACCATACTATCATCCGGAACGCGATACGTACCGTACGCAAAACCTAAGTCACGCTGGACGAAGTTGCAGGCCACAGCTAGTAAAAAACATGTAGGTACAGATAAGACTCAGTGTAAAATTTAGTTTTAAACAAAAACTTGTCACAAATCTACTTCAAAGCCAGTCTGGTTCTGGAACCGGCTGACTACCTCAATACAATACATGACTAACTTAATTACTAATACTTTATAAAATTATGCATTGGAACTTATCTACTAATAATAACTGAACTAATAATAATTAACAATTAACTTTTTAATTTCTCATGTTACTTTTAACAGATATATCTAACTCTTCTTATCCCCACTACTGCTAATTTGTCCGATACTTCTTGTAACTTTTATCGCATGAAACCGCATCACTATCTGCTCTAAATAGTCATTTACGCGTCTCGTTAGGAGGTCCTGGCAGAATAACAGCGTTGTAGTCCTTCGATTGCAACATATGCTGAGTCAGAGCCTATTCATGCGCACACATTGCGGGCCCCTTGCACACCCGTGTGTTGATATTACTTGCCCTTTTAGTCACTTAAGATCTTTATGTGTGTTTTTTATTGAATAAATATTTTCTTCTTCTTCTTCTTCTTCTTCTTAAAATTTAACGAACGCCGTTCCGTTTTTTTGAACACGAAAGTACCAAATTCAAATTCAATCATTTATTCAGCAAATTGGCCACATGCCACATATGGGCACTTTTACACGTCAGAAAAAGAATTTACCAGCGCTTCCTAGACCCATTGCTTGAGAAGAAGCGCCGTAACAAACTCAAGCAGAAGGCCTTTTTTCAAAATTTGCACATAGTAGTTACAAAATTTACATTACATGGATAAATTATACATATAGGTACGTATTATAATTACATTGAAGGGATGTATATCGTTTGAGAATCCATAGCGGTGACACATTGTGATTATAAAAAGTAATTAAATCTTTTTCAACTCATTGACTTCCAAGTTCCAATGAAATGAAACGAGCAGCCCTTCGCTCGCCGTTATGACGCACGAACCCTAGTTTACCTTCGATCTGAGGAAAACCCAATCTAATTGTTTCATTTTTTGTAATCGGCGACGATAAAACAATGTTATCTTAGACAATGCAGGACCCTTACGTTTCGTTTCACAAAGTTTGCTTTATCTTTACCTTTTAAAATACGAGTTTGACGCCGAAATTTGCGTTGACTTCACAAAATCTAAAAAGTGATTAGCGCACCCTACGCTCTAGATACGTAATAGTACATTACAGACCTAGGGCAGTGAATTCGTTAATGTCCCAGATCGCAGGTGTTTGTGACCCAAACCGAAGGTGAGGGCCATAAATATGCGATCTGGGGCTTTACGAATTACCGCCCGTGGTTTGTCAAAAGTTTTACGTCTTGCCTTGGCCAGAAAGTGAGATTTTCTCTCAGCGTAGCGGGCAGAAAATCACACTTTACGGCCATGGGGGACGTAAATATTTAAATTAATAATGCCTAACGATTCAAAATAATCAATTAAGTTTGATAGAAGTTAAAATGACAGGATTATCAAATGGTAATAGTGTCAAAATACCCAAAAGGCCTGAGTGTACCGCAATTGAATTGACGGAGAAACATATAACTGGCGTTGTATTGTATAATGAAATCCTTGAATAGCAATTCTTCCCAGCCAGACTGAACTGAATCACATCGATATGCGCTATTCATGGAAATGAATAGAAAAGTGTGCATTGAAGCCGGGCACTTTTTTAACGGCAACGTTTACAGCGACTCCTATTGGATATTGAAAAAGGTCTTTTACTAAACATATATTAAGACTAGGGTTTGCAATATTCGCCCAATTTTAGTATTCGAATAATACGAATACTTCAAATTCTAATATTCGAATATTCGAATATTTCGAATAATACGAATATTTTTCAAAATGAACATGAACGTTGACATAGGAACCCCCAGCCAGACAATTCCAGTTTAGAATTCTGGTCTGATACGGCAAGCGTATTATCATCCGTAGTAACAGAACTGGTAGCATATCTGGAGCATGAGTTAATTCCCGGGTTCAGTCTTTGTCACAAGCCAGTACAAAATGTAAACTGGTCTTGCTTGAGATCTGCATGATCATTACTACGGATCAAGCAAGACCAAGGGGCACAATTAGTTCTTTAGGAGTGACACGCTCCGGGATTAGGAGAGGACGGCCGACTAGCCGCAACCGGTCGACCACAATCAGCCGGCTATGCAGTGCAGCTCTGAGCCAATATTGGAAAATAAGCAACCGGTGTACTGTTGTTGGGATGAGCGTTGGTGCTACTGATGAGTCTTGCTTGATGTTGGACATGACGATGGTGAGTAATAGTCAGCCTCAGTCCATGGTGACTTTCGAAGTTTCGACAGTTGTTTTGTGGTGTTTCAACGGCAATTTTAAATCCTTGGACGGCTCGGGTATTCCACCAGCAGCAGAATAATGACGATTGCTTTTCGATTGTCTTGTGCAATTCCCGCAGTCCATCGAAGTTCTTGAACGTTGCGCGTATCCGCGTATGTCGCTCTACATGGAATTGATGACTTGGTGACGGTACGGAGTGAGGCTGGCTTCAAGTTATCATGTGATGTTCTCGCAGTTCATCGAAGTCATGGAACGTTGTGCGTATGTCGCTCTACACGGAGATGGTGACGTTACAACAGAGTGAGGCTAGCTTCAAGTTATACTTATTGTGCAGTTCTCGCAGTCCATCGAAGCCCTTGAACGTTGCGCGTATGTCCTTTTACACGGAGATGGTCACAGTACGGATTGAGGTTGGCTTCAAGATATCTTGTGCAGTTCCCGCAGTCCATTGAAGTCCTTGAAGGTTGTGCGTATGTCGCTCCCTCAACACGGATTACAGAATTGGCTCATAAAGTTAACTGAGTGAGCGATGTCAGGTCTCGATGCTCTCGAGCAGACAACAATATACATCAATGATCCTATAAGCTCTCTGTTTTTGGGATCGTTACGTTGCTCACTGGTTTGCAGTTCTCCAACTTAAATCTCCAGAGCACTTTTATGATATACTACTCCTAATCGATTTTAATGGGCGGTCCCTTTCTTGTTTTATTCTCATACCACGGAAGACCTCCACCTTTACCAAATCCTTCATCTCGAACTTAGACTCAAGTTCGTCCATAACCTTTATCGTTTCCTTTTCATTTGTTATATAAAATGAGAATATCATCAACATCTTCTTCTTCTTCTATTTAAGAGCCGTGCTCTTGTCGGTGGAGTAACCGCCATGTCTCTCGATCCTGTGCCCGTCTTTTTAGGTCGTAATAAGACGGGACATTTGCTCTTTCCTTCAGCTGGTCAAAGTAGGTTAAGCGTGGTCTACCTCTTCCCCTTCCTTCCATTTTACCTTCCATTATAACATTCAAAAACCTATCGTGTCTAATCAGATGTCCAACCATTTTCCCTCTTCTCGTTTGTATTATCTTTAATAAGCATCTTTTCTCTCCTACTAAATTCAATTCAATCATCAACATAAACAGCTAATATAATCATTTGTTTATCACGTTTTCTCATGTTTACCTACCTACACAGGATTAATTTAAGCAACGTTTAAAGGTAGTCTTTGATTCCAAGAAAAGAAAGTGGGGCTTGCTTAAGGCCGTAAAGAGATTTCTTTATTAATTATTCTCTTTACATTTTATGAGTAATTACAATTAAATAACATATGTAATTAAAAAATATATATTAGTAATTTCATAAAATCAAACATTAATAAAAAAGGTAGTTTAGTTCGCTTTATAAAGTTTGATTTTGGCAAGGGAAAAATAATAAAATGCTATTTGTCTTCGATTAACACTTCTTTTTTAGATATTTAAATGTATGTCCACGTAACTTAATGTGGGGCATAATTTATTCTGGCATTTTATTGTACTTTTTTGCAAAGGTAAATTATAACAGTCAACTTTTTGCACTATTCGAAATATTCGTTTTATTCGAATAATGAATGCTGTCGAATTCGAATAATATTTGTGGCGAATAATTCGAATATTCGAATATTCGAATTGCAAACCCTAATTAAGACCGATGTAAACCATAAAGTGTACGTTGACCCACGAAAAAATGACTCAGTTATTTTTTCCATTTTCACGAAAACCTGCTCCCTTTCGTTGGTTTTAATCAGATGCTATTAAACCAGCTATGTTTGTATGTAGTAAATGGCTCTAACAATTTGGATGAAATTTGGAACGTTGGGGTTTACGAGGATTGAAAACATTGATCTAGATAGGTCATGATTATGTTAAAAAACATTTTTTTAGTTATTTTCAGGGTTTTCACCCGCCCGAGCTAAGGCTTGGTCGCCAGGTAGGTTCAGATAAGGAATGGCGTTTCCTCGTGAAATTGAAATTACAATTACATATTAATTTATGAAAATCATTTGTTTTTGTTATTGATGTTTATAAGAATCCCTGTGCATTTTCACGAGCCAATAAGCAAGCTGGAATCGTATACGTATATGTTAATCTTCTCCACATGTGGCAATCCCTTGGGGGGTATTGTAACGTTACAGTAATTACCACATCTCCCAGTCCCAGTATCATAGACAGACACATTTATCACTGACAAAATGATGTACCCAGTTTAATAATAATATAGCCAAGTAATTATTACATTTTAAAATTAAGCTTGGGCGTCATAATCATAACTGTCTGGGAAAACCAAGGTTCGCAGAGTCGGTGCAAAGTCCAGCGTGGTCGAGTCCAAGCTATGACGTCTTAATCTATTTTTGATTTTTGATTTTGATTTTTTTTTTGATTTTCTACTTTAATACCATACCATATACCATATACCATAATAATAATAGGAAAAATAATAATAGGAAAACTTACAGCCATGTTATATGTATATTTGGATGTATAAATATAATACTAAATAGGGCCGTGATATTATATCTTGAACAGGGTCAGCGTCTGTTCTTAAATATAAGACGACTCTAGTATGATCTTGGTAGTTGAAATGGGACCTACGAGAAAGAAGCAGTAGAAAATATATGTAAGTACGTCAGCATTTTCCGTACTTATCAACTCTGCGGTGAGCTTGTTCGTTCCTTGAGTTCTAATTAATTTGATATTGATGATATTTGAACTTGTACTAGTGATACGAGTAAGCACTTTACAGGATTCCATCACAATTACCATATCACTCAGTATTTCCGCCTGAAATGATGTTACAAATCGTAATATGAACATAATTTCCATACTATTTTAAAATTTCAGTGCCGTGTTAGTAGTCTGAAAATGTTTGATAGACGATGATTCGTGACCATCCTTAATCACCGTATAGGTACACAATGATTCACAGCGATTTGTTCACTCAACTAATTGATCCATTTAACTACCTTTATAGCTGTTTGTAAACATCGCTGTGGGTGAAGACGCCATCCAGTTTCCTTCAAAAGAGCGATTGGAATTTGATGTTATATGTTAGGACATGAATTATTTGTTCTCATTATAAGTGTTCTAATAATACTGTTTAATTATTTTTCAAGTGACAATTGTAATGTCTTTATAAGTTACGATTCTTCTTAGAGAAGTTACATAAATGATCAACTGAGACAATCTAATGCGAAAGTAACTCGGCCTGTTTGTCTGTTATACCCTCACGGCTTAACCACTTTTGTTGAAAAGTTCGATTATAGTTAGGACTACGTGGAATACCTATATGTATTTTTGATCGAGAGGGTGCTTTACTCCAAATTGTCGTTTTTAAAATACCAACTTTGCATTGAGTAATAACTTTATCTGCACTACTTAATGGGCTTATGGGCTATCATCTTTAGTGCACTATCAAGTCATTATCACAACGGATGAACTGATATTCTTCGTAACCCTGCTGTAGGTAGATCTTTACAGTTATTCCCAGCGTTAACATTAGCAGAACAGCACAGAGAAGAGCTAAGCAGAACTGGAGTGGAATCTGTACCGTAACAACTTGGGTAGCACTTACACTGTTTAATATATTCACTCATTCAAGAACCACGGTCCATAGGCTCCAGGATTCCAGAACATTCGCCGAGTGTCCACGGTTCGCACTGCTCTGTCCAGCGTCGCGCACTGACTGAGCGAAACCCGGCTCGAGTAAACAGACATTATATAAATTTAATTGGAAATAATTACGCTAAAACCGCAGTTGTGTGACGTCGGCTTCCTCGAACGGGCACGGCCGCCATTCATCTCAATTACGACTAAGTAACAGGTAATGCTATTGGCCAACACGACTCGATACTTGCACTAAAGCCCCTTAATTTACTCACCGTCCAATAGGGACACAGTCAGTAAGATACAATACATATGGCAGAAACATTATAAAGTACTTAAAATACTTAATACCTAATAATCATGTTGTAGAATCAAATCATTCATAGAAATAATAGAGAATCTAAAATATTTCTTTCGAATTCGACAATGACGATCTATCCTTTGCTCATTACTAATCCCGTCCCGTAGCTTTGAATTTTCTATTAATTGTTTGTTTACCTTATCTGCAGTAATAATCAGCCAGGAAGTAGCGCTTGAGGAAAATTGCTGTTTGTCCTCTAACTAGTCACACAGAGCGACATGAGAGCAAAATAAGTAGGGCATTGATTTCAACGTTTGACGTCACCAGAACGGGTAATACCTGAACCATGCTTCGTTTTATTTATTTTAATCAAGCAGCAACACCTTTAGACATCGACTTCTTGCGTGCGTCTTTAGCTGACATATTATTACATATAAACAAACAACTCATCTTTTAATTGCGTTAGTACTTAGAGCAAGAAGAGTTATTGACTCAAGACGAGAAATTAATGCAAACGTGCTATCAGTTTTCACCAAATAAATACTAAACAGATTCGATAAAGGAGCTTAACAAAGGGCATCAAGAAAGATCGTGTCAGGCTGACAATAGAGCATCAAGCCACCGTTTGTACATATTACAGCCATTAAACTTTATTGTGGTAGTGCTTCACAATCAAGTCGGTTCATATTGAACAAGCTAAAAACCCGACCTAATTGAAGATACCCATGCAGATACTACGCTTAGTTGCAAGATGAGGACGCTTCATTTTGTTCGGTTCTCTACTCAAGTATTCTAAAAGCAATACGGCCCTCCATGGTCAATAAAGCCATTAAGTGATTAAGGACGAGTACTTAATAACACGGCGGAGAAAAATCAAAAGCCAACTTTGTAAAGAATTGTTTCAGTCAGATGCAGATGCAATGAAGACGTATTAATGAGGTATGGTCATCCCAAGGGCAACAAATCGTAATATTTTGCATAGTAAACCGATAGGGCACTTTCTTTAGCGACTCGACTACTAAAAGTGTACTTTTAGGAGAAACACGCATAATACAATAATAAGCGCTGGTAAATTCTTTTTTGACGTGTAAAAGTGCCGTGGAAAACGAGTTGATTTAATTTATATCTTCCTTACAATGCATGACTGAACGATATCCTTTGCATCGGGGCTCGTATATGGCCAATTTGCTGAATAAATGATGGAATTTTGAATTGATTTTTTTGATTTATACTTATTTAACGCAACCAATACTTATACTTATTTAGTGTTAGGTTAGGGAACAGTGATTGAGAATTCACACCAGAAATTTGCTGTCTTAGTGGAAGCAATTCGGATTTAAGTCCTCTGTATTCAGCAGTTAGCATCACGCTTGTTGAAAAGTCTCCGGAATGTCAATTCCAATTAATATGTAATTAATATTTATTAAGGGCACGGGGCCAACTATTAGTATCTAATTAGTAACAACTTGATTTATAACAGGTTCACAAAGATGCAACGCAGTGACCATTTGAGTAGCAATTCATGTAACTGCTAGTCTTAGTATACGTTTCGTTTCAATGATACCACGTAATAAGTAATACTATAATATTTACATTAAAACATTGCTGAGGAAATTCAAGTTAGCACTAGCACCTTAGGTAGAGGTTAACGTCTACATTGAAAATAACCTCTGTGGAACATACTAGACTAGTATATTTAGAATCACTGATACATACGATGTAAGTACCTAGGTATTACGTAAAACGCAATCACGTAGTCCCATCTGCATACCATCGACAACACGCAAGTCAATGTATGCAATCCTTGACTGTATGATGTACGTAATAAGGTATTATTTCTGATATCAAACAGTAGCAGAAGTGGGAAATGTAATGACTCGCAGTCACAGATGCATCTGGTAAACAATGCGCGTAGTTTTATCGCATCCGAGCGACTTGCACGCGCAAATGTTCTCGACCCTGAAAATAATCTTTTTCACATGGTAATGAACTTTTGGGAATGAAACATTCCAATCTATATTGATATAAATACCTTAACTCATTTAATGATCAACACAAATAAATGCACCGTTTAAATAGTACGAGGCAGCCTTAGAAGGTTAGAAATCATTGAGCTGGCAGTTGTCGTTTGACATTCAGCACTTAGCACGACCCCTTGCTTGGTGGGGTATAGAATTAGCAAATTAACGATTTTCCCCCCGAAAAAAGCACGTATTTAAATCTATGTTGCAATAATGGACTTAAAAAAGTCCTCAATTAGTCGCAATATGCGTAGTTTCTGAGAATTGTGAACAAGGTCCCTTACTTATAGTAGGGGGAGGGGGGAGGGAGGGGTTGCTGAATGACAAAGAACCGTGCGCGTGCGCGGCAACATAGCTTTTTACAAATTTGAGTCTCAGGCCCGCGATTTTTTGCAAACGAACATCACCTGAGCGCCTGATCATAAAGAACAAACTGGATTAGTATTCAAGTAAACTTCCAAATGGCCCAATATTTACATTTACATAAGTAGGTACATAAAATTAAAAACACCCGAGATAATTACGTATCTAATTAGGCGCTAGACAAACACGCGTTATCTTCGCCTGGATGACGGGTCGTTGCCCCTGCATCGACAAAACACACGATAAATGCGCCGAATCAGACGGAATTAAGGTTATATCTCGATAAATCTCTTTAATTGCAAAAAATGCAGGCCACTTGATCTAGCCGACAAATCCGGGTTCAAGCTTTGCACGCGGAAAAGAAAGTCTAGCGTCCGTCAGTGGCTCGTATCATCGTATGCCGTTGCATACGTCCAATCGTCTGTACATATAGAATGGACTTTGACCGCGATCTTCGTCTCAACGCCAGATTTGTGAGCTATTAAAATTTTATAGAGATGAATAACAATAGGCAGCTTTAGTGTTTGACATAGCTTTATATGTATTTATAAACGACTAGCCAATGTCCGCGACTTCGTCCGCGTGGTTATGTATGACTTTATATAGTGTTACTAAGAAATAACCGAGAGATATTTTCACGCCACAGATGTCACGCACGCACGACGTAAGTATAATTATCAAAACGATTTCTGAGTTCCAGAAAATACCGAAAGAAGAAATGGTGTATTTTTGTATTTGCTGCAGTAAGTATACCTAGGTATCAAAACTATTTCTGAGTTCCAGAAAATACCGAGAGAAGACATGGTGTATTTTTGTATTTGCTGCAGTAAGTATACCTAAGTATCAAAACTATTTCTGAGTGTCAGAAAATATTGAGAAATGGAGCGGTATATTTTTGCATTTGCTGCAGGTCTATAGGTCTAGTTGGTTGTAGGTTTGTATACCTATCGATCGTTAATGCACAGAAGTGAATAAAAAATCTAATTTAACCTCTAATTTAACTTGTGAATTGATAAAAAGAAAATCGTGCGACTGCGCCTGTCTAGCTAACTTAGTGGGAGAAAGGCGTTGGTTATGCAGTCGACGGCCAATAAGAAGACACTTTTGAATGTTTACCTTACAACTGCTGTCTGATTGGTTAGTGACGGCACAGCCATTTTGCAGCAATAATAAAATAACTACGAAGGAAAGTTTAAATATTCGATTTGTCATGTCGTCATGTGAACCTAAACTTCCATCGTTGCAAGTCTGTTTTGGTTCAATTGTCATTACTCATGATTTTGACGATCTTCCACTACTATAAGATTTAATTTGTAATACTAGCATGTTTTCCTTGTACTCAAGGATTTTTTTAATTCGCTAGAGGGACCTAAAAAAATAACTTTTCTACATTTGATTTCACAGTGCCTATGATCATAATGAGTTTCCCTAGGTGACAGGTAATCAGGTATGAGATGAGACCCAGCTGGAGCGATCTTTCGCACCCACGCAAACCCCTATATTCCAAATTTCATCCAAATAGTTAGAGCAGTTTCTGAGATCGCATGTTTAAATAAATATATATATATGCATATCGCGTTCTTAACGTATAATATTATGCAATAAATACTTCACACACCCACCTTTGCCTTTACTACGGTTAAAACTAACTTCGCTCCTGCCTAGATAACGCTGCCCGCGACCACATCAAAGATCAGCGGGTTACGAACATAAAATCGTAGACCACAGTTTACATGAGCCACCAAAACGTTGGGAAATATCTTTGCAAATGTCAGCAGGCCTGTAAGTTAAACAAAATTAAAATTTGAATGACTATAAAACCTTTTTATCTTCTACTATATAAAAATAAGTCGGGTTTTCCTCCCTGACGCTATAACTCCAGAACGCACGAACCGATTTCCACGGTTTTGCATTCGTTGGAAAGGTCTCGGGCTCCGTGAGGTTTAAGGCGGTACGAAGTCCGCGGGGTCAGCTAGTATTATATATTAAATGTATAGCTTCTCCCCGCCTCCCCGCGACTGCGTGGAATTCAATTACTTAGAGCATAGGTACAAATTCCCAATCCCTTTTTTATCCCATAGAGGCTGGAATATCGAAAAATCCTTTCTTAGCGGTTCTCTACGTCATACTCATATGTCTATCTTCTAAGGACAGCTTACTGTGTACCTACTCTAAGTTCTAAAAAAATGGTCCCATATGATGTGATGTGATATTTGGAAAGCTATTTTATAGAGATACTGTATAGTATTAATTCTTATAAAATAGCCGATACTCATTTTAGAATTCCATGCACTTTATGATTTTCCTATACCATACAATTAAATATCTTAGGAGTTACGTAAAAATAAAAACTAGTCTATTTAAATAATATTGGACAAGTTTTATATGAAGAATAAATAATCTACCTATTATTTATTATTAGTATCTACAGTCTACACCCGTGAGAAGTCGTGGCGGGCAGCTAGCTAGTAATATTTATTATGAAGTAGTGATGGCCGCGAGGGAGCCAGGGGTTTTGAACAGGCTTTTATTAGGTCGACCTGTACTAAATGAACTATGTGCATTACTGTATGTAACTATGTGCATTATTAGGTCGACCTGTACTGTATGTAACATTTTCTTTCAAAAATAGGAAATTTTAAGCGTAGAATTGGTTTGATTTCACAAACACATCATTTAATCAAAAAAGAAAATTGTTTTATCAATTTCTCACAACAATTTTTTTATTTATAAGTTATTTTTAGTTATAGTTTTTAGTTTTATTTTTATTGTGAGAAATTGATAAAACAATTCTTTTTCATTGGTTTGATTGATATATTTAGTCTTATTCTAACCTTAGTAATGAACACATCTCTGAAAATATAATATCAATTCAACATAAAATCAATTATTTCATAGTTAGGGAAGTCTTAGGGCAGTAATAGGGCCAGTCTTCAAGATTTAGGGATTTAAATTAGCTAGACATCGTCTTCGTGTCTTCGGGTTCCACCGCTGATCTCCGTGCCTGCAGCAGCTACCTGAGCTAACATCAACCCCCTCTACATAATGGAATCTTGCAAGTTAAATCTGACCCACTTTTCGATTTCCGATTGAGCTGAAATTTGCACGAATATGTAAATCGCGTGACAATGCAATATTATGATGACGTGGAGCTGATCTGATGATGGAGCTGGAAGGTGGCCATAGGAACTCCATAAGAAAACTACATAAACCCATCGAATTTGTGCTCGTTTGATTCGTCTTGAAGGGTAGATGGAGGATTTACAAAGAAAAGTACAGTCAGCAATAAAAGCGTGTCCCAAAATTTAATTTTTGAAAAAACTTATTATCGAGACAAATGTCTGGCTGTAAGTGTCCATTTACTAAAGTAAAGAAACGTCTTGATAAAAGTAGTTACTCGTACTTTGCATTATTATACTAATATGTTTATGAAAACTTCCAATTACTTACTACAAAAAGGGGACATGGACAATCAGACATTTTTACGCCAAAACAAGTGTTATTCGGAGCATATCAATCTTCCTTCACTCAAACAAACCAACCCAAGATTTCATAACACAAGTGATAATTTATCAGCCAGCGCAGAAAGGCCACGTAGCAAGTTAATTTTGCGTAATACAGAGCGCGCTGTGTGCATAGACAGCACGGGCGTCAAGGCCCCGATAATTTGCGATTAGATAGCGAGATCCACCTCGCGTCGCGCGATACCTTAACTACACCTAGATAGATCTGTCGAGGAATTTGTTGATTCTCCTTGTTTTCTAGCATGCTATTCTCTATTTTAATCGACGGCGTCATTTCATTTGTAGTATATGCGCGATAAAGTTAAAATAAAAATATCTTCTATGGTCAACTGTCAACTTTCACGTTTGGTGGATTTAATACGTTTACGACTTAATTGTAGATTTACTCACATTGAAGTCAATAATTACTAGGTCAACAAACGAAAGAATTGTCAACGCCTTACAATCTTGTAATACTGCGACACTGACTAAGTGACCACATAGCGTTCAATTGGTTCCATCTTATTTAAATTGGACAGTCAAGGTCCAGCGAGATGTTATCATGTTATTTAACATATTTTGAAGGGTCTCGGGTCTTGGCGACAGATAGGGAATATATTACTCATATTTAAAATTCCAATTTAAAATATGCAGAAGTGTAAACAAAGTTATATAGCAAATATTCATTTTTTTTAATACACAATTAAAATTACTTTTATCAGCGTTCAGCGAAACTTAATAACTGCGTATTAATTATTGCAGACAATATCATTCAAATACTGCCATTTCCCACGTGTCTATGTAAAAGGTCAATCAAAAATTCAAAACGGTTAACAAATATTTTCTTTTTTTTAAATCCGAATCGAATGTCAAATGACTTATCTATAGTTGGATTCTATTTTTGGAAGCCGACTTTCTCTAGCTTCGTAAATGTTTATCGAGATATTTTAGTGTGAGATTGAATATGCATGCATGCAAACGACTAAAATAACGTTGACCGCATTCCGGGCCCTTCACAGGGCTAATATCGAGATTTCGAAACGAAAAGTTCTTAAACGTACGCATAATGACCGAGGACAGTTAAATTGTAAAGATGTGCACGCTGGGAAAGACCGGTGTCAGTGGCGAGCCTTGGGAGTTGGGAGAGGCCTATGTCCAGCAATGGACGCCTATCGATCGGCTGACATGATGATGATGATAGGCAACGCTGGGAAAGAGAATTCGAATAGGTACTTGTATTTAAGTAGCTCGAAAAAGGCTTTAAAGTATTTATTTTGAGGCTGCCTATTAACAAGACTGATAGATTTCATCATACGCTTCATAAAAATCTTGACTTAAGAACGAAGATGTGGAACATTACACAATACAACGATTTTGCAATTAGCTATGAATTTCCAGCTTCCAGCCATAGTGGGGAAGATCTCTTTTCTCTTTCTCTTTAACCATTCTCAACCTCCAAGATGTAGGTCTCCTTCAGTTTATGCGGTCCTGAGCAGTTTACATCCACATGTTCCCGCACGTCTTTTGATATCGTCATACCAACGCATTTGTGGTTTTCCTCTTGGACGTTTCTCGCCCCACCGTCGCCACTCTACCACCGCCTTGCACCAGCCTCTTGCGAGCGACATGACCACTCCCACTTCAATTTCGCTAACCGTTTAGTTAGATCGCTCATTTAACTTTGTTCTCTTACTCACTCGGTTCTTTTATGGTTTTATCAGCGTAACTTCTATCAGTTTCTTCTCTATGGTGAGTGAGAGTTTGTGGAGAATCTCCATAGTAAAAACTCAAGTCTCAGCCCCATATATTGTGAGTATCGACAAAATACACTGATCTGGAATCGGCATTGAGTTTCATGTTGAACGGGAATTCCAGTTTGGAGTAGGCTGCCCAGGCTACGCTACTCTTATGCGCCTGTCAAATTAGTCTGTGAGTTTCCCTTCAGTAAATCAACATTTGCCAGTTCATGTTTATAGTGATGAGGCTAAGAAGCATCGCATTTCGCATTGAGCGATTTAAGGTTATTTGGGCCTTGACAACTGTCAAATATCGGTATTACATCTCGCCGACTAATCATAAACGCCATTATTGCTTTTTTATTACTTGCGAAGAGCGAGCAAGTTTTGGAGGTGTGTCAGTTATATATAGGTATAATATCAACGCTAATGCAACATTTATTCTTATGTTGCTAAAAATAAACAAGTAATGAGATAAGTGGTGTGGTGACGCCGTATCGGCATCACCCCGACCTCGCTATCACTCGCCTCCCTCGTGCGGCGACAATGGGCATCCGTGTCTTGCTCGGATGCGTCTTGCTTTGCGCAAAATCACGCCTTGTCAATTGTCAGCCTGCTGTCGCAAATAAGTATTGGCGGTGTGCACGACGACAGCGCCAACTAGCGGATGCAAATTTGACGGCGCAACATAGGTACAACCATGTACAACTTATATTCTTTCGTGGACCATGGAAGTCGAAACTAATAAGTGGAACTACCACTGTAACCATTTCAACTGTCTATCACGGTTCATGAGATACAGCCTGGTGACAGACGGACGGACAGTTTTACCCTTTGGGTACGGAACCCTAAAACCTTGTGTATTTAGTTTCTTTAACAGTAAGCATGCTAACACTACCATGCAGTCACGCACACAAAACCGCTTGTCTGTACGCGTCACAACTACAATCATAGCTCATCCGCAGTCGTGGGATAAAACTACTTCAGTAGACCTAAATTAAATAGCACTATAAGTAGCCGTCGCCATTTTGCGGCTTAACATAGTAAAGTAAAATATTCATCGGCATCGACCTCACCTCACATAGACCTCACTGGCACTTTGACATCCCGCAGCACTCCAATAAAAAAGTATTACGAGGCAGATTTCTTATCTGAAACTGAAATTTAGCGTTTAAGAAGGTCGCGGATATTTCCGCCCGGAGCAAGTACCCCAGCTTTCATGTTTTGTCTGGTTTGAGGATTTGTATCCAATTATTTTCTTTGATTCAGTTTAAAAATTTCTATCAGGTCACAGTAAGAGTAAAATAAGTCGCACAATCTTTGTTTTACTTAGTTTGATTATGATTTACGTCACTTATATACAATCAGCAAAATAAACAAAATACCCAGTAGATAAATACACTTATTTAACTAATTTAACATCGCGCAATCCTTACTGAAATGCGATAAGAAATATGTACGTGTATGTATTAATAAAAAATGTTGTTACGATTATTAAGTGTTGATACGCGAGTTAGGTTACACAATGTTTGATATAGATATTTGTTTGTTAGAACGTCCATATTTCGCTTGAACTACATTTTAATATCATTGAAATAAAAAACACACTTAAGTCCAATTATGTTTCAAATCGTGACTAAAAAAAACCTGGCCAGTTTTATCATTTTGCGGCTTACATTGTAAAAAAAATATATTTACATCACCCTTGGCCGTAAAGTGGGATTTTCTGCCCGCTACGCGGAGAGAAAATCTCACTTTTTGGCCAAGGCAAGACGTAAAACTTTTGACAAACCACGGGCGGTAATTCGTAAAGTCCCAGATCGCAGGTTTCTGTGGCCCGAACCGAAGGTAATAGAATATAATTCACCACCCTAGGTCTGTAATGTACTATTATCTGGTTACAATAAACTAAAAAAAGTATAAGCATAACATTAACTCAACCCAATGCTATTAAGTAGTCGAATTGTCCTCACTATTAAATTCGACTTCGTTTTCAGCGATTACGAAAGTCAAGAACCGTTGCAATTTGGTCGAAACATCATCGTCACGTCAACAAAAAAGATAATTGCCCATTTTCGAGTGTTTCCCTAGATCACGACGACGCGTCGCGTCGTATGGTGTTTATGTTGTACTTCAAACGCGCTAATCTCTACTACATACTACCTACTACTACAGCCAATTTGTGTCCCACTGCTGGGTACAGGCCTCCCCTCATCACGAGAGGGTTGGGGCTATAGTTCCCACGCGGGCCCAGTGCGGATTGGGGAGTTCACACACATCTTTGAAGTGCTTCGCAGATGCGTGCAGGTTTCCTCACGATGTTTTCCTCCACCGAAAAGCTCAGTGGTAAATTCCAATTGATACTACCTACTATGTAATAATAAGTCTGTTGAAGAAGTCGCGTCTTCTGTAACTTGAAAATTAAAAGAAACTAGCAGGTCGAGAGGAGTAGGTAGTATATTATATAAACGATAATGAACACAGGGGCGTCAACTTTAAGCAGATAGATAGTTCAACTTGACGCGTGAGCGATTCTATAGGGAACAGGGAGATCCCTATTTAAGACTTCGAATATATATAGCCCCAGAAAAACGATTTTTAGAAAAATTGTTGGTATATATGACCGGATTTAATTTGAAAGATATCTACTGGTCGAATTGTACCAAAATTTGGTATGGGGGTAGTTTATAACACTGGTCAATATATATGCTACTTTTTATCCCGGAAAAACGCATAGTTGCCGCGGGAACGCTATTACCGAATTCCACGCGGACGTAGTCGCGGGCAGAAGCTAGTCTTGTATATTTCTGTATTTTATTTATTTATCCAAGTGATCTCAAGAAACGGCCACGAAACGGCTCTAACGATTTTGACGAAATTTGGAATATAGGGGTTGGTTTACGTTCTCTCTCTCTCTCTCTCTCTCTCTCTCTCTTTTCAACCTATATCCACCCAATGCTGAGTGTAGGTCTCCTCCATTGCACTCCATCCCTTCCGATCTTGGGCTTTTTGCATCCAATCTTTTCCAGCTACTTGGACAAGATCATCTGTCCATCTTGCGGGTTGCCTGCCTACATTTCTGCGACCAGTCCTGGGTCTCCATTCGAGTACCTTCACGCCCCACCGGCTGTCCTGCCTTCGACAAATGTGCCCCGCCCATCACCTGTGTTTTCTCTGAGTGATGACCTTGGCCACATCTACGAGTCTAGTTCTCCTGGCTTACGTTACGGGACGATAAATCGATCTAACTAAGCAGCAGAGGCAGATCTCGGACGCCCACTCGCCCAGGTTAGGTACAGTCAGCAGCAGAAGTAGATAAGCTGTCCAGGTGTTCAAAATGACCTACACACGACCTTATTCTTAAGACGTTAAGGGCGTGAGTAGGTCATTTTGAACACCTGGACAGCTTATCTACTTCTGCTGCTGACTGTACTAAGTAAACGCGAAAGTTGTAAGTAACGATGTCAGAAAACGGGTAGGTATCACATTTCGAAGTAAAGTAAAACATACAAGAAGACCTAGCTAGGTACAGTGGACTCCACGTACAAGTATACACTGGTGGCCTTATTGCGCTCACAATAAAGTTGAAATTGGTAAAATAGTGTATAGCTAGATGTGTTGTTGACTGTACCTATTTAAGTTTATAAATCAACGTCGTCGTGAATGAAATATCATCGATCGTCGCGCATTCTAAATGTATGTATAGCACGACACAACTTAGAAGGCGCGCGGATTAAGCAATAACAGACTCTGCGCCAGCGGCTTAAGTGCTTCGCCGCGCGCCTTCTTAGTTGTGTTATGCTATACAAATTATTGTGAGGGTTTACTCCGAAAGGTGGCAACGTTGCAAATAGCTGTCAAATATTTCGCTGTTTTCATTAATTTCTGAATATTACTGAATGAAATCATGAATTATTGCTCTATGGTTGAATAAAACATTAAGTATGGATTGCAACAATTATACTAGGAACACGAAATATTTAGGATTATGGAAGTACTACCTTTTGAAAAATGTTCATCGCATTTTCCTTGCATTTTAATGTTATCTTATTATTTGAATGCCTAACCAACAAATATAAAACGAGCGAGACGCGTTATTCAACCATAGAATGAGAAGTTCTTTTTTAATTCAGTAATATTGAGAAATTAATAAAAATAGCGAAACATTTGACATCTATATACGTTGCTAACTTTCGGGATAAACCCTCGTAAGGTTTATGTAAAAATAACAACTACTGAACAGAAAGTGCTCAAAATAGCTCACATATTACTTCGGATGAATTTACATACATAATATAATAAATACCTCCATTACATGGGCTATTTACTATAATCGAGACAATTTATTTTCATAGCAATTTTCACAATCATAGTAGTGAGTGAGTGAGCTAAAAAGGAAGCAAGATTCCATGCAATACTTTTGTTACCTACCTATTTAATATAATGTAGTGTCGTTATTATTATTACTTGTTATGAAGACATAATACCTACATAAGTACCTAGTACGGTATTTGAGTAACCTGATAAAAGTAACATTTGTAACATGAACAGGTCTACTGGTCTGGTAGTATAAAAAAAAATACTACTGTTTATTATTCCTATAGTATTTTTTTTTTATAACAGATTGAGGTAGGCATGTGACTACTACTACTACTACTACAGCCTATTTGCGTCCCACTGCTGGGCACAGGCTTGGGATATTAGCCCCCACGCGGGCCCAGTGCGATAGGTATGTAAAGAATTTCGTAATTCCGTCTATAAAATTATTTTCAATAATTTTGATTTGTAACTTCGGAAAACACTGAAAATCGTATCTTTTTACCGAACGCCGTAATAAGTATTAAGTACCTCTACCTACTCAGGCATTCTAACAAGTATCAACGTTGCAAATTACTCAAGAACACTAAGCGTGATAGCCCGATCACAAGGTCAAGGCTGATTAGAGCTGCGCTGGCGCACGCTGCGGTAGCCCGCCGTCTCGCTCACTCCTACGCGAAGGGCGTAAATTAGAAATAGGCAGAAAGTTAACTTGCGTGTAAAACAGATCCATCACAAGACTCCAGCGAGGCGCCCGCATTCTTGGACTGAAATAAATCATTACATTTGACGTCCGTGGCAACGGCGATGGCCATACGTCACTGACAAGCTAAGAAAGTTAAAGTTACTTAATTTATTTTATAATTACACGATACGAGAGTTATTTTTAATTTTTAATATAAAAGTTGGCTAAATATGTAAACAAATTACAATAATATTTTTTTTTACATAGTGAAAAATGTATTCAGAAAAGAATAAGCTAAAAAATCAAAAATAAATTACAAATAGCATTAAAAATTACAGAAAAATAAAAAATAATTTAACAATTTTAATTTTAATAGCAACATAACATTATTTCACTTTGGACCTTTGAGTGTACACCATAAGTGTGATTGTGGCAAAAAAGGTTAATTTGAATAATTTTGCTTTTGCGATCATGAAACCATTGTCGAACATTCGATACGCTAATCGGAAAATCTAAATGTTAATAATGTACTTATGTCTCATGCATGATAGCTTACTCGTGGCCGATTCACAGATAAAACAATGCGATGGAAAGATAAACGAATTTTGCAAAAAAGTATTTTTTATTATTACTTACTATCAAACTATCAAGGCCGAAATTTATCAATACGAAGGAATAAGATGTGATCTAAAGTACCTATGTCTTGGGTTAACTAGTTATGAGATGATATATCATTTAAATAATAATAAATTAGGCTTAAAGAGATATTTTGACTACGCAAAAAAATAAATCAATTGACCGACAGTGCGTTTCCGTTTCAACTTGGGAAATTTTTAGGTGTTCTCCTGCACAGTCTGTCGCATTTCTCAAACGATCCTCGTGAAATTTTGAGAGCGGGTTCGAAGATTAGGTAGGTAAGCAGATTTTTTAGTCGATTAAATTGTAGTTTTTTCTAATGTCGGGGATATAATTTTGAAAATCCCCGAGAACGAGATACGTTGATGACATACAAAAACAGAAAAGGGCCGTAATTTTTTAAACCACAGAACTGATTTTCTTTAGGCATAGTAAGGAACACTCTCGATTAACTCAGAACCGTCAAAAACCGTCTAAGAGCGAGTCGGACTCGCCTATATAAAGGGTTACGTAACTACCGAAATTAGTCCAAAAATATCGCATATCTCGAAAAGTACGCCGCCAATTTTGTTCAAAGCAATTTTCGTTTGAAGTTTTTGTTGAATCCATATTTCCATGTTTTTTAATTACTTTTGGAGGGGGTGAGGGGGGTGTACCCTTTTTACCACTCAATGGAGAAGCAAATATCTCACAAAATATTCAAATAATAACATAAAAATCCTATTATACCTCACATGGCTATGTTCTCGCATGTGCTTATAGTAGAGATGCAACTACATAATTATAAACCATTAGTACCTACAGTCACATGTACTGTCGGTGTGCCACTTTTAGAGCTAGAATAGCTTGAACGAGTACCTTTAACGGTTGGGTAGTCTACGCCCGTAGACTGTAACAATGAACAGTAGGTACCATCACCACCATAACAGCCTATTTACTTCCCACTGCTGGGCACAGGCCTCCTCTCATCACAAGAGGGCTTGGGCTATAGTCCCCACGCGGGCCCAATACGGATTCGGGACTTCACACACACATCCTTGAATTAATTCGCAGATTGCATGCAGGTTTCCTCACGATGTTTTCCTTCACCGAAAAGCTCGGTGATAAATTCAAATCGAAATTCGCACAAAAAAAATTTTAGAGGTGCAATCCGGAATCGAACCCCGACCCTCTGCATGAGAGGCGGACATTCGAACCACTAGGCTACCACGGCTTATATGAACAGTACAGTACAAGCGAATTTTTGAAACTATTCGAGCGTCAATACATAAGAATGTACTTACTTGAATTCTGAGAATGGTCCTAAAAAAACGAAGGCTACAAAATGCCCTTATTGTTTACCATAGAGTTAAACGTAATCGAGTTTTTCCTCGGAGCCGGTTTCCTCATTCGAGTACTACGAGTGTCTACGAGCATCAGGAAGTGACAGGTGACCTAGTGATTCAGTTTTTTTTTTTGTCGCGTAACGATTAAATCGGTAATTGACGTTTTTTTAAATATCTACAGAAGTCTAACAGAGATAATAAAAAGATCATTCAGCTACTTTTAAATGTTAAAATTTTAATTCTAAATTTTTACAAGGTTTAAAAAACGACGATTTTTAAAATGAACATTTTGTTTCAGAAAAAGCCGGCGAGTAACATGACAACAAGAATTTGTTATAACTTCTGAATCATCATTTTGTGGTACCTTGAATGCGAGACAGCGTATCATGTTTGCCACGACTTACACTGTACATGGCAGATTAATGATTGTATTATATTAAAATCATTCCACACCTACGTATTAGTTATTAGTTCAGATTCGAATTAAACACGACAGTGCCGAAGTTCGTGAGACTGCGGTTGTTAAAAACCTGAAATAGTATAAACATGATAATAAGTGCGTGAGTTATCTGGGCATTGAAGATCTGAAGGCGGGCACATTATCATTGATATGTTAATAGGACAAACTATCGCGAGAGCGCCGATACCTGTGAACATTCAGAAATACTCTTAGCTGACGCTCAGATAAAGAATTCGCACTGAAAACTGAAATATATCTCTGGGTAAAGTTGTAGGCAATTAAAACCTTACGTTGATGACATTATCAACGTAATGTTCATAAATTAATTTTAGTAAAAAATCCAATGAAATGAATAACAGAACAGAGAACGTTGGTGTTTACTAGGGCTTCCAATCCCGGGATCCCGGGATCCCGCCTATTTTTTACGGCTTTTTCAATCCCGGGATTTCGATTTCAATCCCGGGATCCCGGGATTGAGTATCCTATCAAAATAATCGGTCTTCATCTATGATTTAAAGATAATTTACCGAGGTATTCATTCATTATATCAGCCGCAAGACCGATCTTGTGCCATAGAAATCCGCGGGACCCTTCACCTGGTCGTCACAACATCTTTTTGGAGGCTTTTGATATCTCTTCTCCTGGTTTGCGGTTGTCATTTGAGAACTTTCTCAAATATTAGAGTTACTACTAAAGTTTCGCAATCCTTCCGATTCTTCAGACTATGTCGGTGATCCTAGTTCTATTGAGGATATCATCCACATATCATCATTTTTGATTGTATCAAATACAAATTAGCCCTCTACGTTGCCGTTTGAATGAACTTGAGTTTTTTTACGAGACACATCATTGGCGCCCACGTCTTATCCTTTAGTTAAATATCACTAGCGACACACAGTAGCCAAAGACTGTGAAAATGTGGACGAAAAAAACACTGCCATGCTTCCCGAACTCCCGATCGATGCTCAGTATTGCTCAGCCGAGTCTAAAAAGCTCATGTTTCTCATTGAACTAACTAAACATACCTAATTGGACATTTTCTTCCTGGTTTACATAATCGTCCCCTTTCGAGCACAGAACCCGACTGTTACGGGAGTTGGTAGTTACCTACAAGATGGACATTAGAGACAATTTTCGTCTTGTCCATGTTCATTTTCAAGTCGGTTGAAGACTCTTCTGAGATCAATAAATATAGCACTGAGATCTTCCAGGTTCCAGGGGTTCAGGATTTACTACCTATACTATCATCGGTAAGTCGAATATGAGTAGTAACTACCATCTACAAGATTATTGATGCCTCGTTTTCAGTTCAAAACCAATCATCCTTGACTGCAGCTGTAAACAGCTTTGTGTAATTCTCCGCATCAAAGGAATAGGATTTGTGCTGTCCTGTGTCGAGTCGAACGGGCAGTGGCGTTGTCTTTCATACAGAAACTTCAACACTTCGAAATAGTGAGTGGTACAGTCAAAGAGCCAGAGGCTGGCGCGGGGAGATTGCAGTACAGCCCTTGGGCTTGGATTATGGTATCAATAAGAGTCAAATGATTTCTCGTTATAGGCGTAATCCACGAATGCCATGTAATGTGGGAGGTGTTATTTGCTTCGGTCTTCTGTATGACCATCCGGCCGGTAAGTTTAAGTACTGTAGCCCTTTCTGAAATCGACATTTTGGTATTCAGGAAGTAGTCAAACCTGCGCGAAAGACGGTGGGTGATACGATAACTCTCAAAAACAGCTTGTAATCATGAGACAGCGGTAGGATGGATCTATAATCCTTTAGTAAGGTTAAGTTTTATGTAAGCCAACTTGTAAAACTTCACCCTGAACTGTTTAAAATAATTTGCGATTTGATTTGTATTAAGATATTTTGTGTATGACTTAAATTTGGTATTTTTTTGCGTAATGAAACTACCATCACATACAAGCAGCACTCAATCCCGGGATCCCGGGATCCCGGGATTGACTGCTGCAATCCCGATATCAATCCCGGGATTACGATAGTCCCGGGATTTGGATGCCCTAGTGTTTACTTGCGCAGATATAGTATATGTTGCCTTTTCTATAGTCGTTGTGTTGTGAGCTAAGGGAACGACATCAGAAAAAGCTGGGTCGTCAAAGACAAGTAAATTGATAGATACCATTTGATATCAATTAGCGCAAAATCACAAGGCGGATGAATGAATTTGAATTTAACGAAATTACGAAACCCCCTGCCCCCGCTAATGTCGTCAGTAAATGCCATGCTATCACAGAGCCAATGGGTTATATGAGAACTCAGGGTTATCAAAGACGTTTGTTTACGTCTCACATGTACTGCAATGTAGATACTGCAATGTCAGGCTAGTCGTTACGAACCCCATAACGTCAACTGTAAACATCTCTGCCCTGAATCGATCACATCCGGCGATTCACAATTTAAGCGGCGTATGTAGTGATAAATCTAACTGAAAGATAAACTTATGAATGATAACATTCATTCGTTCGATTTTATGATTCAAATAAGCTATTAAACAGAACTTGTACTTACCTAATTTGGAAGTTTCTATTAGGTACATGCCATGATGAATTAGCAAATTGATTTCAATAGGTAATGTTTGTTTTTGTAGGAAATTCATTTAACACTTTAATGCTAACGTCTCCGTTTTTCATATAAAGTAAACAGCAAACCCGATCAAACGAATTTACCAATAAAAAGCAAGTAGGTACTTACTTAACTCAAGAATAAGAATAACATCTGTACTACTTTTAAGTGACATGTTTTTTACAAACGACTTTTTTTCTAGAATGCACCCACTTCTAGATTGTACAAGTAGGTAGGTTCAGTTTTTGTATCGGAGAAAGCTTTGACTGGTATATTATCTTATCAGCGGATCTGTGTGAGTAATTTAATTTTACGGCGAGAGATATCCAACGCGCATTCAATTAAAGCAGTAACAGTGCTCCTTAATAACAGACAACAGTAGGTAAATCGTCGGTCAACCTTATTGAGCATATTATCTAGTCGTAAATAATATGTCCTCGTATTCGTATTATCCCATCCTCGTCGCTAATTTTATGTATTGTAGTTTTATAATACAACATTCATTTCTATAACACAGTTGTCTTTAATCACTTTATATATTGTTAGCAAAAACTCACAATCATCACGCGCTAAAGCCCTTGATAGTTCACCGCACACAACAGCCGTAAGTGTTGTTTTACATGTCGTGCTTGATTTCACGGGTGATCCTATCAGGTACACAACAGTGCCTTCAATAATATAAAGACGCGTACCTACCTATAGCCGGCCGGGCCCTGTAGTTGCATATAAGTACACTTACTGAATAGATTATCATTCGTATCGAGCACTGTCTGACCGATTTAGCCGGTCATCGACATTTCTTATTCAAACATCCATTGGCTCTTATCTGTGGCTTCTCCTTTGTACGGCTACTGCGTCTATCACGTCCACAACTTGATTAAGTTTCCAGCATTGAGGATTTTAGGGGAGTCAGTTTTATAATTGTATTGATAAATGATGTTTCCCGTTTAAAAATATTGAAACAAACTACGTTGTTGGTTCGACCTACGGCCTCTCATGCAGATGGTCGTCGCACCTCTAAGTTTACTTGTGTGCGAAATTCAATTTGAATTTACCACTTAGCTTTTCGGTGAAGTAAAACATCGTTAGGAAACCTGCACGCATCTCCCAAGTAATTCAAAGGTCTGTCAAGTCCCAAATCCGCACTGGGCCCGCGTGGGGACTATAATATAACATAACCCAAACCCCTCTCGTATTGAGAGGAGGCCTGTGCCCAGCAGTGGGATGCAAATAGGCTGTAGTAGTAGTATCAATAATTCTACATACCTACTTAATACTGAAAATTATTTGGCACCTTCTGAAGTAATTCAAAAAATGCTTAGAAAACGTTTTATTTGGTTAAAACTGCGAACCGACGGGCCACGATTCGTCACAGGATTCTATTGTCATATAACAGCGTGTTGTACAATTATGAGCACTTTACCGCCACGTTTATATTTTAGGTATAAACATTTATGATTATATCACCAAGTTTACCCTAGTCGCTGCGTGTTATTACTCTACAGCTTTATATGACCTAACGTTTTAATAATTTACACACGTATAAAGCAGAAAAGTCTGTTCGGTTACATTACACGTACTCATAAAAAAACCCCGACTGCGTAAAAAATATTTTAAAAAACAAGACTAGTTAGTAGCCGCTAAGAACGTAACGCCAAACGATTTCCACAGTTGGGCCCCATTAAATATTAGGAAGATTTTTGTGCCTATTTACATTTTGAATGGGTCCTGACTGAAATCGCTTGGCGTACGTTCTTAGCGGCTACTACTGACTAGGTAGACTTGTTTTTTCAAAATTTATACGTTTTTTTTTGTTTTATTTAACTTTCTTATTTTACACTTTTTAGTTCAAGTTGTTAGTACAGATTTTAATATAAGCGATAATTGTTGGTAAGCTAATTATAATCCGTTATAAAACCTAAACGGTTCTCTTAACTGAAAAATGGTCGACTTTATTTTTTTTATTTCCTACAATATGGCGTCTGGTGGCCGCCATTTTGATTTTTGATTAATGTCATGTCTTCAGTGATACTCGCAGGAGTTGCAGGATTAAAACAAATCGATTGACGTATGATTTATTAAGGCCGTTCATAGATCCAGCTCAGCCGTCACTGTCACTCGTGGGACGAGTGAAAGAGAAAGCGCTACGCACAGAACGCCCGATTTAGTTAGTATTTAACGCGTTTTAATTTCTATAAAAACACCGTCTAAAGAAATGGCATTTCTAAAGCTGTCGATGTATGCATATAATATGGATATTTTTTGTGTTATAATTAGTTTTACACTGTTTGATATAATAAACTGGAGTAAAGTTGGATTAGCGGTCCGAGTTAGAGGTTACATTGGAATTAAATTGTATGGAGCGAAGTTTGAAACGTGTATCGAAAGCTGTCAATGTAAGGATGATATAATCAAATATAACATATGTTTTTTCATATTTTTTACTTTTAACAATTCTTTGAAAAGTATGATCTTAAATGAGCATTTTGACGATGCTGGGGTCAGGGAAGGACCTTAAAATCGATCCACGCGTTTGATCTCTGCAGTGCCACAAAGGAACAAACATACATACATACATTACATACATATACAGGTAAACAGGTGCGCAAAAAGGCCGGCTAAAAAGGCTTATTTTCACGTCATACTATAGGTATTAAGTAATCTGAATTTGTAAAGGTGTAAAATGAGCATGGTGAGGACACTGGCTCGGCCCGGTGGTGTCATCTGTTCGTCGCGTGCGCCGCTCGGTAAACAGAACGAAGTGCGCGGGCGCCGCTTCTGACCCTCGATAGCTTCATGATAACGGCTAGATAACAGACTGCTCGATCCATCACTATCGACAGCCGTCGGAATTTAAATGACTCTAATTAAGAGCAATGTAAAGGAAGTCGGAATCATCTTCATTTGTACTGGTTTTGTTGAGTTGACAATAATATCGTAACCTAACGCTATGCGTTAATTTAGACCTTACCGTTTGAAGATTCGCTTACGATTACAATTTGGTTACGATACTTATGATTGTGCGCATTCTGCGATGACAATATTAGAAGCTATTATCATTCGAATATTCGTTTTCACATCTATTTTACAATATGATAAAAAGAATAAACACGACTGGTTATGATATACTCTTCTCTTATAGGTATGCAGAATCCAATACTTTTTACCATAAAATAAAAGCACTGAACGTGGAGCTCATTTCATAATCATGATATGTATTCGTCGGGCGTAATGAAAAGATCTCAGGGGTGCTAACAGAAGTTCGATTCACGTTAAGTCATATGTTTCGTCTCCAAGGAAACGTACAGATCCAATAATGATTTGATTACCGAAGTTTTGCTCTCAGGGTCGAATAAGTAGGTTGTTCGATGATTGGTGTACCGATACACTTCAGTTTTCGTGATTGATGTTTAATTAACACGTTAAACCAACACAGGCTTCTAAGTCTACTTTGCGCTGTGTTAGGTATATCGTGCCTCAAATTCGGAAACACATTTGCTGGGTAATAGAAATACTTCATCATCGCATCGCAGAACCAAGCGAATCTGCTTATAACTTAGTTCATATCAATCCCCTAGACATTTACCTACGCCAAAGTGTTATGATTTGACTGAAATTTCAGATGATACTCGTTTGATTGGAACATATAATCAGATTGGATTGGAACAATTCTTCCATTACGTGTTCAAATCCCAAATGTACAGTACTTAGCACTGAGATAATGTCATCTCCAATTTAACCGGTCCCTTAATAGATACCTATGTCATTACACAAATTACACTGACATAAAAGTATTAATACGTTATCGTTATGCTATACCGGGCCGGAACTGAAATCTGGGGCGCTCTTTTGATCTAACCACAAATAATATTGACCGTCGTTAATTCGTCAACGAGGGGGTATTTATTTTTCTTGTTTATTGGCTCATGACATCTTGACGAATGGATGACGCGAACATATTCTCTTTATTAATAATTAGGATGCGAGGTCGCGAGATCAAATCTGTAGGCGAGCGTAAATAACAGTGGCACAGTTTAAGTATCAAGCAAAACACTTTGTTATCAAACGAGCGACCTGATATTTCTGCGCTTGGATGGTACATAAACGCCTTCTGTAAGAGCCTTGGTTTCCAAACTTTTTCTTCTTGGCTTCTTCTAGTCTTGACAGGGGAATACCTCAGACTTCCACCTAAAGAGTCTGTTTACATTCAAGTGAAAAAAATTAATTCCGCCTTTTCAAAAATTACGACGTTGTTTGTTCGTTTATGTCATCAGTAGGTACGAAAAAAATCGCTAAAAATTAATTTGCCATTTTCGAAAACGGCTCTAACGATTCAGATGAAATTTGGTATATAGGAGTTTTCGGGGGTGACCAATCGATGTAGCTAGTTCTCATATCTGGGAAAATATTTTTTAGCTATTTTCACTCGAGCAAAGCTCGGTCACCCAGGTACTGCGGAACTTAATTGCATAAATAAAAATTGTATTTACGCGATAAAGTCCCGCATAAGTTTATATAACACATATATATATATATATATATAATACTATTAATTTCCAATATAATAATTTACTAACAGTACCAACCAACCTGCTCTCTAATTTCTATTCTACGAAGTAACGTATAGGTACGTGGTCATTAATTCGTATTCACAGAAGGACCTGGTCTCGCTAATGAGGCAAAAGGTAATTTGGCTAATCATAATTGCTGATTCACCAGCGATCATGACCAGGCTCCCTTTAGCGCCATTATGCGAGACTTTCATTCAGCCCTTAGAAATCGAAAATAGACCGAAACCACAATAAAAAAAAACTAGTACTACGAAAAATAGGTAGCAAATAAAAAATAGTGTAACATGCAAAATTTACTCAATCCGAACGGCTGTTATAATCCACCTGTGGCTAAAATAACATTATAAGTACTTATTCATCAGATCCAATAAAGGCAATAAAAAAATAATAGTAAAAATAACGACTAAAGGGTATAAACATGCGTGCACAAGTACCTACTTGAAGAATAAACATGCAAATAAGAACACAAATAATTGTACTGATTATTGCTTATTGCTCACCTCTCGCGACATTGCCCTGGCCGGCTGGACCTCCGTTCACTTTGACTCGTCTCCCGTCCGCAGTACATTTTAAAAGCATATTTTCAACGGGGATCCATCGACAAAGGATTACAACGAACAAATTGTTCCAAATCAAAAACACTTCCCGACAGCCTGTTGCACTGTCCAAGACGCCGACCGATTGGTCGCCTCGTGTGACGTAAGTCGTACGTACAAACCACTCAAATCAACACAATATGAAAAAAACGTAGGTAAAGTCAGTCTAATCGTTCACAGTTAACTTTTATTCACAAAAGAGTTTCACATTTCGCTGCAGCACTTTCTAGTTGCGAATAATTTCAACAAAATATATTCAGTTCGTCAAATGTCTTCGGAACAAATTCCACAACACTGCATATGACAGATAGAAAGAAAACTGCGCGCTGCGATAGTGTGATGTTTTGATACGAAAATGAATGAAACATGTATGAAGTTGCCGCTATCGCTAATGTTCTGTCCTGTTCTATCTAAAGTTTCAAAATTTTAAAATATTCACATTCTTCTAATTTGTATGTGACCAACTTCATATATTTCATTAGACGACATTGTTAAATACATAGGAAAATGACAAGAAAAGGTGTGATACAGTCACAAAGAACTGCTTCAATTTAATACTTTTGTGATAGAGAAGGATAGGCATATACTTGTACTGTGACATTAGCCACGCATGCCATTTTTTTTTAAATTATTGCCATACCAAATAAAATATCCACTAGGGCTGCGTTCCGAATCGCGCTTAGAGCGCTCATAGCAACTTGCATCCTTTTTCCTCTTAGGACTCGACTTTCAAGAGGAAAAGAGATGCAAGGTGCTGTGAGTGCTCTGAGCGCGTTTCGGAACGCAGCCTAGGAGACTATAAGAGACTGCGCCCACGGGTGAATTTTGGCGCCGTGACAAAAAAGTTTCTGTCTTCATAGCGAACTGAAGAAAAAGTCACCTCATCACCTGTGGGCGCATCTCCATACATCTCCTTGGACTTGACTGGACTTGACCGAGTGAGTGACGAAACTGTCGCCAGCGTCAAAAGTCACTTGTGGGCGCAGTCTCTAATATCCCAGAATTTTCCAAATTAAAGATAAATTATTTCTTACTAATTTACCTTTGCTATTGAAATTTTATTAGTTTTCTATATTTTGACTACAGGACTTTGTATTCATTGTAAAAATAATTAAAAAAAAACTGGCGTTTCTTGGACATTTTGTACGCTTGCGTTAGCGGTTAGCGACTTAGCGCCATTTTGGAGGTACCAAAGACGCCGAGTGAGCCGGTCTGTTGAGATTTTAATTTAGTGTAATTTGAATATTTGTTGTTATATTTGAGAAAAATGGGCAAGAAAAAAGGAGAAAGTAGTGACCAGTCCAGCGAGGAAGAGTATGTGGTGGAAAAAGTTCTGGACAGACGTGTAGTGAAAGGCAAGGTTGGTAATTTTAGTATGTTATTGCTTATTTAAATTCACGATGTGGTCGCAATGTGGCCAAACTTTAATAAGCCGTGTTTGCTACTTATCTTCTGTAGAACATTTTGGAGCAACGACCATTATTTTAAAACCCGTGTGCGCTGTAGTGCTCTGAATCTGGTCGTATTTTCCAACGTTCATATCACTTGAAAGCCTAACTTGCAATTTAAGTCTCATGGTAGTAGAAAATATAAAGAGCTCTACTGAACATTCTCTTTGTGGTTCAAATTTATCAGTTAGTTTGTTTTTAATTAAATTTTATTTAGTCTGATGAATCTGATGATGGTATACAATTTGTATAACCTTATTTTTTAGGTAACCTCACATAGTTGGTCTCCTAATAATAACAAAATACACTTCTAATTTGTTTGTTTCTTGCCGATCTGAGTCACGCAAATATCTTCAAGACTAACTCAAGCTTTACTCTTTCAATGCTACTGCTAATGTCTTTGCTTTTCATATAAAATTTACCTGCCTAGTGCACTTGTGGGAGCAAGTAACAACAATACAATTTCACAAGTTTAATGCTGGCATAACAATTTAAAAATAAATATTAACAAATTGGTGCAGACACCCTATAAAAATTTACTTGTAATGTTGCTTACAGGTCCAGTATCTCCTGAAATGGAAGGGCTACAAGGAGGAGGAGAGCACCTGGGAGCCAGAGGAGAACCTGGACTGCGAGGAGCTCATCAAGACCTTCGAGGATGCTCGGAAGGAGAAAGAGGTATGTCCATGCAAAGTGAGCTAACAGCTTAATCCTCCTAAATTGTCTCTTCGTTATTCACCTCCACTACAGCCTATTTACGTTCCACTACATGGCACACACCTTCTGTCATCATGGGATGACTTAGGACGTAGTTCGTATGTGTGATCTTTATAACCCTTTAAAATGCAGAATTTTGATATACATTGACATTTACATGTCATTATATATGATAGCGACCGGCATCTGGTCGCTTGCTACTAGAAGGGTTAAGCAAAATTACAGTTTACAATGCTACATGCATTTCATACATCTCTTAGGCTCTTGCTATTCTGCTATGGACAACTTAAATAAATAGGCACATAATCTTGTCCATGAGCCACAGTGACCGCTTAACATCAGGTCTGTGTGTGCTTGTTTGCTTAAAATTACATAATGTTTCCAGGCCAAGGCCAAAAAGCCGGAGGAGCGCGGGAAGAAGCGTGCGCGCGAGTCGAGCGAGGAGACGTCGTCGCGCAAGTCGCGCGACGTGTCCGTGTCGTCGGCCGACGACCGCGACGCCAAGCGCGACCGCAAGGACGACAAGGGCAAGTCCGGCTTCGAGAAGGGGCTCAAGGCTGAGAAGATCATAGGTATGTACCACCACCACCACCACCACAGACAGGGGTCAGGGCTACAGGTCTGCGCTAAGTAGGCATCTGCGGCTCTACATCTAATGATCTGTATATATATAAAATGTAATGTCGTGACTGACTGACTGATCAACGCCCAGCCCAAACCGCTGATGATAGAAGTTTGAAATTTGGAAACAATATTGATTTTATATTGTCGGGCTTTAGTTTGCCGTCAGACTTGGACTGACTAAAGTCACCTTGAGCACACAACAGCATTTAAGTCCTACATTTGTATTGTGCCCATATGGGACCAGTCCCAATTAGGGAATCATTTGTTTAATCACTCCCCCTCAATGAACAGACGGGCCTTTTTTGCAGGCTTTATATTATAGATGTGCATGTAACAGTATGGAAACCAAACTGTTTCATTTGTAGTTTGATAACTTTGGTGGTTGTTTGCACACTCATTTTAGTGTTTACTGTTTACAGGAGTGAACAGAACACTTGTATACTTAATAATTACTTATTACTGTTCATTTCCTATCAAGTCAAATATTTGTATCAAGTGTAATCTATTGTATTCCAGCGACAACATAACTACATCGATTTAAGGGCTTTCCTATCAGAATAAGGATCGATATTGAGAATTATTCATATTTTCTGCCTGCAGCTTCGACCACTGAAGAAAACGGACGCCTTGTAGGCACACAGGCAGACACGCCGCAGCAATCTTTCTATCTCTAAAGTTCAAAGTGCTCGTTAAAGTATTACGAAATGCAAATGTAAATTTTGTGACAATGTGGAATTTTTGAAAAAAAGTATGCTTGAGTTTTTTCCGGCGCTTCTTCTCAAGCAATGGGTCTAGGAAGCGCTGGTAAATTCTTTTTCTAACGTGTAAAAGTGCCCCTATTTTGAATTTTTGACTTACGCTACGAAGTTGAGCTCAAGTAAACATGACGCGGGCATTCAAACGGAAAGCGAGAAAGCAACTTGGAAGTATCTATTTGTGAAGGTTTTTTTAGTTATTTTCAGAGTTGTGAGTGTGTGTGTGTGTGTTGCGAAACTGTAGTTTCGCCTTGTTTGTTGCAGGCGCCTCGGACGCCACGGGCGAGCTGATGTTCCTAATAAAATGGGCCGACTCGGACGAGGCGGAGCTCGTGCCCGCCAAGCTCGCCAACGTCAAGTGTCCGCAGCAGGTGCGTGCTGATCACAACTCACAATACACGCCTCACACATTTAGACCGGCCACATACAGTCGTAATTCCGATTCGGAAGTTCCGAAGGCATGCCCGCCATACAAAATGTATTGACCTGCCACGTACACGCAGTAGTTTTCCGTTCGCAGAATGTGTGGCAGGTCTATACATTTTGTATGGCGGGCAAGCGTTCGGAATTCCGACTGTATGTGGCGGGCCTTAGACCGGCCACAGGTCTACACTCGAAGTGGCGATTCGGGATTCCGACTGTATGTGACCGGCCTTATACAGACATCCTTTAAACTCGATAACCAGTTGACCCACTACATCTGCAGTAGTTTTCTTTCTGTTCGGAAATCCGAACTGCATGTATATGGTAGGTCCACAGATTTGTATGGTTGGTAACAGAAATTTTGGAGTCGGAATTCCGATTGTATGTTGCCGCCATTATACATGACATCTTTTAAATGCGAAATCCAGTTGACCTTCCGCCAACACACTAATTATCGTTACATACAATAAATCTCTGTAGGTAAACACTGCAAGAAAAGCTATAAGCACAGTCGCCATCAGATACATTGAAGTGAACTCATCATAAATATCAGATCACGGTCTTATTGTCAAGACGGTAGAGTGCATGTTCACATGTTTCAGATCATCTAGTCTGCTACCTAGTAACGTCGCATTCAGCAATTTTTTTCGGCAATTTGTATGACTGCACCGTTGTTTGTATGAAGGATATTTTCGAACTGCCGAGTAAAATTGTTCAGTGAATTCCCTAATTAAAATGCTGATGAACTCTTTTATATCATGAATCGTTATTTGTGGCAGGTGATCGCGTTTTACGAAGAGCGGCTGACGTGGCACACACCGGCCGAGTCGGAGTAAGGTCGCTGACGTGAGGTCGGGGCGCGCCGCACGAGCCTGTGAAGACTAGCAGCAGCAGGCAGCTCAGGCCAGAGGCCCTGGAGAAAATTTTATACACTAAGCGATTTCTATTCAAAAATGCACAATAGGGCTTCTTTCGATCTACTGAACTGCTTAAAAACAGCCAAAACTCCAAGCTCACCATATTCGTCGCCTTTTTATGAGATATTATAGTATTTTGATGCAAGTGTGACATCTTTGTCATTTTATCACGAGTCCCTAGTTATGCTGGCGCGAGCGAAAGCGAGCGTTAACACTAGGGACGAGTGAAAATGACCATTTCGCACGTAATTATTGTATACATTTGCGAAAAAAAGAATAAAGAAATAAACGAACAGGATGAAGCTCAAAGAACTTTTTAGGCACTAGTTCGTAAAAAACATCTTTAGGCACGCTCACTAGCTGTCCAAAAACAAAAAACCGCTCGTTCGGAAAAGGTTTTACTTTTTGAGCAACTGTATTAAAAATTACATTCCTTACAAAATGTGCCCCTTCAGGATATGGGTTCATTCTTAAACAACGGAATTAAAATGTACAGGGATCGATTCACTTGTCATATTTGGGCGACGATCTATCAGAGCGTCCATTTAGATTCCTCTGCAGTTCACGTGATAGCTGAGTAACAACACACTCATATACAATAATGTTAGCGATACCTATTATTGTCTGCAGGCGAAATGCGGCGATGTTTGTGATAGGACGTGACGTGACAGGGACGATATCTTGAATGAACCTTCAATCGTACTTTTTTCTATAAACACTACTGTTATCTATAATTTTAACTATTTCAACGCCTAATCGTGAGATGTCACGCAACACCACTAACGCCCGGTTCCATTTCCATTTTATGTCCAAACGCATACAGCACGACACAACTTAGAAGGCGCGCGGTGAAGCACTTAAGCCGTTGACGCAGAGTCTATTTTGGCTTAATCCACGCGCCTTCTCTAAGTTGTGTAAACCTGTACGGCGGTTTTGCATACGGACGGTAAAAAATTGACGTAATCAGTTAAGTCCCCAGCACGCTGCTTTCTCCATACTTATTTCGCTAACTACTTATCAGATTGGCACCAAATTTTACAAGTAATGGTGGAGCAGAGATATTAGTGTCCAAAATATACTTTGATTGTAATAAATTGAATAACAAAGAAACTAGGACCATTTTAGTTTCCTCCATACAAACTTAAAATATCAGTTATTTTGGCTGTAATTTAACTGTGTTTTATTTTACCACGATTTACTAATTTCATTTTGTGTACAAAATTTCGAGTCAATATCTGTTTAGTAATTTGGGATAAAAGCGAAACTACGTTTGTATGAAAAGTTGAGAAACGCCGTTCGTACAGGGGACTCTTAAATGTCTATGGAACAAATGTCAAAAATCAACCGTCCGTAGGCAAAACGAGGTGGATCCAGGAACCTGGCCTAAGTGCACAAGTTTGAATTTCGTTGCTATGCACAAGCAACAATCACTTAGTCCTGACTTATTTTGCTGTCACATAGCGAAGAAATGGTTAACCTAAGAATGACGGTTGATGAGTCTCTCCGATTTTATTTTATTGATCATTTACACCGTACATTTACCTTTATTACCGAACAACTTGCAGGCCTGTGGCCCTAACTTTGATATTGGCGAAGTGTCCAAGACAGAAGCCATTAATTTATATAGAATAGAATAACCTATGAATTCAGGTTTATGACAAGTATGACTGGTAAGTCAACGTCAAGGTGTTATAGGTAAAAAACTTAAGTAAGTCACCTGTTGTATGTAGCTGTGTTCCAAAATGATATGAAAATTCGAGGAAAATTCAAATATGGAACGTCAACTTTCGTATACAGACAGGTGACTTACTTGAGTTTTTTACCTATACACTTTTGGACCTTTAATACAACGGAATAGTGTATAAAAGTGTGACCATCATTTTGACGTCAGCTGTGCCTACTCACATTTTCCTGCTTTTCAAAGGTTAACAATCCAAGTACGAAAGTTGTAAAGTCCCTGTCATGGTTTGGGCCGGGATTTTATGACCCGATGGCAGTCGGCGTTGGATAAATATTTTAGTCTTAAGTATGAACCTAGGTAAGCGTTAGGTTAGTTAAGTACGTCGTATCTTAAGTATTGCGATGTGAAATTTATTTCAACCCGTTTTCTTTCCAAAAGCAACACATAAAGTGATACTACTTCCATACACTGCCCATTGCTAATCATTTATGATAACCGTTAACAGGGCAGTACAGCAGACGTTTAGTGTTGATTTTGTGATTTAGTTATAATATCCTGATTTTATATTTGACTGGTAATAAAGTTGTCGACGGAATGGAACCACTGAATGTGAAACAGTATTTGTCAACTGCTAAAGACAGAGATTCTGAGTGTAATGCTAGAAAGCTCTAATAAGCATATTTTGAAGTTGTTTCTGTATTACCTTATAGTCATCACATGACTTTTGTGAAGCCGAGTTCATTAATGTGAACACTTGGACCTTATAACAAGGGAGTAAGATGAAAGTGGTTATTATATTGGCGAACTCGACTGATAGTTTAAAATAATCATCGCTGCTGTAGAACAGATCTATTTTTCGTCGCCTTTATTCTCAAGCAGCGAGTTATGTATACAATGTACCAGAGGTGACCAGATAGCCTCACCGACATTCATCACTGTAAAATAAACAAACTTTTCTCAATAATTGATTACTTTTATTTCGGAATCACATACATTTGTCATGGTTGAATTTCAGTTAGGTGCATAGCGAGACAAAAAAACAACCCGAGATAACTCGGTTGCATTAAGATATATTTGTGCAGATTAAAAACCTAATATACCTATCAGTATTTATATTTATACTGGCTCAGACAACACAAAGAATAATGTATATGGATATTGAGCACTGTCTGGTACAGAAAGTACAAAAACAATACTGGGTTAGTACATCACCACACATCATTCGCCATTGATAAAAAAAGGATACAATAAGTATTATCACTGAAATATTTTTTCAATTTCTATTAAATACGAGGAAGTCATAGTAACGCTAGAATATATTTAGTTGATAGTGCATTTGGTAAATAGCATTGACCTATAATAAGTAACATATGGACGAACAGTGTCAAAATATATGGAGCAAACTGACATTAGAAAATACGTTCCAATATGCTAATAACGCCTCTTTATAAGGAAGGCCAAACGGGTGCCCGAGTTGTGCGGGCACCCGCTTTGACGGGGCCATTTTTCTCCGGCTGATTGTGAACCCTTATAATAGATCAATGATAAATAGTTAATAAAATGAGTATTCTTAGACTATCGCCACCTGCCGTGTGTTGATCAACAAGTCTTCTCAGCCTCTATTTGGGTCGATCGAACTATATTTTCGTTGGTCAGGTACAATCTTCGAAATGCGTTGTACGAAATATTTATGCTTGCATCTTGTAGTCCGGCTTGTTGACACCATTGCTGTAACGAGAAATTAAACTCGAGTTACTATCGACTTTGCTACATGCATGAGGAAGTTATATTAGTTCAAGTAGCTAACATTTTATCCAGACTGCTGCATTTTTTATAACATTACAGGCTTGAGTACTCTTTTTTCATGTCGTTGGTTGGTAAACGAGCTCACAGACCAGCTCGTGTCTTCTCCCTCACCAATGCGCTGCCAACCTGAGGCCTAAGATAGAATGTCTCCATGCCAGTAAATTTACCGGCTGTCTTACTCTACACATAGTTCAAGCCCTGTCTTTTAGCGGCAGGTTAACAGATACGCTGTGGTAGTCACCAAGACGGACAGTCCGAGGGTAGTGCGCGGCTTATTCCACTTAAACGCCAAAGCTGTAAGTAGCTTATCAGTGTATGTTCGCTCCGCTGGCTCCGTCTGTCTGTCCAGTGTTCCACACTGTGGTGCGAGGTGCGGACTCAGTTTGCTAATTCAAGATCAAAACGGGTGGCCTGAAATAAATTTAATTTTACGTAGGAATATTTCCATTTAAAAATGAAAAAAAACACAAAGAACCTAACTAATCTGTCATAAATTTTCAAATTAGCGAACTGAGTATTGCGTAAGCCGTGGTGGCCTAGTGGTTCGACCTACCGCCTCTCGTGCAGAGGGTCGGGGGTTCGATTCGGGGGTTTACTTATGTGCGAAATTCATTGAATTCACCATTGAGCTTTTCGGTGAAGGAAAACATCGTGAGGAAACCTGCACACATCTTCGAATTGATTCAAAGATGTGTGTGAAGTTCCCAATCCGCACTGGGCCCGCGTGGGGACTATAGCCCAAGCCCTCTCGTGACGAGAGGAGGCCTGTGCCCAGCAGTGGGACGCAAATAGGCTGCAGTAGAACTGAGTATAGTGAAGTCAAGTTGTGTGAGTGAGGCGGTGGTCCGGAGCGGGCGGGGCGGGCGCACCTGAGCGCGGCGGCGTGCGAGAGCGGCGGGCGCACGAGCGGCGCGAGTCGCTCCGCGAACCGCTGGTAGTTCCGCTCCAGCTCCCGCTGGTACTCGCGCTGGTCGCTGCCGATCAGGTTCTTGTTCTTCTTCAGAGCGTCGTGGCATCTGCGACGAGTACATTCAATATTATTATTTTGAAACTATTTAACTAAAATTTTAACTTGGAAAAAGGAGGAGGCTCTGAATTCGTCTGTATGTTTTTTTTTGTACGAATGTTTCTCGATTATTCCGTCAATTGTGAACCGATTTCGTTTTTTTCTTATCGAAAGGTGGTGCCTCTGGATCGGTACCATTTTAATTTGGTTCAGTTCTGATGATGGGATCAATGAAAAAATGAGGGAACTCCTCAAAATTTGTTAGAACGTGTATGCTATTGGCATGAATTTCAAAGACTGTTTGGAAATTGTAGCCGAAGAAAAAATTTTGAATAAAAAATTAAAACCGACTTCAAACTCCGACAGCCTGCAAAGTCGGTGCCAAGTGAACCGACCCAAAGCCGATGACAATTTTATAGTGAACTTGACACCAACTTTGCATTGCAGCCTTAGTTTGAAGTTGTTTTTTTTATGTATGTATAGAGGCTTCGTGTCTCAGCGGCGATTGAAGCAGTGGTGCTTGCGATAGCGAACGCAGTCTCACTTCTTGGAGAAGTCCTTGAAGGCGAGGCGCAGCTTGTTGGTGAGGCGCGTGGGCGGCTGCGCGCCGCCGGCCACCGGCGCCAGGAACACCTGCGCAACACGCTCACTGAATGGGGACTATCGTTTCTTTGCTCACCAGTTGGCGCCACTGTTGACTTAAGTCCAGAGGTATAGCTGTCAAAGGCGACTTTATAAGATCGCCGCCGAAACAAAGTTTTAAATCTTGATTCTCATTAAGTTCATTAATTATAAATAACTATCATCATATCGAGTAGCTATGTTTTAAAGCGTTCACATTCATCGCCAAATAATCCATATTTGCGATAATTTCACGAAGACGATCACTTTTCAACAGGTAAATTAAAGTAATTATAATTTATATCACGAACCCCACCAAAACAAGTGACAAAAAAAAGTAGGCAAATTCACACGCGATAGCCTCCATTGATACAATCAATCAGGTGGTACTTTGCGAGATGACAACGAATTACTTTGCTTTCCCGCTGCAAATCCGATATAAACTGGTCACACCAATGCTTTCAGTAAAAGTATATTAAGTACTAGCTTCTGCCCGCGACTTCGTCCGCGTGGAATTCGGAAATAGACTTCCCGCGAGAACTATGATTTTTTCGGGATAAAAAGTAGCCTACATATCGACCAGTGTTATAAACTACCCCCATGGCAAATTGTTGCAATCCGTCCAGTAGTTTTCGAGTTAAATCCGGACATACATACATTTTTTTTTTCTAAAAATCGTTATTTTGTGTTCAGTATCGTTTATATAGTCCCCACGAATTGATAGTTACTTTCAAGTTTCAGACGCGACTTTTACATATGTATTTATTATTAGTATAGAGTAATAAAGCTTCGAACAAAAACCAATAAAATAGAAAGCAAACGTGCAGCAAGCAAACCGATTTTTTTTCGCTCGACACGTGTTTCGCCTCTCTCCGAGTTGTTGTCTGCTCGGCGCTCGACCGACGATTCTCCCCCCCACTCCCATCTTTATCTGGGACCACACCTGGGTTAGCCTGGGTTGATTCAAGCACAGTTGACGGACTCATGATCTTTAAACATGGCCGCCGAGTTGTCATTCCATACAAAAACGTCATTATTGATAGTAAAATATTCAAGTGGCGAGCCTTGGGGGAGGCCTATGTCCAGCAGTGGACGTCTTTCGGCTGAAATGATGATGATGATGATGATAATGATGATGAAAATATTTAAGAGGGTTTACTCCGAAAGTTGGCAACGTCGCAAATAACTGTCAAATATTTCGCCGTTTTCATTAATTTCTGAATATTACTGAATGAAAACATGAATTATCGCGCTATGAAAAAATGACGTTTCTGTATGGAATGCTCGAACGAACAGCTCGGCGGCCATAGTCAACGACCAGGAGTCCGTTAACTGTGCTTGAATCCACTCACCTTTCACCCTTAGTGTTGCATTACCTGCGCCAGCTCGAGCGGGCCCTGGTTGACGGTGGTGCCGATGCAGCCCTGGACCACCATCTGCAGCATCTTGGGGTCGGCGGGCTCCTGACTCGTCGCCGCATACAGCTCGTTGATCTAAACATTGTACTGCTTTACAGATCCCGTTCAGGAAAGCTGGCAGGAATGGATTCGATGAGTGAATGATGATGTCTATGTCTGCGTCACAAATTGGTTACCTACAGGTTGAATCAATAACTAACCACCGTGTTTTTAGACGAATCTGTTATACTACTACAACATATTGGCATCCCACTGCTGGGCAAAGGCCTCCTCTCATAACGAGGGTTTGGGCTATACACCTCACGCGACCCCAGTGCGGATTGGGGACTTCACACACATCTTTGAATTACTTCGCAGTGCGTGCAGGTTTCCTCACGATGTTTTCCGTCACTGAAAAGACCAGTGGTAAATTCAAATTTAATGCCGAAAATAAGTAAACTCAGAGGTGCGAGCCGGATTCGAACCCCCGACCCTCTGGATGAGAGGCGGTAGGTCAAACCACGGCTGTGGAATGGAGTGAGGAATAATTCCTAGAAAAGAAGACTATAAAAAATAGAAAACTTATTCCCTTTTACTACCTTTTTTTGAATGTCTTCGATGGCTACTTCAATAGGAGTCAGGATGATCTGAGTGCGCGACACGACCTGAAATAAGAAATGATTTAAAAAAAATGCAATTTATATTGGCATCGTTGCCCATTATTTATCATTCAGCAGGAGTCATTTTAATAAAATTTAGACTTTAATTAAAAAATCAGACGTTGTTCGACATGAGAACATGGTTTTTATTAATACAAGTATTTATAATATAATCCAGCCACGTAGATATATTACCAGATCAACTGCAATAAATATATCACGATTTTAGCTTGCAGGGAAGAACCCGCGAGTTATCGGTCCGTCTCACTACGAGCGTCTACCCGCACAGCTAAAAAGTGAACCGTCTGACGCGGTGTTTCGACGTCAACTTAAGAACCTTTTGTTGGAACATCCGTTCTGCACTGCACTTTTCGGAAACCTTTTCCAGCTTGCTTCTAATTTATCAAGGTAACTTTCCACATTTGTACTCGTAGTGTGCCTGCCGGCATCTGAATTTATTTATTTATTTTTATTTTATTTATTAGGCTCACAAAACAGGTTACAATCATATTTAGGTATAATAAATTGAAAATTAAAAGTACACAGTACAGTTAACTATAACTCTAACCAATGTGTGCAAAGTAAAGTCATAATAACAAAGAAATCTTAAGCGGTTAGTAATAGGAGTTTTAATTTCTTTAGCCCAAAGATTTATAAGACTCTCAGATACTCGTTAGGGGCGTGTTCTAAAGCTACTATTGGGTACGGAGATAGTCGATAATCCGTTGGACTTTTAACCTTTTCAACGCCCCATGTCGAATACAAAAGCCGTCACTCACACGCCAAGGGTCGCTGACGTCTTTCTAAAGTGAATATGGATGTTACGCATACGTATTTGACTTCTTTGATTATCTTAGCCTAGACAATTTTAGGTGACGCTGGCGTGGCAGGCACGCCAGTGCATAGCAATTTTAGATGTCTTTGTTCAAAGGACTTTACGTCACCCTTGATCGTAAAGTGGGATTTCTGTGGGAAATCTCACTTCCTGGCCAAGAGAAGACTTAAGACAAACCACGGACGTTAATTCGTGAAGCCCCAGATCGCATATTCATGGCCCTCGCCTTCGGTTCGAGTCACAAACACCTGCGATCTGGGAAAGTAACGAATTCACCGCCTAGGTCTGTAATGTTCTATTACAAAGAGGCCGTTATCGTTATTAGCGGTTAAGGATAGAGAGGCACGGCTTTCGTAGAGTGTATTCGGCACGATATCTTGCTAGAGTGTACCTGTATCCGTGTCTTGAGGTAGGGGAAGTGGTGCGCGGTGGTAAGGATGGTCTTGCGCTTGCACTGCTCGGCGATGTCGCCGTGCGCGCGCCCGCCCGCCGTGAACGGCGTCGCGTACATGAACCGCTCTGCGCACACGATTTCACTTACATTTTTTAAGATGATAAATAGGATATTATTATAGTACATTACAGACCTAGGGTGGTGAATTCGTAAATGTCCCAGATCGCAGGTTTCTGTGGCCCGAACCGAAGGTGAGGGCCATAAATATGCGATCTGGGGCTTTACTAATTACCGCCCGTGGTTTGTCAAAAGTTTTACGTCTTGCCTTGGCCAAGAAGTGAGATTTTCTCTCCGCGTAGCGGGCAGAAATTCCCACTTTACGGCCAAGGGTGATGTAATAGTACATTACAGACCTAGGGCGGTGAATTCGTTAATGACCCAGATCGCAGGTTTCTGTGGCCCGAACCGAAGGTGAGGGCCATAAATATGCGATCTGGGGCTTTACGAATTACCACCCGTGGTTTGTCAAAAGTTTTACGTCTTGCCTTGGCCAAAAAGTGAGATTTTCTCTCCGCGTAGCGGGCAGAAAATCTCACTTTATGGCCAAGGGTGATGTAATAGTATTTTATCTACACTCATATAATACATAAACCCTCTATGATGCGTTCAAAAACCGCAAATTATGACCAACATTAAGAAAAACTGTTTAGTTAGAACAGATTTATTATCTGTGAAAATGTTCTAATAGCTGTATTAGACCATCAAATTTGATGGCCTAATAGCATTAAAATTTCGAACATCTTCGAACAGCAATGTCCGCCTATATTCTTCAGTCAGACAGAGCGAAAGTTTGTTCCAAATTCAAATGTTGGCTCTATTTAGTCTATGCTTTTTGAATGTGAGACACTGACGTATTCGAATTGCCGCCATTGTTGGCCGATTTTGAAGCATCTTAGAGGATTTATAAAATAAGTGTAGATAAAGTTGTGTATGCAACTGTACATAATTTTAGGCCTTAAAACACTCGTGCGATATCATTATGAAACTCGTCTCGCGGCTCGTTTCATAAAACCCCACACGTGTTTTAAGGACATTTATTATGTAGCAGTTACATAAACTACTATTATGAAACAGTCAAGAAAAACGAGTGGCATGGGTTATGATGTGAGCCGAAACCGAAAATTGCAAGGGTCGCCATGAGCACTTTTGAATTGGAAATAGAAATATGAAACGTTGCATACATATACCTAAATAATATAGACCCGGTCTAACGTACACGTAATATGTCCCCACTTCCACGGTGTCCAATCCAAAGTTCTGTCACCGAGCGTGCGTGACAATAAGCGTTTTTAAAAAAACTTTTTTCGAAACTGTTTCTCAGTATCTAAAAACTCGTCTCGTTGTTGAAAAAATGTGACCCAGCTTTAGTGTCACGATATAAGTTTAACTTTGGATTGGACACCAATGAAGTGGGGAAACATGACATGTATCTACGTTAGGCCGGGTCCATACGAAGTATTATTTATGTCTATGGTTGCATACAATAGTTTCAAGTGGTGTGTGGGCGGTAACGACGCTATGGCACTCACTGATGTTGTAGTTCCGCTCGAAGTGCGTGGTGCGCGCGCGCAGCTCGTGCGGCTCGAAGTGCGGCTCCACGTACGTGATCTGGATGTGCGCCTTGTCCGCCGCCAGCGCCGCCGCCTCCACCGTGTTGCTGTCCTTTATTATCACCACGTTCTCCGCGCCGAAGCGGGACCCGTAGAAGTTCTGGCGGATACAAGGACACTTTTTTAAATTTATATTTATTTATTTTTTAAATAAAAAAAAATCGATATCAAACTCTGACAGCCTACAAAGTCAGTGCCAAGTTCACTATAAGATTGTTACGGCTTTGGATCGATTCACTTGACACCGACTTTGCTGGCTGTCGGAGTTTGATGTCGGTTTTTCTATTTTTATTATTATTTTTAGGCTACAATTTCCAAACATTTGTTACAACGGGACGTAAGTATCGCTGTAGTATTTAATTATTTTTTTTTATACCAATGGTATAGGCAAACGAGCGCACATCCCACTTGATGGTAAGTGCTGCCCATGGAAACCGAAATCCTATGATCCCCCATTAAGAAACCATAAAATCTCGAATGCGTTGCCTTCCCTGAGGACTAAGATGGAATGCCTCTGTGCCAGAAATGCCACCGGCTGCCTTAACCGCCTACCGGAACACAACAGCGCGAGCACTGCTATTGATGCCAAAATCATACACGTGTTAACAACTTTGAGGAGTTTCCTCATCTTCTCATGGATCCCATCTACTACTACAGCCTATTTGCGTCCCACTGTTGGGCACAGGCCTCCTCTCATCACGAGAGGGTTTGGGCTATAGTCCCCACGCGGGCCCAGTGCGGATTGGGGACTTCACACACATCTTTGAATTACTTCGCAGATGCGTGCAGGTTTCCTCACGATGTTTTCCTTCACCGAAAAGCTCAGTGGTAAATTCAAATTGAATTTCGCACATAAGTAAACTTAGAGGTGCGAGCCGGAATCGAACCCCCGACCCTCGGCATGAGAGGCGGTAGGTCGAACCACTAGGCCACCACGGGATCCCATCATCAGAACTGAACCAAAATATATGTGCGCCATATAAGGTTTAAAAAGGTAATCCTTTTATAAAGTAGAAACAAGCGCCTTCTTGTCTTTCTATCGAAGCTTATGAGCATACCTCGAACAAATCATGCGGATGACGTCAAACCACTCATAGGATGATTTCAAAAAGTATTTTCATAAACAATTACTACTTATCAATTATCAACCTCTTTAATAAAACGATATCGCCACTTGACATGAGCAGAGTAGGTACATAACATCTTTGACTGACATTGTCATTCAGTTGAACAATAAAGTGACTTCGTAATTATTTAGATTTTTCTTTACAATTTTTTCAAAAGACGCAAAAGAATGTCGCGTTTACAAGAATATTGTTGTAATTTTCCGTTTTTGGAAATACGTGATAAAAACGTGTATTGCTCGTGCTGTGATCAAAACATAGCACCGAAAATAAGCAACATTAAAAAAAAAAACAAATTATCGTACTTACGTAAACAAATCTCGCAACATTTATTTTATTCACTAAGTACATCATCTTATCATTCAGATAATTCTGTATAGATTTCTTGAAATTATACGCGGTTAATCTGTTACTTCGTGCAATATGTCATACGGATGTTGCAATACAGACATCATCCAATCAAAATTAGGTACGTCATTTTTACGTCATCCGCATGATTTGTTCGAGGTATGCTTATGAGTTTTTATGGCACGCGAAGTACGAGCAATTGTTGCGTTTACTTGATACATAGTGATCAAAACATAGCACCGAAAATAAGCAACATTAAAAAAAAAAACAAATTATCGTACTTACGTAAACAAATCTCGCAACATTTATTTTATTCACTAAGTACATCATCCTATCATTCAGATAATTCTATATAGATTTCTTGAAATTATACGCGGTTAATCTGTTACTTCGTGCAATATGTCATACGGATGTTGCAATACAGACATCATCCAATCAAAATTAGGTACGTCATTTTTACGTCATCCGCATGATTTGTTCGAGGTATGCTTATGAGTTTTTATGGCACGCGAAGTACGAGCAATTGTTGCGTCTACTTGATACATAGTCTGTGGTGCTGACCTCCAGCCGGCTGAATATCTCCGGCAGCTTAGTCAGCGCGTGCTCCTTGTATATGAACTCCTGCCCCGCCAGGTCTCCGAACAGGCCGCCGTAGAACGAGACGCGGAAGTACGTGCCGAACACTCGCTTGCCGTGCAACTGGTCGATGCGGGTGAACGCTTCGTTCAGTTTCCTGGCAAGAAAGCAACTCAATTCAATTCAATTCAATTCAATCATTTATTCAGCAAATTGGCCACATAGGGGCACTTTTACACGTCAGAAAAGAATTTACTAGCGCTTCCTAGACCCATTGCTTGAGAAGAAGCGCCGCAACAAACTCAAGCAGAAGGCCTTTTTTCAAAATTTACACATAGTTATAACATTTACATTACATGTATAAAATATACATATCGGTACGTACTACAATTACATTGAAGGGATGTATAGTCCCTAACTTAAACTTAAATCTAAGATCTTAGAGATGTATAGTCTCCAAGGGTCCAGAAAAAAAAAATATTATGGAGGTGGCCTCCATTGTCAAATAAATATAAATTCCATAGATGTCGACAGTCTCAAAATGTCAATAAATAATGAAATACATCATGTATAAAAGAGTTCATTAATACATGTCAATAAGAACATGATGAGGTCTCTCGCTTAAAATGTTTGACTTAGTAATATATTTAAAGCTAATGATTATTTTTAAACACGTCATTGAGTCGTTGCGTCGTCCAGGGCTATAGTCCCCACGCGGGCTCAGCGCGGATTGGGGATAGTCAACATGTTTAGGAATTATTATTTACAAAAGGGGACGGCTGCCTGGTTTCCTTAGACCATTTCACCAATGTGTAGGAATACGATGACCTGCATTTAAATTTAAACCAGTAAACATGGCTGTAGAGGCAGAGGAAGGCCAAAACTGAGGTGCTAGAATAGCATCGAACAAGACTCAAGAGCATGTGTGCGCGCTGAGACAAACACTCGGATTAGTTGTTCGACTGTCTATGTATTTGTCTCTCGAGTTTTTTTATATTTACATAGATAGTAATTATGGATATAGGATAGCACTAGTGCTATTACTCATCGTTGAAACTACAATTTTGTGACGTTCAGCGACGATCCGTTAAGAGGTTAGTAGTACGACCACTGTTAGAAGTAATATATATTTAATCCGGGCGCCAAATTGCGGCTCCTGTATCCTGTTTGATATTGGACGAGGCAAATGGGTACTTACCCGTGTATATTGGCCAGTTTCTTGTAATCCCTGTGTTCCTCTGCGATCGGCAACAAAACTTTGTAGACTTCGTTGACCGCTTCATACATTCCCGCCGTCATCAGTTCGCTAGCCGCATGTTCAAGTAACGCCTGCCAATCATAAACAGAGTTAGTTCGAACGTTTTTAGACACAGTTTCATTGATGAACATAAAAACTAGACTGGTTTTACAGTCTCTTGTAAGTAGAGAAATGTGAAATTGTGAGTAATGAAGTGAGAGTGGATCTAAAAGTGTGAAAGTGTGTGTACATACGTGTGATTGAGTGCGGTGTGGAAATGGATGTGTGAGCGTGGGTTTATGAGTGGTTGAGTGCGTGCGTAAGTGGAGACTGGTGAGTGACTGTGTTTGAGCGCTTGTGAGTGTGAGCATGGTTGTGTGTGTTTTCGTCAATTTAAGTGAGTGCTAGCGTGAAGATGTAAGAATGAGTGAAAGAGTGTGAACGAATGAGCGTATGAGTGTTTGTGTGTGTTAGCGTGTGATTGTGTTCGTGTGTGAGTATGTCTACGAGTAGGTCGGTACCTGCAGCTCGTGGTGCGTCAGGTGGTGGTGGAGTGCGTCGGCGCAGGACTCGTCGAGCGCGTTGTGCGTGACCCTCTCCAGCAAGGCGGCGCCGCGGCCGCGGGCGCACATCTGCTCGGCCACCAGCGCCGCCCCGTGCACCAGGCACATGCCAGCTTCCGTGTGGTTCGAGCGCTGGGACACGACAAATCATTAAAAAAAAACTTGGGACATTTCACACAAATTGACCTGACCCAAAACTAAGCGAAGCTTGTACTATGGGTGCTATGGGTGCTAGATAACGATATATGACATAGACATAGACATTTATTTCTCAATATCAAATTACAGCATATTTTACATGTCAAAATAAGATAATTTCACATTGAGATCGTCAGAAAGAATACAAAATAAAAATAAAATGAAAATCAGGAATAAAATGTTTCACCGTTAGGATCGTCTTTTTATACCAAAATAAGAAATAATGTTAACAAATAATAGGATTAATATGGTATAATTGGTATGTCAAATTATATATTACTTTATAATTCTATGTAAATACTTATATAGAAAAATACACACTGTCGGAATACTGGTAACTTTCTCCAGAAGAGACAAATTCGACGTGAATATTACGCGAGTTTCCGGGCGCCAATAAATTGGGTTCGAAATTGTATGGATTTTATTGTCGATTCCGATTTGGGAATTTTCCAAAGGATGGAGCTGTGGTTCAAAATATAAAAACAACTGTTTTAAACAATAGCGGATCCAGGTGGGGGAGGCTTAACCCCCCCCCCCCCCCCAAACGTCTAAGTGTACATTTATTAGCTCCGCAAGCCCCGCCCCCCCAAACAAAATTTAGGTGCCAAGGCTACCAAACAAAAATCCTGTACCGCCACTGGTCTTAAACTATCCAAAACTGAACTAGCTAGGTCTATGGGCCTCAGAGCGAGTAGTTACGTTCTGTATACCTCCATGTGCTTTTGTGCCATGTTGTTGAGCCACGTGAGCCGCAGGTCGGGGCTGTGCTGGTACCCTCGCGCGATGCGGTGCATGAGGTCCAGCAGCATCTCAGGGTCTTCCTGGAACTCCTTCATCTTGACCGTGTCCGACAGGATCATGTGAAGGTTGAAGACCAGGTCCTTCACCTGGAAAGTTATCCTTGATTAGCATTGACGATTGTAATGAAATTCTATTGGGTCAATTAATTGTTTCATGTTGCTATTCTGTCCCGTTGTCCAAAGGACAACATGGGAGACAACATAGACTTCTAAGATGCTGAGAAAATGCCCCGTTAGGGAAGGGATTGAAAATGGCAAAACCCGTGGATTGCTATGGTAGTAACTAACAAAAGTTGATCCATCCTATTTTGAAAACTTGGTGTTACATGCTATGAAGGATTTCATTCATAAGTCGGGATGTGATGGAATCACAAGGCCATCGTATTCATTTATTTATAACGATGGTTTTAACTTTATCACATAAAAAGTCTGTGGAATAGTCGCGTCTGTATATAGACACACTAGCTTTCCCCCGCAACTTCGTATGCGCAGAAATATTAAAATGAAAAATCCCGTTTTGCCGTTCCCGTGGGAATTTCGGGGAATCCTCTCTTAGTGCTCCCCTACGTTCCCTAAGGAACCCGCATGCCAAATTTCAGCTCTCTACGACCAGTAGTTTCGGCTCTGCGTTGATCGATCAGTCAGTCAGTTTCTTGTTTTATATAAATAGATTGTGCAGAACATACAGACAAGAAAGAAACAAACTTAAAATGAATATTCATTAGAATCTAAAACATTTTAGGAACCACGGTGAAAACACGTCATGCGATGGTACGACACGTTTGCAAAATGTGAAATGACATTGGAACAGACGGCACGGGGTTATGTCAGGGGGACTTACGCCGTCCGGAGTGTCTCCGTCGTTGCCCTGCGCCATTTTAATTACATATTAATAAAAGCTTCCGTTATACGATTATTTGAAAGTAGTGGGAGAATAGTTTTGATTATTATTTTTGTACCAATTATTATTTTATGCATCTTCTGTCCAAACTGGTACAAGTACACCCTGGTACTGGTACAGTAAAGCTACCGAGCTTTACTACTTCAGCCTATTTGCGTCCCACTTCTGGGCACAGGCCTCCTCCCATCACGAGAGGGTTTGGGCTATAGACCCCACGCAGGCCCAGTGCGGAGTGGGGACTTCAGACACACACATCAGTAAACTTAGAGGTGCGGGCCGGAAGCGAACCCCCGAACCTCTGCGCGAGAGGCGGTAGGTCGAACCACTAGGCCACCACGGCTTTGCTCCGAGTGAAAATAGCTAAAAATTCGTTTCCTCAGATATGAGACCTAGGCTTGATCGATTTCTCACCCCCGTAAATCATTGGAGCATTTTTCGAGAAAGTGAGTACAATTTAAACAAATTTTGCTCGTTAAACAGTATATATAAGATGTAGATTCAACTGTTAACATAGGTCTAGAGTACAACTAACCTGTTCCGGGAAGTTGGTCTGCTGCAGTTCAGGATCCTTCTCGGCGTATAGAAGAATGGTCTTCAGTGCTCGCCGCAAGGACTCTTCGCTGAACGTTGTCGAAGTGCCCACGAGGGAAGACAGTGACATCGTCACTTGCATCTTCACGCGGCTGAAGTTCTGTCCACGGAGAATGGGTCAAATACTATTACGGTCTTCGTCTTGGACAATAAGTTCAGTCATGGATGCGTCGACTGGGATTAAATATCAACCTTAATGGACAAGAAATCTGCATAATTTGGCCACTAGGGGCGCTGCGATCGCTTGGCCCTAACCATTTGTCAATTACATAGAGAAATATTTGTTGTTATTGGTTTTACTTAAATTATAAAAAAATGCCGCGCTGTGCAGTTCTAGGATGCAATGAGAACGGACGACACGTATTTCCGACAGACTTGGTATGTATCTGGGGCCGGTATAATTGCATTGGGATGTCTTCATTTTCATCACAAATAACTGAACCAAAATTAAAATTGCGGTCAATATTTAACAATTGTAAACAAATCTACTTAAAATTGTCAATAAAAAAACCCATAAAAATTTGACAGCTGCAATGTTTGGGTTTTGGTTTGGGTCAAGCGTTTGCAGCGCCATCTAAGTCGAGCTTTGCGTATTCTTGTCCATTTAATCCGTTGTCTACCGTTGACGCGATTCCGCGTCGAGCGAATATACTTTAATAACTAAGTAATTAAGTTTATTTTACATAATCTTTTTGACAATAGGCGGTAGACAACAGGTTTACTTACGTCATATGAATTCGAGGGTCACCATTGAAGCCTTATCCATCACCTTAAGAAGTAATTTAAAAAAGCCACACAAGTATCAACATTTGAGACGTTTCCTCATAAAAAGAAAACTAAGTTCACGACTGCAAATATAAATTACTCGTTACTATTAGAATTCAGTTATAGCGTTCCCGCGGGAATCGAGCGTTAAACTATAACAAATTATATACTAAAACCTTCCTCTTTAATCACTCTTATCTATTAAAAAAACCGCATCAAAATCCGTTGCGTAGTTTTAAAGATTTAGGCATACATAGAGATGTAGGGACAGAGAAAGCGACTTTGTTTTAGACTATGTAGTGATTCGACAGTTTTGTTTGAGGAAGTCGCAAAACTTTCATTTTATTTTTCAAACACGTTTGCGTGTTCCATGACGTGTGCGTAACTATCATATCATTGACAAGGAACAGTTTGCATGTGTGACCTTCGTGGGCTGAATTACGATCCCTTCACATACGGCACGTGCCGCGGTCGTGCCGCACGCGGCATGCACTCACGTTCCCGAGCTGGTAGTGGTGCCGCATGAGCGCGTAGAGGGTGGCCGCGGCGTGCGCTCGCGTCGTGCCGCACAGCGCCGCGCAGTGCCGCAGCAGCACGCGGCAGATCCCGGATTCTTCGCCACAGCACGACCAGCCGAGCTGTGAAATACACTCTTTAATCTACATGTTTCTAGATAACTCAATTTCTTTTGAAAGTCAGACACCCTAAAAAATAATCTATACTGTTACAAGCAATCACGGCACAACGGCCGACGCCATCTATCGGTGGATTTAAAAAGAAATCAAAGTGATATTGGCAAACATTGTTGTCATCTTGACGTGAACAAGAAATCCTACGGCTATGGAGTGTGGAATGTGTCTTGGTAGGGAGCGCAATCTTATATGGCGAAACAGTTGAAAACGTGTCCAGCGGATGAATTGTTCCCAGTTCTACAGATTTCTTTTACAGAATACCATGTCTACAGATTTCTATTTCTACACATTCCCAAGTGTACAGATTCCCAATTCTACATAATTTAAATTTTACAGAATATTGATTCTGCATATTCACAATTCCACAGATTCCCAATTCTACATAATTGGTATTGTACAAAATAATACAAGGAATGTAACTGGGTCGACGGGTCCCCGCTACGCGGGGCCCCTATTTCTAGGTAGTTTGCCCTTCGGGCGTATATAGATAACTAACGAACCTAACCTACATTCACACCTAACGGACTGAGTGGACCCTTACCGGTAAAATAGTAGTCAGATAAGAAACTGTGGAATAAAGAATATGTAGAATTGGGAACCTGTGTAATTGGTTATCTGTTAAATTGGGAACCTGTGTAATTGGTTATCTGTTAAATTGGGAATCCGTAGATTAGAGAATCTGTAGGATTGGGAATCTGTAGTCATGAGCCCCAGTCCAGCGGATTTGATAAACAACAAAACAAAACACACTCTCCTCACAACCGTTTTCACTGCGACTTCGCCTCAGCAGCGCCATCTAAAGGCGCTACTGCAGACTATACGCCTAGGTGGCTTGACTGGCGTAGTGACCGCAGCGCCTACCCGATTTGGTGTCCACCTTTGGACTATAACGATTGCCCTCCTTTACTTCAACCCTCCATACCTACGGCGTTGCAGAAATATCCCGGAGGGCTAGAATATATTCGAGTTCTCGAATTAGGTACTGGGTGTCAGATATAAAGTTCGGGGAGAGTGAATCTGATTTCGTAGCGTTATCTAAACGAAAATTGAAGTAATTTGAAAATCACAATTTAGACGAAAATAGGGATGACGACAACTTTTTTTTTCTTAGTCTATCAGGAAGATTATTGAAAAGTATTGGACACGTATTTTTTCTTTTTTCACGTAATCAAACTTATACGGACATATATTGAGTTGAAAAGTCGCGTGACGTCACGGTTAGGTACGATTTATACCTAACGGTGACGTAGTTAGCCCCCACTCTCCAACTTTAATGCGTTTTAACTTAGTCATTCTTTGTTAATTTGATAAAACAAAAAATACGTGTCTAATATTTTTTTATTATCTAACTGACGGACTAATTAGAATTTCGATTTCTTCACCCTGTCGTCATCCCTATTGCTGTACCTGTTTATTTTAAGATTTAGAAATCAAGATAGTGATTTTTCATCCCATGTCTTTAGTTACTATCACATAAAGGATCATAGTGGTTCGACCTACCGCCTCCCATGCAGAGGGTCGGGATTCGATTCCGGCTTGCACCTCTAAGTTTACTTAGGTGCGAAATTCAATTTGAATTTACCACTGAGCTTTTCGGTGAAGGAAAACATCGTGAGAGAACCTGCACTCATCTGCCAAGTAATTCAAAGATGTGTAGTGAAGTCCCCAATCCGCACTGGGCCCGCGTGGGGACTATAGCCCAAACCCTCTCGTGATGAGAGGAGGCCTGTGCCCAGCAGTGGGACGCAAATAGGCTGTAGTAGTAGTAGAATCTGATTTCGTAGCGCTATCTAAACGAATATTAATTGAAGTAATTTGAAAATCACAATTTAGACGCTAAATTGCTGTACCTCTTTATTTCTTGAGTGACACAACTAATTTAGGATTTAGAAATCAAGATAGTGATTTTTCATCCCATTTCTTTAGTTACTATCACATAAACGATTATGATAATAATTATTTCATTTCATAAACAATAGCCCAAGATCGAAAGGAGTAGAGTGCATTGGAGGAGACCTACAGTCAGCATTGGGTGGGCACAGGTCGAAGAGAGAGATATATAAACAACTTCGCCTGCGTGGAATTTGGTTATCGCGTTCCCGCGGGAACTATGCGTTTTCCGGGATAAAAAGTAGCCTATGTCCTTTCCCGGGACCCCAACTATCTTCATGCCAAATTTCATCTCATTCGGTCCAGCGGTTGAAGCGTGAAGAGGTAACAGACAGACAGATAGAGTTACTTTCGCATTTATAATATTACTAGCTTCTGCCCGCGACTTCGCCCGCGTGGAATTCGGTTATCGCGTTCCCGCGGGAACTATGCGTTTTCCGGGATAAAAGTAGCCTATGTCCTTTCCCGGGACCTCAACTGTCTTCATGCCAAATTTCATCTCAATCGGTCCAGCGGTTGAAGCGTGAAGAGGTAACAGACAGACAGATAGAGTTACTTTCGCATTTATAATATTACTAGCTTCTGCCCGCGACTTCGCCCGCGTGGAATTTGGTTATCGCGTTCCCGCGGGAACTATGCGTTTTTCCGGGATAAAAAGTAGCCTACTTCCTTTCCCGGGACCCCATCTATCTCCAAGCCAAATTTCATCTCAATCGGTCCAGCGGTTGAGGCGTGAAGAGGTAACAGACAGACAGATAGAGTTACTTTCGCATTTATAATATTACTAGCTTCTGCCCGCGACTTCGCCCGCGTGGAATTTGGTTATCGCGTTCCCGCGGGAACTATGCGTTTTTCCGGGATAAAAAGTAGCCTACTTCCTTTCTCGGGACCCCAACTATCTCCATACCAAATTTCATCTCAATCGGTCCAGCGGTTGAAGCGTGAAGAGGTAACAGACAGACAGATAGAGTTACTTTCGCATTTATAATATTACTAGCTTCTGCCCGCGACTTCGCCCGCGTGGAATTTGGTTATCGCGTTCCCGCGGGAACTATGCGTTTTTCCGGGATAAAAAGTAGCCTACTTCCTTTCCGGGGACCCCATCTATTTCCAAGCCAAATTTCATCTAAATCGGTCCAGCGGTTGAAGCGTGAAGAGGTAACAGACAGACAGATAGAGTTACTTTCGCATTTATAATATTATACTAGCTTCTGCCCGCGACTTCGACCGGATGGAATTCGGTTATCGCGTTCCCGTGGGAACTACGCGTTTTTTCGGGATAAAAAGTAGCCTATGTCCTTCCCTGGGACCCCAACTATCTGCATGCCAAATTTCATCTCAAACGGTCTAGCGGTTGAAGCGTGAAGAGGTAACAGACAGATAGATAGAGTTACTTTCGCATTTATAATATTACTAGCTTTTCCCCGCAACTTCGTATGCGCAGAAATATTAAATGTAAAATCCCATTTTTTTCCCGTTCCCGTGGGATTTTCGCAAAATCCTTTCTTAGCGGATGCCTACGTCATAACATCTACCTGCATGCCAAATTTCAGCCCGATCCGTAAAGTGGTTTGGGCTGTGCATTGATAGATCACTCGTCAAATCATCAAATGTCAGTCAGTCACCTTTGAGTTTTATATATTTAGATAAAGTATGGATAGTCGATATATGGATGGACGTTACCTTGACAATGAGCGAGCGGACGGTGGCGAACATGTGTTGCAGCACGGCAGTACTCTGGTTGCGTTGCATGGCCTTCAATACAACTTGAAGTGCTGCGCTGCAGACGGATTGGCCGATTTCGAGGTTGCTGCATGACTGGAATGTAGAATATATTGCTGTATAGTCTGTGATGGGAAAGCATTGAGATGAGGAATGGAGTATTTTAGAAATTTCATCATCATCATCATCATCATTTCAGCCGAAAGACGTCCACTGCTGGACATAGGCCTCCCCCAAGGCTCGCCACTCAGACCGGTCCTGTGCTACTTGCTTCCACCGGTTTCCCACGACCTTCAC